>OZ024917.1:14967532-15567532 GCA_964017125.1 Flabesymbios commensalis
CCAGTAACACGTGAGTGCTACCGCTGGACCTCATTGGATGTTTCAGATTTATTTAAGGGTCACGAAGAATTGACTTCTTGTTCAGCTCTCAGCACAGTTACCTGTTTCCGTTGGTAGATGTATTCTATAGACAAGTTGGGAATCTCAGATTTTTGACAGTGAGGTGTACCAAACTCCCTCATAGTGGCCAGTAATCATATAGTGGTCGCCATCAGGGAGTTCGGTACACAATGACATCAGCGTGAGATTCCGAGCTTTTCTATAACTATGCATCATGTCATAACTTTGCACTCAGGCAGCTGTCAATCATGGTCTGTTTGTTTGTTTATCCGTTTGTTTGTTTGTTTGTTTGGGTTAGCTAGCCCGCATGCAGGCTGCCCGGGCCTTCCGATAATTATCGATCGATCACAATCCCGCCTTTAGTTCAGTTGCTTTTCACTCAGAGCTGTGTATCACCAAGCCGGTGGGCCACATCAAGAGCCGAATTCAGTGCTCACAGACTACCTTTGTACATCCACGACAGCTGAAGCAACCATAGAACCCAATAGTGATCATGTGCATAGATGACGAGACTTTCCGCTTAAGACACCTTCTCATATACACAGGTTCCACACTGGAAAACTGGGGGAAGAATCAGCCCAACAGTCCACAGGTCCGTCTGATTGGCCGGTCTTGACACACAGCGCGCGCAACATTCAAGGTATCTCGCTTTATAAAATAGTTGGATGCTAGGCTTGATAAGGCAAGGTATCGTCGTGGATAAGATAACTTGTTAGGGTAGATGACTTTTTCGGGCATACCCGAAAACCTTATTGTCAACACCAAACTCATGAATCTGACTTCTATTTTGTCGAAAATTATATAAATTTATTGTTTGACATTGAACAAATGGCGGGCATCTTAGATTTCATGCACAATACAATATCTAATGTACTTTCTGGTCATACCACTATGTCGGGCGTCCCAGAAAACCCTATGGTAGCCACCAAAATCACAAATCTGCTTCTATTCTGTAGAAAATGATATCAATTTAATAATTGACCTTGCACAAATGGCGGCCATCTTGGATTTTGCCGCCATTTGTTTTAATTTTAAATATCCAACACATATTCCTGAAGACTAAATATTTAAAAAAATATCTGTGCCAAATTTTCATTTTTTATGTCAGTTTGTAAGATGTTTTAGTCACAAAGTCCGCTATTACATGTGTCTATATGTCGTCCGGATTGATTTTTACAGCAGAAACACGCGGTGACGGCGGCCATGTTGGATTTATGCAAAGTTTGCAAACTTAAACATTTTCCCAAGGATTTCTCTCCGGCAACCAAGCTAAATTTGTTTTACACATCCATGTGACTGCGAAACCATCAAAAAACAAAACACTTCTCACAACAACATGGTTGACTGGATACATGATACGGGTGACATCAGACAATGGACTAAAGCTTTCATTTCCACACGCAGGTGATCCCAGCAAACAGAAAACAATGACCCAATGCTGGCTTAACCCTTTAAGCCCGCGCGATGCATTAAAGCATCATTTTACATCCATGAAAACACAATTGATTTCCCTATGACTAGGGGTTCTAGGAGGAAAATTACCATGAAACTGGTTTACCAATACATGGGAATTTTCTTTACTTTTTCACCCATATCAAATCATTTTCATCCACTACAAGTCGAGAATTGCGGCAGCAATTCGCGGCTTGTAGTGGATGAAGATGACTATGGTTAATTCAGGCTTGAAAGGGTTAATGTTGGTCGAGGAAAAAAAAACTTACGGCAGGCAAAAGGTCGATTGAGAAATTTCGACAATACAGAGAACATACATGTAGCCTACACTGGGTTTGGCTATTGTCGCCCACCCGGTGTATCTGTGCACAATCTATTGAATTAATTTACAGACTAATGACTAGATTTGTATTATTATAGCTAAAGCTGCTTTAATTTTGGGCCACCGTCGACGCTGGCCCAACAATAAGCCAACACCGTTTCCTGTTTGCTTGGAAGCCGTGTATTAGCCATATTGATCTCGTTGGACGTAAAATTAGTGTTTTATAGGTCAGCACAGTGTAGCACGAAAGCGAAAATGATCAAATACACTATTTAGTGGGAGCCAAGAGGTGTTTGCGTACAAAAATGTCACGGAAATCACCCACTTGTTTTTTATAGTAGACCATCTAGGGAACTTTTTTAGCGAGGGTGGACATTTTAAAACCAGGCGGGAAGTGAGAAATTCACGATTTTGTTGAAAAAAATTAAACCGGAAAACCCCGCCAAAAGTAACGATTTTATGCATTCAAAATGGCATGTCATCACCAAAAATTAACCTGGAGCAACATTTAAGCCCTCCAAATGACGCGTGTAGACCCTGTGACCAGATGAAAAAAAAGCAATATGATTGAATAAAGTTCAAGGTCACCAGAGGTCAAGATGTGGAATAATATGACCGCTGCACAAAATTAAGCGCCCCTATAGATTTAAAACGTCTCCAATTTAATAGGAATAAAAATTGACTTTTAGTGTATTCTTCTAGTGAAGTATATCATATAAAAGTATTTTAGAAACATTAGGGGTGATCAAATACTGTATTGGTACATGTAGGCCTACTGGACAAAACGAATATCTGACGGACGTATAATAACAAACATCGCCTAGCATGAAACATAATTGCCGGACAACAGCAGTCGAAAAAATATGGCAGGACCATTATGCTGCCATACCCCTTACGACGCTAAAATTTGAGTTTGTAAAACCATGGAGACTAAAGGGTTTTTTACTTTGAAATCACCATTAATGTTTTAGTTAGCTATTTCTACTTCCATTGAATACCTATGTTATGTGCCTACGCACGCATTATTACACTTTAATTCTTTCATTGCGGGGATCGTCTTTAGACGTCATAATCTGACGTCTATAGACGTCAGATTATGACGTCTATAGACGTCCCCGCGCTGAAAGGTTACACCAGGTTTTGGTCATCTCGTACATATTCACTATGTACCAGCGACACAAAATGAAATGAATCGGGCTTTAGGCCACCTTTGTGCACATATAGGCTAAACTGGGCCAGGAGAACCTCCTGAGGATGGTGAGATGATTGAGATGACACTGTCCTCCAGACACAGGATTCGAAAACGAGCCTTGGCGGTCTGAGGCCGAGCACGCTACCTCTCGGTCACGGAGGCTCCCCACAATACTGACTACCAGCGACACAGCGTGTCCACAAATCCCCTGAGACGACTTCAATATCCGGGCCTACTAATTATTTAAGAGACGAGTATCAAGCAGAAATACCCTATTAGCCTTCGCATCGATTCTCTTTCTGACTTCATATCATGCGAGGGGGGTCCACGTGGGCGACATCTATGGTCACGTGGTGTCAGATCTAATAGGCCTACGTTCGATGTAATGATAGTCAGATGAAATGCATGTCCAAGGTCACGATAAAAGCCAAGGATTTTAATTTATCACGAGATATATCGTTATTCTAGAGCCTGACGGCTACACATTGCTCGTGTTATGGAAATTCGTAATACGTAGGCCTACTCGGATGGATTTACAATATCTACTATACATCATATCACATTGCAAAAATACTACTGTTCTGTGACGCCAGTCTTAGACAGTCATACTATTGTCTTTCTCCGCAACGCAATCAATACTATATTTCTTAATTTTGCACGAATTTTCATTTCTTTGTTCACGGCGCGATTTCTTATATTTTTTAATTGAGTGAAGGGTTAAAGGGGTTATAGCCGTGAATGGCACACAAAGGGTTTACTTATCAAGTACATACGTTTTTCAATATTCCTGATATGCATAGGTAAAATGACATAATTCACGGTACAATGCAAAGGCACTGAGACAGCAGTGCTGTCAGGCAAACCTAAAATGCAGTAAATGCTTACTTTTCAAGTGGACAATTACTGCCTTTTAGCTTTGCGGATTATTGCTTTTGGCCTTTTATGGTTTATATACGTAGGCCCATTTATGGTGGACATGTTCGTTAATAATGTACTATTGTGAATCAATGGCCGACACCCTGCCACGTAACCTTATTATACGACGTATTTGACATTCATCTGTTTATCTGTTTATCTAGCTCGTTGTTGCAACGACCACCCTGGAACGAGTGAATATTGAATTTCACAAAAGAAAAAGAAATAATTCGATTTAAATCTCTCAATACAAACAGAATTGATTCAATTTGAAGTTCACAATACAAAACTAAAAGTAACAAATAAAATTAATTCACCTTAAAGTTGAAGGGACATGCCAAGGTCTAAAATCATCAAAAAATCGGTTATTTTATTTTGGCTCCTTAATATGACCATATGATGTAAACATGTCCATAGACTAGAACTGAAAAGGTTTTTTAATTTTTGTGCAGCGCACTTACCGGTTAGGCTAGATATAGAGAGAAAATTCCCGTATTTCTTATTTTTGACATGTTTGTCAAATGGTTGTCAATAATTAGAAATCAGAAATTGTGTCTATATATCTAGTCTAACTGGTGAATGCGCAGCACAAAAATTCAAAACTTTTGCAGTTCTAGTCTATGGACATGTTTACATCATATGGTCATATTATCAAGCTAAAATAAAAGCCCCAATTTTTTGATGATTTTAGACCTGGGCACGTCCCTTTAATGAAACAAATATAAAAGTAAGCATTTATATTAGAAGTTTTTTAATTGTGTGAAATTGTGACATGTATGTTGAAATGTAATTATCAAATATCTAACCAACTTCATTGGCGAAAAACAGGTTAGCAATGTATATTACGTATCTCAACTTCTAATACCGGAGAAAATGAAACTAAGAATAGTTAGTAAAAAATGACATATACATGTAGGCCTATGTACATCAACTTGACATTTCATGATAGCTATTCATATTAACAATATATACATTATATACAATGCTTAGTGCAAGACAGTTTAATATTTACAAAAGGATTAAATCTATGATTCAGCCCAGGCGGAGGCGCCTTAAATTCAGACACGTGATGAAAAACAGAGGCTGGGGAAGGAGGAGGCGTAAGCGAAAAAAATTGGATAAAAATCAAGCCGAACTTGAGTGAAGCTTAACCCACGCTACAGGTAAATGAGTCAATATTTGGTTTTATCGGGACGTTTTAGCCACCAAAGCGCTACATTATCCCCTAAAGCGCCAAAATATTTTCATATAAGCATGGAGTTCAAAGGGTTATGTTTCACTTTGAAATCATCATAAATGTCTTAGTCGTGGGTTTACGGCCATTATTAGGATTTTACGCTTACAGGTCGGGGGTCGACTTTATCTACAGACGTCAGATTCTGACGTCTAAAGTTACTTAAAATCTAAAAAATCTAAAATTACTTATATAGTGTACGATTATAATAAAAATATACGCTTATCTTACAAATTCTCATTTCCCTTGCAAATGTTATTGTTTGAAGTCACGCACAAAGGCTAAGCCTTAACAAAGGCTAAGCTTTAAGCGTTAACATCATTCAATAATAACCTTTTAACAGCCAAGTTATTTAAATGGAATTTTCACCCACTTGAAGTTGTGTCTCGCTGACGCGATTCACAACTTCAAGTGAGTGAAAATTATTCAGATTAGGGAAAATAGAGGTGAAATGTTGATTTATGTTACGTTTTATTTTTAAGATGTTAAAAATCGGACATTTAAAGTGATAATAATAAATTGAAAAAAAACGAGTACAATCGTGACTGGTGGTTGAAGGGTTAAGGTCAGATCCCTCTATGGGATGTAAATGTTGCTGAACCCTTTCCATGTACCACAAGATGACCCAATAAATCAGCGCACTGATTTCATTCCAAGCAATGGGAAACATGTTGATTTTTGCATTTAGATATTATTATTTTCACATCGCTTGTGTACGACTTCACTGTATATAATACATGTATTATAAGCGTGAACGCTTTTTCTATGGCGGGTTTCACTTGACAATTTTTTTTTTTCACAAGCCTATTTAAAATAAACAGAGGCTCAATTATCTGTTCAATTGTGTGTTGATCTGAAAACTGGACTTCCCTAGGTCATGACCCAACAAACGTGATATTAATCTAATGTTGTATGAATGTCGCAGACGTGAACCAACAATGATACAACATTGGGTCAATGTGTCGTGTTTGCTGGGAAAAACTGAATCATACCTGACAGTTCACTGAGTCCTGATGGATGAGAATGCCGTGATGTATCGCCATTAACCCTTTCAACGCTGAAATATTTTTATAGGCCTATATGTATGGTATGGTCTCGTTTATTTGACGATCGGGGGTGAAGTTATGTTGGGAGTATAAAACAGTTCTTAAATTAGCAAAAAAAGATCAAAGGGTTTTTTCAATTTGAAATCATCATAAATGTCTTATTCAGCTCTTTCCGCTTCATTTGAATACCTATGTTGTGGGTCTAAGGTCATTATTAATATTTTAATTGTGGGTCTAAGGTCATTATTAATATTTTAATTCTTTCAGTGCGGAGATCGTCTTTGGACGTCAGAATATGACGTCTGTAGACGTCAGATTCTGACGTATAAAGACGGTCCCCGCGCTGAAAGGGTCAATAAAGTCACACGTCATGTGTAATATCCCAAACATAATATCCTCATGTTACATAACACTCCCTATTAGATTTCATTCATTGGGGACATGCACAATGCCCAGAGTGTGACGGAGTGGCTTAGCAATGCGCCATCGAGTCATGGCAATAGTCTCCATCACGTTCACTTCCGTCAACCTCACGCATGCGTGCTCATGATCACGTGAGCTCAAATTCCCACTCTTATAGGCTAGTATCAATAAAGATCGAAGCATCACCAATACAATTCGCTAATCGTTAACGGTTGCTATTAGGTATGGTATTCTTAGTTGACTATTTAAGTGATTATATAGGCCTTGAAAGGCTCATCTGTGATAAAAATGCAGAATATAAAAGTATTTTAACGCTTCTTTGCCCAAATTCCTTTTTTTTTTAAATCGTAATGTATTATTTCAAGTAGACCCTCAAAAGCAACCATTAGGCGCAGCATAATAAAACTTGGCACATAGCTATATAATCCTCAGAGTTTTAATGTAGCATATTTATCAGATGATACAAATGTACAAAGGCAATTTCAAAATCATTTCAAGGTTAAATAAGCTGATTTTTGGGTGGCAACCGAAGATTCACATTATTGCGTTATTGGGCAAAGAAGGATTAAATCAAACAGAAAATAAGGATTTTTTAACTTAATACCAAGTCTGTCGCTAATGCCCCAGTTTTGTGCTCATTCCTCCGATGCTATCTTCCTTTTGTGCGGTGATGCCAACCTTAAGGCAATAAGAACCGGAAATTGAAAGACGAAAATTTGTAATTTGGCAGTATACCACGCACCTAGTCAGTTGGTAGTACAATTTCTTTTCCAATGATTACATTTTTCAGATGTTTGTATGCACATCATTATACTTATTCAATTGCTGAAAATTATGTTGACTTATACTGGAGGTAATTTAATACTTACAACGCTGATATAATTTTGTATAAACCCTGGAGATCAAAGGATTCGTTTCAAATTGAAATCATCATAATTGTCTTAGTCTCTTTCCGATTCATTTGAATACATTATCCGATTCATTTGAATACATTATGGGTGTAGGGCCATTAGAAATATTTTTAATATTTCAAAATATTCTTTCAGTGCGGGTATACCGTCTTCATGTGTCAGAATCTGACGTCTACAGACGTCAGAGCTAGAAAGCATCGATCAGATCAGCTCTAAGTAATTAAAAATAGACTCTATTTTACTACTGAGGGCTTGTACAATTATGAACATAATGAAATTATGAACACCTATACTTGTTTTTAGCAACTTACCTTGTATTTTTTCCATTATTAACCTTGACTCTCTGTTGATGTAAACAAAACTAGAACCATACAGCAAAACTGGTTGAATAGCTGACTCATGGGCAACCTAGGATTTTAGCATTTCTTGTCACATTAAAAAAACCAGCACCTGGGATGGCGTAGTAATTAGCTCTTCTACCGGCGGCAATTCTATCATTTACATGTACACTCGGCTTATTCGCCAGAGTGACACCCAGGTATTTAATGTTGTCACTATTAACTAATTCCACACCACATGAGGACCATACTGTACAGGACTTGAGAAAAAAATAACAAGGGGACTGTACTGGGTCCTTTGCTCTTCACCCTTTACACTTCTCCTGGGACTTCTCCACTCGGTTCTTTCTTGAGACATGGTAGGAGCGACCATCTTCATGCAAATGAAACTCAGTTTTACATTTCTATGTCTACTGAAAATGGTTAGCATTTTAGCAATCTACAGGGGTGTGTCATGAGTGTCTTTGACTGGATGACTCAATCAAAATTAAAACTCAATCTAAGTAAAATCGAATTCCTTCTAATTGGATCTGAATTTCAACAGAAAGAGGTTAAAATATGCGACCCATCTGCACAAAATGAGTCGTTTGTCGGCTCCGTACAGATTGAGAAAATGGGCAATATGCATGATATGGGCTGATAATAGCGAATTTTGTTTTTTGTTTTTTCAAAATGGCCGCTGGCGACCATCTTGGCTTTTAACGATTTTTGAAAAACGCTTGGAGTTCACCAAATTCCACCCGGCAGATTCTAAAAGTAGACATCCTGGGCTATAAAAATCGATCGTTAAAAACTATGTATACAAAATTTCCAGGTTTAGCCAAAAACTCCTGTTTGGCCATAAGGAGCTGCTTTTTTATACTATAAAGAACATACAATCGAATTTTCCCCAATTTTCTCCATTTTCATTTTTTGAAATATTGACCCATTCGCGTCACTAAATTGATCATAACTCAACATAATTTCATGTTCTTGGTGTCATATTAAAGCTCCAGGTCTGTGCTATGCAATGGTACTATAAACTTCATATTGTATTTTTCCGACACAAGACTCGTTATGTACAGATAAGTCACATATGTACATTTATGTTCCGCTGCTTTACTTCTAAACCACCGGGGAGCATACCAAACCCCGTGGTGACATTCGCCACCAAAACCAGCTCGGATTGTCAGACACCAATACACTTTATGTTTCCCGAATATAAAAAAGAAGACATTTTCCTGAATAAAACAGACGAAGGCATTTTCTGTTGCGGGTCCTACTCTGTGTAATTCACCACCAATGGCCATACGAACATCAACAGCGATCATTACTTTTTCACCGGACTTTTCCACCCTAGCTCTTTCGCTACCCGAAACTCTGTTGACGACCATGCTTTGACACTTCTTGAACACCGATTTGGATTGTCGCACCTGTTTTCTGAACTCAGTCCTCTGAGAAGTTAGGGACTATTAGAGTGTTTTAATTGGATTGAAATGAATGGCAATGTTGGGCTAATAATCTTCTTATTCTCGCGTTAGTTTGTCGGGTCCTGCAAATGGGCAACTAGCCTGGAGATATCCCCGCAGACGCAAAACGTTGAATCAATGTTGGTTTACAGTTGGTCCACCGTCCACAACGTTGGACCAACGTTAAACCAACACTGATCCAAAGTCTTGTGTCTACTGGGATGCTACTGCTGCTAACCTGTGTGACTTTGTGGATGTGGAGTGACACCTGGTGAGTATGACCGCCTAATAGGCTCAATAATTGAGGACACCTACCCCGTGTTCACGCCCATTGGGCACACGACGTTGTTGCGACGTTGAATCAACGTCGTGTAACCAGTGGGCTTCTGCTGCGAAATGTCCACGTTGTGCAAAAAGCGACGTGTAGCGATTTGCACTCACTCATTCAAACACTGACAGACAAATTCGGCGATTTTCCATTCTGAAATTGCATCATATATTATTATCAGTTGCACTACAGAACAAATGGATATTCTCAATCTTGATTGATCATAATGTCAGTATCAGGCCTATAATTATCACACAATTTTTTTGGACATATTTCATATCTAAAATAATGGCATTTCATCATAATTATCTACTAAAATATATTAAAAGGTAATAGTTATTTTACACAGATATCTGATTACTCGTAAAATTCGGAATAATGTGTTCAGTATTATATGAATAGTATAGCTGACATCGGCCTTTTGATGCAACTCGAGTAGGCTACTTTTAAATAAACAATCTTACAGCCTAATTCTCACTTAAAATTAAACATAAAATAGCAATTATATGATGTATTTTTTTCTGAACATTTTTTCAGCAACAGATTTATTGAATATCGAGATCATATTTATCTTCTTGTTAATTTATATATTTATACGAATGTTAAGCTTGCTTATTTTATAGATCTATAATTTGGTCAACACTTATTTAACATGTAATCAGAGCATGGTGGAGTCTGAATGTCATCATTGTCCACGGGAATAAGTGCTGTGGTCACTTAGTAGAATTAAAATAGTCGTTTAGATAATTAGTTAATCTCTAGGATTACAATATACAACACCTATGTACTTATCGAAACAGAACTACTGGCACTAGTATTGATATCACCTATCTATTCTCTACTTACCCTCCAATGTGGTGGGATAGAGGATTTGAATTTATGCGTTATTCTGCGCACGTCAGGATACGTTACCACAATAATATTTAAACTCTTAATATTGTAATCTTGTTATATGCAACCAGTTAACCTCTGCGTTAAACTAACTCAACATTCAACACCATAAATTGCTTTTTGGAGGAGAAGAAAAGGATAAAATCAATTGAAGTCAAAGCCGGATGGTAAATCATCTTTTTACGTCAACTAAAACGTCATTGAACATAACGTGTCGAAGCCTGTGCTAGAGCTCACGGGTAAGTCCCACACTCAACGAAACGCCCATTCACAAATAGTCATTGTTGTGGAACAGGTTGATAATGTGGAGACTGACAAAGTATTAGATGCTTATAATGTACAGTTTACATGTCGTACACTTAGATCGACATTGTGTTTGAAGTTTATAATACACAGTTTACATGTTGTACACTCAGATTGATATAGTTTTAGGTGTGTATAATATGCTCAGCTTACATGTTGTATACTCTGTCAGACATACATCTAGAAGTTAATAATAATCAGTA
The DNA here is from genome assembly GCA_964017125.1 of Flabesymbios commensalis. NCBI lineage: Eukaryota > Metazoa > Annelida > Polychaeta > Terebellida > Flabelligeridae > Flabesymbios > Flabesymbios commensalis. Next base: position 14,978,599 of record OZ024917.1, read on the forward strand.
ATTTAAAAATGTTGAGTTGCATGATTGGTGTTCATTGCAGGACATCTCAAAGGGACCCCTTTTTTCTCTATCCTGGATGATAATTTTAATTAATAACGGTGAGTATTTTTATATTTTATATGTACACGCTGATTTATATTCATTTTTCCCCGATGTATTATCCCCCGATGTAATAAAGACATACCGTAAAATATTCATAAAAGATGGAGGCTACTATATAGAGCCCAACAATCTTGAGTAAGAAAATTAACCCCTTCTTTAGAAAATGTCCCCTCTCCCCTTCCGCTTAACTCGGATAGACTGCTTAAATAATTTTGAGAATTTTGTAACCACCCCACTCTCCAGCCACTACCAATTTGATTTTTTTTAAATGTAAATGCAATCTACCAAATGATTAATCCGATATCTCGTTTACAAATTTAATCAGTGAACTTTCAATCTTTAGCTTTCAATTCGAGATATATTAAGCATTTTTTAAACTGTGTCGCTTCCTCAACCCATCTCTCGTCATTATATCAGTAGGTCCTATATATTTTCGCAGTAGGCCCACATTTTCCTTTTTTTTAATAATACATTTCCCTGGGAATGAATTCACAGCCTTTTCTATGCCCCGGATTTCCCCTGATTAATAGTGGCAACCCTGCGAAAAGTAAATTTCCCAAAACCATGAAAAGTACCTGTACATATACATGATATACCTATACTTATAAGTTTATGCAGAATGATGTGCGTTGATTCAGGTGAAGCAGTACAGTGTTATCATTGTAACAGAGGTTGGGTAGCGCGATTGGAAAATCCAATAAATGAGAAATGTGTGATGGGACAGGATATATACAAAACAATACCACACTTTCGCTGTGAATATGGATGTCTTCTAACCAGATTAAACGCATTGACAAGTACCCAAGGTAAAACAAATACTTTTTCTCTTGACATGTTAAAGATAGAACGTGACATCAAACAACAATATTTAAAAATCGTTAACCTACGTTTCGTCAAATCTGAATAATTTTCACTTTGAGTGAGTGAAAATTCCAATTTAATAATTTGACGGTTAAAGGGTTAAAGCAAAACGCTTAGTTCAATTCTCATTGGAAAATACAGCCCCCTTGCCATAGAATAAGACGAAAGCCTTTGGGATAAAATCATATTATTAAGTCACATGCTATGTTTTCCAATGACAGCCCAGCAAACACAAAACAATTGTACAACCTTTGTACAACGACGGCCAACATTGTACAGATGTTATACAAATGCTTTGTGCTTACTGAGAATAGCCTACATTTGGCAAAAATAATTTGACAGGAGATAAATAAGAAGGCACCCCAAAAAAGCCTGGCCGGATGGCTGGGATCATCTTGACCTGTCAACTGGAGGTTACGTGATGATGGATGTGAATCCAGGCCAAATGTCTATCAACATTACTGTGCACATCCCAGCAAACAAACATTTGCATATTATTTATACAATGTTGTACCAGCGTCGAAGACGTTGGGCCGGCGCTGTATAAATCTTATACAAATGGTTTGTGTTTCCTATGATACAGTGCTCTAAATTGTGCAAAGTTATGTACTCTAAAAAACCCATCTTCGACTAATAAAATGTAAAATACTACTAATATAAACAAAAAATGTAAATTTGAACTAATAGTAATAATGATAATAATTAGAAGAAGAATACTAATAATAGTAATTAGAATATAAACTATATTGAACATTGTTTCAGGAGATTTGGTCACCATTTTATACAGAAGCTGCTTGCCACCCGCCATCAGCAAACACGTTCAGAACAAATGTACGAGAGATAGGGAGGTATTACAGGAATTTTCCATGTTTCACCAATCGTTAGGAGGAACTGAATTACAAAACGAAACACTCAATGGACTATTGTGTGCCTGTGACCAAGATAAATGTAATAATGCCTCATATGAAGATATGATGATTGATAATGTGTCATTTGAGGATGACGTCACTGAATCTGTGGTGGGCTACACTAGCCACTCCTCTGCCAATGACGTCACAACCGTGGAGAGCCGTGCCGCAAAACATCCCAAATCTAACAGACTGATTATCATAATTCTAACAAGCTATTTGGTTCCTTGTGTAGCTTATTACCCGTTAGTTGTCGCAAAACTACATCGAGCTTGTTATTTTCCTAGTTGAAAACGCCTGTTCAATATGCCTTGTTGGTCGCGCGACCTGCAAGGCATATTGAATAGGCTAAGTTAAAATGGATATTGACTGAGAATTGGCCGAATGTTGGGACGAATTATCTAGCTTTTTTCTGGTATTGCTTAAAGAAAACAATAAAAAATAAATTTTCACTTTTTTTCCAAAAAATGGCATAAACCTCCTTAAACAAAAAAACTGGCCTACTTTGAAGGATTTTCAAATGTATTCCCTTCATATTTTTCAACATAATAGTATACATGTATTGTAGAATGATCCTATTTTTAATCGACTATGACGAGAAAATTCTTACCACCCAAGCTTTTTTTAATCAGCGCCAAGATCGATTTCAGACGTCAGAATTCTGACATCTAAAGTCGATTACCGCACTGAAAGAGTAAGATATTTATAATGGAAGTAGACCCATAACCATAACATATGTTATTGAAATGAAACGGCAAGAGCTAACCAAGACATCCTCTCTCTCTCTCTCTCTCTCTCTCTCTGCCCCTGGACAGCTATCAGTGATGACGCATATGTCTGCATAGACTTCATGTCGTCGATAAAGATCGATCACATTGATATCATATCTATCATATTGATTGATATTTGAACCTGAATTATCATTATAAATAGTATGCTTAATTATAATAATAAACCAACCGCTCGATACACATAATAATACAATTTATTTCAAGAGGATAACCATTAACAATTACTTATTAATTTCCAATAGGCCCTCTAAAACATATATACAATAATTAATCTATATACATTATGTACAATTAAAAAATATAAATTCATAATTAGTAGCAAGTAGGTAAAATAAATATATATAAAATGCAGGACAAACATTATCTAAGAATATTAGTTAGTGTTCAACAATACATTTATTAACAGGAAAAACTCATTATGGATAGCACCAGAGAGATCATTAATTACCGAAATAATGTTTAGTATATATATTTTTTAAACTTGATAAGGAAGGTGCAGTTTTAATGCTATCTGGAATTTTGCTCCCATAGTTTACACCCGTATACATTAATCTTTTTTTGTGAAATACCTGTGCGTGTAAATGGTTTGGTCTACTATGGTACATGTATTATAGATGTTTTTACTGGTTAATTAAATTAACAGGATTTCGAGCATGAAATCAGGGCTAAAGAGGACTGGAGGGAACTTACTAGTGCATGGAGCGATAATGACTAAACTATGGTACTGGCGTGATAGCCAAAAAATAGCGTAAATACTAATTATTTCTCAAATAAAAGTTACTGCCTTTTGGCTTTGCGGGCAGATCACACAGAGTGTCTTTATTATCTGTACACAGGATTACCAACCATCATGTCATCATTCACGATCACGGTAAATCAGTGTTCACATAAATTATAAGAAGATTTCATCCGATTAACGTAAACAAGGTAAGCTACCATATAGAACAAGTCAATTTATTTACTAGTAGTAGGCTACATACATTTAAATAGGGTGAATGGTACAGTGCAACATCCTGGTTTAACAAGTGGCCAAAAGTATATTGGTATATTTTGTAGTAGTTTAGTTTTTCTGGCCGTTTTGTTATTAGTGTGATTTCCAGTTAATGCAAAATAACATTGATTTTCCAGACACCTTCAAACACCTGGCAAGTTCGTCAATTGTGACTATGAATTTCGCTGTTTAAACAAACAACCATTCCCGTAATTGGCACTTACAGGCTGTATATTGTCACTCAAAAATAGTTTTAAATGTTATTTCGCGAAGTAAAGTTCAATTGCACGGTACAATGGTCACAACAAGCACGAAACTGGTCACTGAGCGATACTGTTCAAATACCAACGTCTCTGTGTCTGCACAAAACTGCCGTATAAAGCCAAAAGGTAGTATATGCTTACCTTACTAGTAAGTAGATACTGCCTTTCGGCTTTGCTCTGAAACTCCAAAAGTGCGTATTTGCTTATCTAACATTAGGTTTTGCACGGCAAAATATTGTGGTGTTCCTTCAAAATAATTACCCTGATGACATCGCAAGGCTCTGACACAGTGACCTCCATTTTTAAATGTAATAGTTCTAATACGAGCAAAAGTTTACGCCTGCTGAAAATGGCCCAGTTTTCGAAGGCACTTGAAATATTACTCTCAATTTCATGGCATCCGAGTTTTTTGGTAGGCAGCGCGAGTGTCGTTTTTACACAGCTGGCTGTGGAAACAAAATGGTGGTCAGTGTGACTGGGCCTCGCGCAGCAAATGAGTTAGGCGGCCCAGTCATACCGGGTACAAAATAATGTGGTGATCCGGATGATCCTTCTCTAAACCAATCCAACAAACCCGAGATGTTGATCCAATGCTGACTCAATTAATGTTGAACCATCGTCTGCGACAGCATTGGTTCAATGTTGCGTGTTGCTGGGAATGTAATATGTGGTGTAGGGCTGAGAACTGTGGGAAATGTATCAGCCATCTTACATTCAGACTTGTTTGTATCCTTCTGTCACTACACCAGCAACAGAAGTAAGTCCGACCAGCGTTGGTTTCATGTTGGTCCAACACTGGTCCAACGTCTTGTGATTTTTAGTTAATAATGTGTTTGCTGCTGTATGTTATTGTATACTTTCTTCAGGTGTTCCTGGCTTAGGGGTATTCTTATCATATTTAATGTGTTTGTCGTTGTGTGCTATTGTACACTTTCTCCAGGTGTTCCTGACATCGGGGTATTCCAATCATCAATAATGTGTTTGTCACTGTTTGCTATTGTACACTTTCTTCAAGTGTTCCTGGCAGCGAGGTATTTCTATCACCTTTAATGTGTTTGTCGCTGTGTGCTATTGTACACTTTCTTCAGGTGTTCCTGGCATCGGGGTATTCTTTCATATTTAATGTGTTTGTCGCTGTGTGCTATTGTACACTTTCTCCATGTGTTCCTGGCATCGGGGTATTCTTATCACCTTTAATGTGTTTGTTTGTGTATGCTATTGTACACTTTCTTTATGTGCTCCTGACAGCGGGGTATTCTTATCATATTTAATGTGTTTGTCGCTGTGTGCTATTGTACACTTTCTTCATGTGTTCCTGTCATCGGGGTATTTCTATCACCTTTAATGTGTTTGTCGCTGTGTGCTATTGTACACTTTCTTCAGGTGTTCTTGGCATCGAGGTAGTCCTATCATCTTCACCGTCTTCTCCACATACTCCATCTTATTGGCTGTCATGTCGTCGTGAAGTGACTTGCGGAAGCTCTTCTTTACAGGAATCCGCACCTCGTCTGAAACAGTCAAGTTTAACCCTTACAACGCTGAATTAATTTTGTTTGAATCATGCAAAAAATCATGGAAACCAAAGGGTTTTAATCAATTCGAAAGCATCATAAATGTCTTAGTTAGCTCTTTCTGATTCCTTTGAATACCTGTGGTATGGGTCTACGACCATTAGTAATATTTTTATTTTTACATTGCGGGGGTCGACTTCAGTCGTCAGAATCTGACGTCTACAGACGTCAGATTGTGACGATTAAAGTCGTTCCCCGCGCTGTAAGGGATAACGATCCACTTAAAATGTGTGCACATTTGGACATTCCAAGCTGCAGAGTAATTTTAGTTTTAATTATTAGCTATTAGAAGTACACAGCAGTTGTTTTGCTTTTGAACACAGCTTTTTATTTGGGAAGTCAAGTGATATTATTATATCGAGTACTGAAAGAATTAAAATATTTATAATGGATGTAGACCATGGTTTCCATGGTTTATACAAGAATATTTCAGCGTTGTAAGGGTAACTCGACCATGCACAGAGATGACAGGCTGAATGGAATTTAAATCGGCCAGTCTGTGGCCACTGAGATATGCCGACAAGTTGGACTCAGTTACATAAATAGATAATTGAAATCAAATATTAAAACAAAAAGATGATTTTATTTGTTTACAATATTTCTGCTTAATAATACATTAATAATAAATGTTATATTGTAAAATGTGTCCTTTTTTGTATTATTATGCATTATAAATTATCAGGTAGAAATTATATTACAGTCTTTGCAGCACATATGGAATATTTTTTGCTGTATCTGCACCCCTGTCGTCCCGACCGGGCCAAGCCTTAAATGTCAACAAACTGAGATGTGATGATCAGTCTTTTATATTTGTCTCTTCATTGATAACATACAACATACTACTTTTAATGGTGATAATCTGCCTGATAAGCAGTCTACCACCTATAATCTGTGGGCTGAGTCTCCAGAAATATCTTTTCGTGTAACTTTTATATTAATCAGGTTTCTTGGTACCAAATTAAAGCTAATCATCTCTAGATTATATCTAGACCGGGGTACCTTTCTTAAAGTTGTCCGAAAAAGGCTAAAACTGGCCAAAAGTACGCCTAACGGAAATTTCAAGTAATCATCACTTTTAGCCATGGACTTATTCACCAAGGTGTGAATTTTAAGATAAACCCACGCAATTTGGCACAGGGACTCCTTATGATAAGATTTGTGATATTTTTGAAGGGGTACAAAAACTCCCATTCATAAGAGGCCTTTTTGCATGAATTCAAAATGGCCGCTATATGATTTGCCAAATATCACATTGTGCCTTATACTTTAGAATAAATATAGATAGAAAAATGAATAAAGTATGAGAATAATCCAAATTGAATTGACAACATTATGCACTCACGTATATAATGATAACAAAAGCCTTATTTGCATAAATCCAAAATGTCTGCCATGTGATTATCATATTATGCATCGTAACAAATGAATATGGAATCATGTATAATGTGTCAAAATATTCAGGATTAAAATTTCAAAACCGTATATGTATATGCTATTAGAAAAAGTATTTTTCGCATACTTGTAAAGTAAGCAGATACTGCCTTTTGGCTTTGCATGGCACTTCTCGACCATCGAGAGTCTTCTTTGAATTGGTGTAGACTGAATTGGTAATTTAAATGTTTTAATTTAAATGTTAATTTAAAGATTTTTTAGTGGGACCCATGGGCCCCTGACCTCGCCATTACAATTATGACGTCTAAATTCGATAATTTAGTTTGCCGGGAAATTCATAATATTACCTATAACTGAAAGCCACTTCTCCATCTCAGCTTCAGCTTTAGGCATCACGTCTTCCGTCACACACACCTCATCCACCAAGCCCATACTTAGGGCTTCTTCAGGGCTGAACAGAAGACCAAGCTGTCCGGCATATTCTGCTTTACGTACTCCCACTACATCAGCAAAACGTCTGCCCAGCCTGAATTACCAAACACATATTAGGGGCTACTGAGGTGAAATCATTTTAAATGTTGGCGATTTTGCTAGTATAAATAGTTTTAAAAAAACTTGTTGACGAATTTTTGATATTTATAACGACAAGATTTATATGTTGTTTATAGAAATTTCCGATTCTATATCAGGAAAATACATTTATATACGCCTAAAGATTTTATTTGATTATGTATTAGGCATTTTCCAAAATTTAGTGTTCAGAAAAACTGGATGATATATTCAAGTTATACAATACCAATATATACAGCAAACATCGGTCAGAGTTCTAATAATGCAAACTGCTACATGTATTTCATAACGGAATGGTGGTGATATGACATAGGCCTACTGCGTATAGCTAACACTATACATGATGTACGTACACCACATCATTAATTGATTCTTAGATCAGATAAAAAATGAAAGTGATATTAAATAACCCTTGGCGGTTACAAGGCTTGTGCAATGTAGCGTAACAATGAGATAAAAAACGTAATCAGATCTATCTGTAATATAGACTGACTGCCTGCCTGCCTGCCTGTCTGCCAGCCCTGTGGCCTGCCTGCCTGCCTGCCTGCCTGCCTGCCTGCCTGCCTGCCTGCCTGCCTGCCTGTCTGCCTGCCTGCCTGCCCGCCTGCCTGCCTGCCTGCCAGCCTGCCTGCCTGCCTGCCAGTCTACCTGTTTGCCTGCTTGCCTGCCTGCCTGCCAGCCTACCTGCCTGCCTGCCTGCCTGCCTGCCTATCTCCCTGTCTGCTTGCCTGTCCACCTGCCTGCGTGCCTACCTACCTGCCTGCCTGCCTACTTGCCTTCTTGTCTGCCTGCCTGCCTGCCTGCCTGCTTTCTTGTCTCCCTCTCTCCCTCCCTCCCTCCCCCCCCCCCCTCCCTCCCTCCCTCCCTCCCTCCCTCCCTCCCTCCCTCCCTCCCTCCCTCCCTCCCTGCCTGCCTGCCTGCCTGCCTGCCTGCCTGCCTGCCTGCCTGCCTGCCTGCCTGCCTGCCTGCCTGCTGCCTGCCTGCCTGCCTGCCTGCCTGCCTGCCTGCCTGCCTGCCTGCCTGCCTGCCTGCCTGCCTGCCTGCCTGCCTGCCTGCCTGCCTGCCTGCCTGCCTGCCTGCCTGCCTGCCTGCCTGCCTGCCTGCCTGCCTGCCTGCCTGCCTGCCTGCCTGCCTGCCTGCCATCTTGTCCGACATCTTGTCTGCCTGCCTTCCTGCCTGCCATCTTGTCCGACATCTTGCCTGCCTGCCTGCCTGCCTGCCTGCCTGCCTGCCTGCCTGCCTGCCTGCCTGCCTGCCTGCCTGCCTGCCTGCCTGCCTGCCTGCCTGCCTGCCTGCCTGCCTGCCATCTTGTCCGACATCTTGTCTGCCTGCCTGCCTGCCTGCCTGCCTGCCTGCCTGCCTGCCTGCCTGCCTGCCTGCCTGCCTGCCTGCCTGCCTGCCTGCCTGCCTGCCTGCCTGCCTGCCTGCCTGCCTGCCTGCCTGCCTGCCTGCCTGCCTGCCTGCCTGCCTGCCTGCCTGCCTGCCTGCCTGATTTCAAGATATATGCATTGCAAAGCAACGTGAAAGGTGTATCTGTCGAATAGGAAAAACATAAGATGTAAAACGTTGTCCGACTCCACCAAGAAAATCTCCCCTCTATTATCATGATTATATACATCATAGAAATAACGTTAATACATACATGTACTTTTAATACCGGTAGTAGGTATACCATCAATGTTAATGGCCAATTTGGTTCAAAAAGCAAATTGATGTGAATATGTAATAATGTCTCACCAATCTGGAAGGTATATATTCTGCAAGAAAAAAATGTACGTTTGATAGTAACAGCATATAACCTGAATCATTGGATGAACCACGAGACGTTGAGCCAATGTTGGCTTGATGTTGTGCCCGCATTGTGTACACAGGGTATAGCGGACAAAAAATCGACCAACCAACATTAGATGAAATGATTCATGTTTGCTGCTTGTATATAAAATGTACAACTTATCTTATTGGGAAAGTCAAGATGGACGGTTTATCTCCTTGGATCCGATGTTAACTTTAAAGATAGAATATACAATGTATCATAATATTCGGCGTCAAGATAAGTATGATAATGTTGTCTCGCTAGTAAAAAGAAAGTTTTAAGACGCAGATATTTTAACTGAGAGGACATAAAATGGGTAAATTGTATATTTTAAATGTTAAATGGCTGCCTACCTCTTTGGTTTCATTGAGTCCTATACTGTACGGGCCATTCACCATGATCCTATAGTCACATGCCAAGGCAAGCACGCATCCCACTAAGGGAGCATCACCCTGAAACATTGAAACAATACATAGCGATACATCGTGTGTGGTGAAACCTAAATACAGATTCAATTACAATAGAGCATAATATTACAGTGAAATAATTTGTCTAAGTGGCCAATGAGTGAATTTAAAATGGCCGTGGTGTTTTTTCTGCATTGTACTGCTATCAGAGTTGTGTTCTATTTCGGAATTGAGATCAACTCCAATCCCTATTCATTAAATTGGACTGAGAATTAGAATTGAATAAAACGGAATTGGAATTGGCTTAGAATTGATAATGGAATTGACCTTTTTTCAGGAGATATTAGAAGCATCAGTGATCATCACTTTTGTCAGCATAATGAAGTGGAATATGATCTATATTGATGTATTCGTGTATTATATCACAAGGTTTTAAATTATATAAAAATATTCAGACTATCAGGATTAGGTAATTAATTTTTTAATTAATTTTAATTAAGTAGATTATTTATTGTTAAGCTGGTAAATGTGCGCGCAACACAAAATTTTAAAAACTCACACAATTCTAGTCTATGGACATGTTGACATATAATGGACATATTAAGGGGCCGAAATAAAAAATGATGATTTTGGGCTGATTGCGTCGCTTTAAAGTAATATCCACTCACTCATGTACTTGAGGAGGGTGATGATTTTACTACATCAGCATTACCAGCTTCAAATGAGATCTCGAGGAGTTATGGACAAATTTAAAAAGGTAAAGAATGATTCTTACATTGACAGCAGCTATCGTCACCAGATCAGTGTAGTACAGCCTTTGAAATGAGTCGAGTAGCCATGGCCAAAATTTTGTGAATCTTTCCGGGTAGTCTGTAACAAATTCAGCTAAATCCAGACCGGTGGAGAATATCCCTTCTATGCTCTGTAATACAAAACATTATCGTCACAATTACTCAATACCATGCCTATCTATACTAAGACCAATGGTTAATATTAACTCTTAGCTTGCTAAATTGAATAATTTAAATTTTCACCCACTTGAAGTTGTGTCTCGCTACCACAACACACAACTTCAAGTGCATGAAAAGTACTCGTATTTGTTTAATTTGAGACCAAACATTTGCAAATCTTGATGCTTAAACGCTCATTTCAATCCTAATAAAACAATTGATCGGTTAATAAAAAGGCTTTAAAAGCTTTAAAGCGATTACAGTCTTTCTTAGAGATGAAAGTGTTAAAACTATATTTCGCGTAAATGCTTGGGTTTATTATTACGACAACTACCATTCTAGGATGGCGATATTTCTAGCAGACTGATTTGACTGATATGACGTTTAGTTGTCATTTTATTCACCTATTATCGTCTACCAGCTAGCAATTTTTTTTATGAATTTAGAGGGCTATGCAGAGGACATATTTACTTATTGTAAATGGTGCTGATCTAGAACATACTGAAAAAACATATATATTAAAAAAAAAGAGAAATTAAAGTCAGAAATACAATCAGCCATGACAGTGAAAACGTCAGCTAGGCTAACAGATAAAACGAATTTGTGAGAGGAATGTATTTAAATTATTATTTATGTTTGGTTATTTTTAGGTGTAAAAATTTGTAAATTTAATGTTCTTCACAACCCAACATTATGATTGGCCCCGCTATAGCTCCAGGTGTAATATTGAATCAAAACATTTTACGTGAAAATATAGCTGTAAATATAAGAGTGAATTGCGCTCATTTATTTTATTTTATTTTTCAATTCCATCAATATAGCAACCCTTTGAATATAAGCAGGTGTATCTGCCAATCAACCCTTTAAACCCTAGCGATGCATCAAAGCTTCACTTTTCTTCTCTGAGGAATGACTTAATTTCCACACCTAGGGGGCATTAGAACGAAAAAAATTATGAAACTGTTTTAAAAATAAAGATATTTGTTTCATTTTTCACCCACTTCAAGTCATCTTCATCCACTACAAGTCGAGAATTGTAGTGGATGAAGATGACAATGGTAATTTCAAGTTTTAAAGGGTTAGCAAAGTAGCAGATACACCCGCTCTTATCCCAGCCTAATAATAGGCCATTTGTATCCAAAGGGTTCCTTGCAACTCTGAAATATTTTTGTATTAACCATGGAGACCAAAGATTTGTTTTCAATTTGAACTAATCACAAATGTCTAAGTTAGCTCTTTCAGCATTATTTAAATACCTATTCTTTTAGTGCGGGGAACGCATTTATACGTCAGAATCTGACGTCTACAGACGTCAAATTCTGACGTATAAAGACGATCCCCACGTTGAAAGAAGTAAAAATAAGGAGGTGAAACCCAAATAAGACTAGAAGGTCATCTGGAGCACTGTGTAGGCCTATGTCTTAACCTCTAATATATAATCTCTGCATTATTGAGAGATTTATTCATGTTGTTATTTTATATTTCGCATTATTTTTACATTGTTGTGTTGTGTTGGGCGGCGTGTCCGTGTGTTCAAGGAAAATAGAAAAGCCACTACCCAGATAACACGATACATTAGCCCAATGCTGATGTAATTCTGGGCCATTGTCTGTGTCGCTGGGTCAACATTATTCCAACCTTATCCCTTTAAGCCCTAACGACGAATAAAATTGTGAATTTTTTTTTTCTTAGCTCTCACGCATCTACTTGACCTAGCGACATCAAACTGTATATTTGAAATGTTTATATTGACTGTTCCTCAGAAATGTCAACCGTTTCCCACATACGGGACCCCTCTTCCCGCAAATTAGGACACAGACATTATTGCAATAAACTTAATAGGCTCCTGGCATTCGGCCGGGCCTAATTATATTTTCTGCTTCATATGCAGTTAAATTATTTAAACAGTTAAACTGCAAAAAACGCAACCTTGCATTTGCCGACAATAATTGGTGAATAAGAAAACGCAAGAATAAACGATAGTAGATGTAGTCCAAGCAGACTTACCGATGTTAGGATTAATCCTCGACAGGTACTGTTTTTTTCAAGATTGTCTATAATGTTGATAAAATCCTCAAGGCATTTTTTTGTCAGAATATTACGAGGTTTATTGTTCAAAGATACAACAGCGACTCTGCCATCTGCAACAAGGAAATTGAAATATAATTATTAAACAAGTTTCGGTGAATGTAAGGCGAGTGTTCAGCCGAAAAAAAGTTTTGTTGGATCAATCGCCAAGCATTTTACGAAAAGATTTTGTCATTTGGCACTTTTTGCCAAACATTCACCGAAAGACTATTGGTACTATTCGCTGGGCATTCGCCAAAAGATTTTTTCACTGTATTCGCAGAAGTTATTCGCCTAGCATTCGCCGAAAACACTTAATCTGATTAGCTTATATTCAACTACAGTGCAGATATGAGCAATGAATCCTGGGAATATCCTCAGAGACTTAGCAGCCATGTTGAAAAACATCCTCTCAAGCAGCGCAGCCATCTTGAATGAAAATGGTGCAGTTTCAAATTGTCAGCTTAATTATACAAATTTATAATATAAGATAGGGCCAGCTTGAAGTCTAAGCATAAAAAATAGGTTGAACTAAACATGAATATCATATTTTACTTTTCAAAACATAAAAAAATGCAGGTATACGTGCTTAATTACAAGTAATTATTTTCATATACAAATATACAAATCAGTTGTGGAAATTATTGTACTATTTCAAAACCTTCTTTACATTACATTAAGATATCATATCTATGCTCAGGTTGTAAAGGCCATCTCTGTGCACAGACAAAAAGTGTCTGACGTAAAGTTTAGTAGTAATTTTTCTATTTTTCACCCCTATGTTTTGTATCTATTACCAACTTTTTTTTATACCTTGATATGTCTAAAACATAAAATGAGATGTTGGCAGCAACAAAATAGGGATGAACTTTATATTTTGACCCATTATAGGGGGGTACCCTCAAACCCGTCTAAAAATAGGGGGTAGGGTTACATAAACGTCTGTCGTTGATGTTTTGATCAACTAATCTGCACTTGTGATATACCATATAACAGATAATTAAATTCTCGTGCTTATGATATATCACACATTGCAGTAGAGTAAGTAGTTGTCTCTCCACATAGGCTAAAGCATGATTTTTTATTATAAAATAAATAAACTGAACAACAAAACAAACGATTCGTGTTTAAAAAGAAAAAAGAAAAAAAAACTCTAAATCATACAGAAACCAGAAATCGTGCAATAATATGAACCAAAAATATAGAACAGATGTGGTTTCGGCGGTCATTTTTCATTTTGCTTATTTGAAGGTGAATGACACCAAAGATAGAATGTTAACCGACATAATCGAATTCAGCACACCCAAATTATGTAAAAACAAGCGCAAAAAAAATATTTTCACTCAAATGTCGAGCAAAGTTCAATGCTGTATATTTCAGCCCGGGCTAAATACACACATTTTCAAAAAAAGGCTGCTCTCATTTAAAAATATATATGCCATGTACAAATCTAAATGACACTCAGTTTTAAGCAAATACACATCTGGGTTCAGAAAACATAAGTTAAATATAGATAAGGATAATAATAATGTTTATGTTACCACGGCATCATGCAATACATCATTAGAACGGAAATTTAATTACCTTTTATAATGGTATATTGCATGTGTAGATTGATAAACAAGAACAACAACGACAGACGTTTGCGTAACCCTACCCCCTAATTTTAGACATGTTTGGGGGTACCGCCCCCCCCCCCCCCCTACAAGGGGTCAAAATATAAAGTTAATCCCTATTTTTTTCCTGTTAACATCTCATCTCATGTTTTAGACATATAAAAGTTTTTTTTTTTAAGTTGGTGTGGGTGAGATGTGGGGCGGGGGGAGGGAGTGGTGCACGGTGGGTGGTTGTAGCCCATGCCCTATAATGGCCATAGCTCACATATAATTGGCGATGACTCAATCAATACCCACAATTATAATGTCCATAGTTCACATATAATTGGCGATTGCTCATTACACACAAATCGTTGCCGCACTAGTTGTGTCATAATTTATTTGTATTATCCACCATACGAAAGTGAGGTCGTGATATACCTCGGCAGACACAACAACGTTGAATCAACGTTATTCCTATGTCATCAGCTGAAGTGGAAGCAACGTTGAAAAATATTCTGCTTTGAAAATAATTGCTATAATGAAAGGGTGCTGTGTCGAAATAGTAACGAAATTAATGGGTGTTCAAACTCCACTCGAGCCTAAATATATATATATATATATATTTGACAAATAAAAAAGAATGAAAACACTGAAATCCTCTAAAAGAAGTACGAAATTATTGTACAAAAGAGACTGGCTTACTCTGGCGTTGGCGCCATCTTAACCCTTTAAACGCCAAATTATTCAATCTGAATTTTCACCCACTTGAAGTTGTGTCTCGCTGACACGATCCACAACTTCAAGTGAGTGGAAATTATTCAGATTTGACAAAATGGAGGTCAACTGTTTTCAAATATTGCTGATTGATGTCACATTTTATCTTTAACATGTTTAAAAGGTGGTACTTAATGTGCTGATAAAAAATGAAAACCCGACTATATGCGGCACCGGCGGTTAAAGGGTTAATAAGTGAGAGTTATGTGATTGGTTCGTGGAGAGGGGCGTGGCACAATGGTTAGAGTGTGCGCTTTGCCAATGTCGCTGCCTGCTGTGTGGTTTCTAATCCCACTTGGTGCAGGATTTTCAGTGAAATAGCATGTTTCTCCCCTCCCAATATTGGGACATTGATTCGATGTTGTGTCCTTGGGAAAGGCACTCTACCCCCACATGCTTCACTTGACTCAGATGTAAATGAGTACCTGGTGGGACAGAGATAGCAATGTGTACCATAAGTTAATGGCTGCAGGAGTGTATGCTTTCTGTGGAGATGAAATGGCACACGAATGAACAGGTCCAGTGACCAGAGGGTAAAATGTAAAGTCGGCTGATGAGTCTTCAGACTTGATATCATACTATAAACCTGTAACTATACCTTTATAACCACGTCCTGTGATTGATAGATTCTTGAACCTACCTCAGGACTGTATATCCCTATAAAAGCTACTGCACAGCTCACTCTCACCTACACAGAGCTCTGTGTAGCCTGTTCCAACCAGACACAGACGGCACGCGTGTATCCAGAGGCCGACAGTTCTCCCTGCAAAGACGAGGACATGACCCGATGTTGTTTCAATGTTGGTCCAGCGCCGTTGGCGGTGGGCCAATATTGAAACAACATTAGGTCGAAACCTCATGTTTGCTGGGCTCCACACAGGTGTTTGTCTACACCCAACCCTCCCCCTCCATAATATTTTCGCCAGCCGATCACGGTACTTTTAGCAAGACAGCCGGCCAATCACAAATTACTACAATACTTGAAATTGAGAGTGGGGGACATATGACGTCATCCATTTGCAAATTTTAACATGCGAAGTAGCAGTGTCTACGGCGGGCAGTGTAACTCTCACCATCATGGTTATACCCTTCATGCTGTTTGCTTCTAGGGTATTTGCTTTAAAAGAGGAGTGAGAAGAGGAGAAGAAGACAGCGCAGAGGAAGGAAGATAAGACACCTGCTAGACAGTGCCATAATTCACTCGTGAGAGGCCAGAGACTGCTCCAAGGCAGGTCTGGACGCGACTTTACGGGGTCGTGTGTGGCTGCTGATAGTCTCCGCCAACTGTTTTGGAGGCCTTTAGGATCTGACACAACGCCCCAGAATCCTAAGACTTTTACCAGACCAGCTAACCCGGCTGGCATGGTCTACAGGCCCTCAGGATCTGGAGCCAGACTCCAGAATTCAACCGTTTTACAAACTGTTTTAAAGCAACTGTTTTTATAAGGGTCTTTAAGATCTGAGGCAATGCCTCAAGAATCCGCTGACTATTACAGAACCAGCTACTAAGGCTGGTAGGGTATATGGACCCCCACAGATTCTGGGGCAATGCAGAATCCAAATCTCTAGGAAGTGAACTCCCTAGGAGATACTGAAGACATGCCCTTCGTCTAACGGCTACCCACTTCAGTGAACTACCAACATTGCTGCATGTACATCAGATACAGTACTTGCACATCAGCTCAAACAGACGCCGCTGGTGTTTGATTCTCTTTCACTCATTCCTAGAGCGATAATGCGCCTCACAGATGCAGCATGTCTTGCTGGCTCTTGTCGTGAAGCCATGTTCCGGACCGGCTAGGAAGGACAAGAGTCGTTCTTCTGGTGAAGGCAGCAGAGGTATTTTGGTAGCCAGTACCTGCCTTTCCTTTAGTCTACCTTTCCTTTCACTTTAGCCGCGATGCTCGCGGCACAAGAAGAGGGCACTGTAGCTTCAGAGCCTCACGTGGAATGGGCGAGACCATTCAGCAATAGGAGCTGAATTGTTTTTGGCCACCTGGAGGAGAGTAAGGCCGGGTGGGATAAATAATATTTTGATTCCAGGCCTCCCAAATGCCAATAAAGCCATCTACACATAGGATGGGGGGAGGGATGGCTATTTAAGAGGACGTCGCTCTGCTTAAGAAAAGAGCGACAGATCCTATAAGCATGATAAGAAACAGAAACAAAAATGTTATATTCTAACATTTATGTAGTGAAAAAGAAGGATGGAGCCTTCAAACCTGTTATAAACCTCAATGGTCTAAACCTCAATGGTCTAAACCTGTTCATAAAGGATATCATTCAGGGTGGCATCGATAGAGGATGTCTCACAGAACTTGATGCGCGGGGTCTGGGCCGCTTCAGTTGACCTTAAGGATGCTTAACTGCATGTTCATACAAGGACCACAGGGGGTTTCTCTGGTCTTGACCACAGCTATCAGTTTCTCCTTTTGCCTTTCGGACTCATGTGAACTATGTGACAATGACGTCCTTACTGAACAAGGATGGGGACACGTTCCACTTCTCTCAACAGGTTGACGTTTCAAATATTAATTTTGTATCAAGTTCACGGCATACTATTGATGCCTGCATATACCGAACTTAAGTGCAGAAGCACACTAAATGGGTCAAAAGTCAAGGGAGTGGTTCCTGAATCCACAAGTAACTAGTGATTCAGATCTTTAGTATAATGGGCAGATCGTCGCCTCGGAGCTAAAGGATCCTATCTGACACTCGTTAGAGTGGCAGATAGGATACTTTAGCTCCGAGGCGACGAGATGGACTTTCTAACTGTTTGATAGTCTTTCGACATTACAACACATCTGCCCATTAATGGCGTTATTATTTCGGCACAGCACCCTTTCGATAAAATAGATCAATTTAGACGCGAAGAGTACTTAAAATTGATGTTTAATAACGGCTGTGCCGAAATAGTAACGACTTTTCGGTCGAAAGAATAGGGGTCATTATATTTTGACATTTTCCCTCGCTTGTCTTAGACAGTGAGAGGGAGCTGTCAAAATTGATCTATTTCAATGTAATTTTACCAACGTCTGATATCCCTATAATTTCAACCACATTCAAGCAAAACACATCGTTGAAATGACGTCACATTCCTGTTGGGACGTAATAGTAACAGCTTATACATTTTAAATGTATCATTAGGTCCAGCCTCACCTGTGCTGCCCCACATCAGTTACTGATCCGTTTTATTAGCCGATTAAAACACTGTTGTTTGGGAATTAAATGACTGCTTAAACATCAAGATTTGTAAATGTTTGGTCTCAAATGAAACAAATATGAGTAATTTTCAAGCACTTGAGGTTGTGGATCGCGGAAGCGAGACACAACCTCAAGTGGTTGAAAATTTAAATAAACTTACTTAGCAGGATATATGGGTTAACTCGTGGTATTCATGTAGTGTGTGATCCTTATATATAATAAATCAAGTTCGAACTAATAAGGTTGCCAGAATTGAATCAAACCCAATTTAGCCTGTAGGCCTATGTGCACAAAAGTGGCCTAAAGCCCGATTCATTTCATTTTCATTTTTTAATCAAACTATGTGAAAAAATCTGCAAACAGTATACGTAGTTGGTGTGTGTTCCTAAGGCGTCCGTATGTCAAACCTACGACTAGGCCCGGCATTAAGGGGTTTCTTGAAGCGTTCATGGAGTTTTTAGACATCTCCAAGACCGCAATGCGACAAACATAAGAACGGGATACGAACATATTTGTCTTACCATGCTTACGGCTGCGTCGAGAAGCACGGAAGAAAAGGTCCCGAAAGATCGTTATATATGAATGAATATTGCTTTACGTCGCTTTCTGCACAATCATGGCAATATCGCGACAGAAGGAAGCCCGAAGCCGGGACTATGCCCTAGGCAGCACTGTACACTCCATGCTTTTTGAAAGTTTGGAGCACTGTGTGCACAACAACGATGACAAATATCCGCCCCGACCAGGTTACAAGCCCCAGCACGTCGATACGAATTTGCCATCGGGGCCGGCCATGAACTCGATCCGTCATCAGTTATATAGGGGGCCGTTCAACAATTACGTAACGCTTAGAGGGGGGTTAAGGTTTGCGTTACGGAGCGTAGTCAAAGTAACGGTAAAAAGCGTTACGAAGGGGGGGGGTCAAAAATCGTCCAAAAAAGCGTTACGTAATTGTTGAACGGCCCCCAGCCTGATGATATTTGACACAAAATATGATTCTGAAAAAAACCCCATAATTTGTATTTTTTATATTATTATGGTGCGAATTATATAAAGATCATCGTTTTGGCTAAATTACAGTCGATATATGATGGTGAAAAAATGTTTCCAAGCGTGACTGAAATTAAAAGAGCGAGATATTTACCTTGTACCGGGGAATGTTTACTACATTCCATGTTTTAATCGTCGACGATGCTTCGACAGCTGTACTTTACCCTAACAGCGCGGAATGTGACGTATGTGGACGTCAGGTTCCGACGACTAAAGTCGATTCCCGCACTGCAAGAGTAAAAGTATTTCTAATGGCCGTAGACCGATACTATAGGTATTCAAATGAATCTGAAAAAGCTAACTAAGACATTTTTGATGATTTCAAATTGAAAAAACCCTTTTATTGCGATGTTTTTTACAAATTAATTCAGCGCTTTAAAGGTCAATTTATAATATTGTTGTGTGTGCCAGTCAAATGGGTGTCACATACAACACCTTGTTTTCTAACACACGATATACCATGTATTCTGCCGTGCAAATCCAAAAGGCAGTATATGCTTACTTTATGAGCAAGCAGATACTGCTTTTTGGCTTTGCAGAGCAGTATTTCCCAGAAACGATAGGCCTACACCATGTATTCTGTGAAACGCAGCGAGGTCACCCGATGCCGTTTTAAATAGTAAGTTATATATAACTTAGATTTGTTTTCACCTCCATATAAATCATTGTATTGGAAGTCAAGGCTATGGAGTTTCACAGAATTTGCACTCACCAGCGATAAAATCACACACGATCCTCTCTTCAAAAGTGGAGCCCATGTTGACCGCTCCGTCGCAAATCAAGGTGTGAAGGTTCAGGAGTGGGGGAAGGGAGGGTAAAGAGCTCACGTGGTACATTCTGACCTCAGAAGTTACATCGAGGGTTTACCTGAGCGACATCATGTGTAGAGATTCAGAATGCACGTTATTATAACAGGCCTAGATTTAGCCATGCATGACAAAAACCGCTAACGTTACACTAACCTAGCAAACACGAGCTGTTGGTCTAAAGCTGGGCTGTGTTGGGCCAGCTTCGTAAAATATTTAAAGGCCAACATCAGTCCAGCATTAGGCCCAAACTTCCTGTTTGCTAGGGAGGGGCGCTCATAATTCCCAGCTTTATCGCGACCATATCTGATACCGTAGGTCAGAGAAATGAAATGAATCGGGCTTTAGACCACCTTTGTGCACCGTAGGTCAGAGAGCACCGTACGAGCCCCGCACCAACGATTTTCAACGCTTTCCGTTGTATTTTTTTACGGGATTCTCAAGGCAGATACAAGAAACCGCCGTTTAACCTTCCTATTCCGCTTCAAAAGTCGGTCAGTCGCTTCGTTTCACTGATTCAAAAAAAAAGTTCTGACGAGCCCAACTCTCCACATTTGAAAGCATGTACAGGCCTATGGGACTTGACAAAGTCGACGTACTGGATATCATGGAGTCAGTCATTCTGTAGTTGGAGGCCTGATATTATTTGTTTTGTTATTTGTTCTCTGATCGTTATAAAACCTTGTCCAATCGATTTTTTTATAATAAAAACATACTACTGCATATATTGGTCGACTGGAGAATTGGTTCAAGAGATAATAATAATCTCATTCTTACTATGGGCTCCGGGGCCGTATTCTCGTGAACATTTACGGAGTTCCGCATCGTAGATTTTTAGAATTTCCTCAAATATTTCCGCATCTTTGGTTTTTTTCCGTAAGTGCTATTCTCGTTAATTTTAAGATGCGGAACTCACCTAAGTTTTAGGTAAAAGTTACGGAAAGAATTTGGGTGTCCTAAATCCTAGAAAAAAATGGCGTGTTTTGCATAAAAGTTAGGATGCGGAACTCCGCAACTACAGTTTTCCGCAAATAGTTTGTGAATAGCGATTTACGGAATTCCGCAGTTACGGAGTTTCGCATTTCAAAGTTGCGGAAAAATCGTAAAGTTAGGTGATCTTCACGAGAATACGGCCCCTGGTGGCCATTCTGACAATTTCTTGTAGCTACATCTCGCTCCGACTTTGATTGGGTTATTGGCGAAATTTTGCCTCTACAAAAACAAGGGGAATGTAAATTCATCTGGTAGCTATAGAGGTATTACAATTTTAAGTTGTTTTGTGAATTTTTTTACAAGCCTCCTTAACCGGAGACTAGAACAATTTCTGGAAACACATATTTCAAATGAAAACCAAACAGGGTTCAGTTAAACATATTCCACCTTTGATCATGTATTTATTATGAAATGTCTTATTGATATGTTTCTTTTTAAAGGGAAAAAGTTATTTTGTGCCTTTATTGATTACCAGTGATTACAAGAAGGCGTTTGACACAATCTGACGGTCTGGATTATGGCCCAACATCATTGAAAGTGGTGGTATATCTGGAAACGTTTTTAAAGTGATTAGAAATGTTTACCAGTGTGTTAAATCATGTGTTTCTATGAATGGTAACAAATCAGACTATATGTCATAAATAGGAGTGAGACAGGAGAGAACCTTTCACCTATGTTATTTTCCCTATACATTAATGACTTTGAAAAGATTCTTAGTGCATAAAATGACATAGGGCCTACTGTAACTGACGAAATAACAGGCACACCTCAAGATATCTTTTACTTTTGTTTGCAGATGACACTATAATTATTGCTAATGATGTTGAATCCCTAAAAACAAGTTTCACTCACCTATCAGAATACTACCAAAAAAAGAAATTAACAATAAACATTGACAAAACAAAAATGATGGTGTTTTTGAAAATGCAATGGAATGGTGATTTTATATTTCAATGTGAAGGAAAGGAATTAGAAATTGTACAAGAATTTGAGTAATTAGGTGATATTATTTAATTACACTGGATTATTTGTCAAAACCAGAAAACACGTGTACGAGCAAACTTTCGCTTGTTAAGACGCAGCAGACAGCTTAATCTATCTCTAGATATCCAGCTAGAATTGTTTGACACACTAATCATGTCAATTCTCACATACGGCTGCAAAGTGTGGGGTTTCAAAAAATTAAATATCATAGAAAACTTACATCTCAAATGTTTAAAATATATTCTAGGAGTGAAAATGTCAACCCCAACATTTATGGTACTCGGTGAAACCGGCAGATTCCATGTAAAGGTTACGATTAAAACTCGCATTGTTTTATTTAGGTCAAAAATATTATGTGAGAAAAATAAATTGTCTGATGCTATATATAGAATTCTGTATAATTCTGAATTTTCACCCTCTTGAAGTTGTGTCTCGCTGACGCGATCCACAACTTCAAGTGAGTGAAAATTATTCAGATTTGACAATATGGAGGTCAACTGTTTTCAAATATCGCTGATTGATGTCACATTATATCTTTAACATGTTTAAAGGTGGTACTTATGTGCTAATAAAAAATGAGAACCCGAATATATGCGGCACTGGCAGTTAAAGGGTTAATATCTTTAAACGGTTAACTTTACCATCACAGTGCTAAAATAGTATTGATACATACTACAAAAGCAAAGGGTTGATTACTTTAAAAATGTCAAAAGTGGCTTAGTTAGCTCTTTCCGCTTAATTTGCTATTTTGTATGTCTACGAGTACGATCACTGTAATAGTCAGGGGGCCAGGAGCTGAACCTGGAAAGTGGGTTCAAAGTTTTTTTCTCGATGTTTTCATGTTATATGGGTATTGTACTCTATGAAACCGCGTGATGGCATTCTCACAACATTGAGCATTTTGAAATAACGAGTTTTACATTTTTTCACCTATCGGGGCACAAAATAGTGGTTCTACGTGATCGGGAAAAACAGAAAATCACTTTATATATCCACACAACTGATAGTTATTAGTTTTATTGTTTGTATATTAATGTATATTAATAATAAATATCATTGGGTCAAAGGTCAAAGCTATAGTTCAAGGTCAAAGGTCACAAAATCAGGTCAAACATGCCTAATTCAGTATCGTTTGTATATTACATCCTCCACATTTGTACATGTTTCTATAGCTGAACCTGTATTCATTGTCTTATAATTTAGGTTTTTGTTATGAAGTGTCATGATCTTAATTAACTAGATAACCTGTCGCTCACATATTCTCGCTCATCTAGGCCACACTCCAAATGTGGCCTACGTGACCGTACATGTATATATTTGCTGGGATGAAAGATAAGGGGATTATTATATTGTTTGAATAGTGTAGCAATGTATTACACGTTGGCATTCTATTGCATGGGCTAGTCAACATGATTCACTAACCCAATGTTGGGCCATTATCTTTGACGCTGTTGGGCTGCATTGACCCAACACTTCCCCAATGTTTAGATGCCCGGCCGCTATTGAGACACACAGAGGAACATTTGTGAGCCCTAATTAGGTAAAGTTAAATCCCAGCATATGTGTCAAGGCAAATGATTGTATTGTGCAAAATAAGTTGATTCATCAATGACAATGTGGTCTGAATTTAGCTGTGACGTATATGTTCCCTTCTCGTGCTATAACAGTTTAACATATGACTAAATAATTCACGATATTTAACCTTTTTGTTTCTTATTTATAGTTCCAATATCACAGCATATCTATATCTGACTATATGGATACATCAATTATTAATATGTGGTGTAATAATTTAGAGGTTTCTGTACCTGCTAAACTACCAAAATTGTACGTAATAGTTATTGAAAAAAATAGTTCTTCATCTTAAACAAGTTAAATAATCAGCAATGATACCACCACCTTCAACATAATTTTGTCATTTGCTATATATTTATACTAAAGCTACTACTACCTTCCTGCTCATTGTTTGTTTCATCATCTGTGTTCATATGGTAGTAGTATGCATCATATTCTTAGACAATGGCGATGCGTCCTGTATTCCTGCTTTGTTGCTTCCACATCGAACACTATCACATAGTTTTTACTGGAGCAACCATATAAAGATTTTTTGAGATGCAATCTGAGATCAGTTGACTTCATTCAGGGACTGTAGTTGAACATAACATATTCCCGTCTCTGCTCTATTCATATGCTAACGTATCTAACTTCTGTGGCTCAAGCATCAAGGCATTCTTCAACGGAAAGTTTTATTTTCAAATGTTCCCGGAAGGCTTTCTCAGGTGATGGTAATTAACATAATTATCAACAGGTGATGCTCCCCTCGCCGAGTTACTAGCCACAGAATAAGTTCCTCACTACATCGAGCCAGAAGACAATAATATCTCCGATAATACCAATACCAAAGCATCCAACCATAGTATCACATCGTGACAAGGAGGGTCCTGGCAGCAGGTTAGAAATGAGGTCAAAATATTCAGCAGTGGTCACTTTAATTTCCATGACACATTATGTATAGGCGATTGCATAATAATGGGAATATCAATATTTGTCTCCTAAAGCTGTGTAACTATATGCTGTTGTCAGCTCCTTCGTGATTATCGTCTTATTATGCGACTTTCGAATTTTTGCTATTTAGATCGGTCCTTGTATTAAGAGTGTGCATGTAACGCATATATAAAAGACTAGATGTAGTAACATTATCTTGGAAAGCAACATGTTGGACAGCAAGCGCAGAGCTCAATTTTAAGTATGTTAACATACTAAGTGAATTTAAATATGCATAAGAGACATAGGTTTTATAAAATAAATTCTCAAATGTACATTTAAATGATCTGCTAAATTACAACTGTATCGGCCTATTCTCATTCTGACTTTTCGAGATAAGACACGAGATACAGGATAGCTACTGGCTGATTCAACACCTCATTTAGACCACCGCGACCCTCTGTCGCCGACGGTGCATCTAAATTAATTAAATTTTAAAATGCTTCCGTTTCCAGGTTCCTTGCCACCCTTGCCAACCAGACATCTTCAATGAGTATTGTATACTAATGAAGAATTGGAAAGGCTAAATGCATAAATGTAAGTCTGCACCACGGTACTGATCCTGCATCAGAGTTGTACACCGATGACACCCATGAAGAGATGTATACCACCAACCCAGGGATACGTCTCTGGCAAACAATTATCTGGATACACCCAAAGGACATCTGTCATCATTTTAAGCAGTTTCAGATTTGATTTCATAATTGCAAATAGGGGCCTGTCGCCAATGACTGGAAATGTGTCATACCTGTTATAGCAGTGTCCTGGTGTGCATGTGGCATATCGATATGTGGTAAGCCTATACGATTATGTATAATTATGCTACGAGTGTTTTGAGTGTCACACAGTCTGCTTTTCTACAAATTATTCAGTTTGACAGTTTGATGGTTTGTAGATTTCATGAAAAAATGCCCATAAAATTGACCCTTCATTGGCCCCTCTCTAACATGTTTACCTCGCTCTCTTGGTTTAGTGGCAACTCTGGTAGAGCGAAAGACGCAGGCATGTCACAATTTTTTGGATCATAGTATCTGATAAACACTTTATCAAAATCATGATAATCTGCGGTCGTCTTGATGACTCTTTTGAAAACCTTTTAATTGTCGTTTTAAAAGAAAACATAGACTGTGGAAGGGTCATGATTTCTTGTCATTCGCTGCTGAGCCCTCTTGGTCTGAATTATCAATCACGACGAACAGTTCGCACAAGTAATTCCAAATGAATAAAAATAATTTCAATTTTTTTTTATTCACAAAGCATAACACTTGATGGGGGTTACAATACTTGTCATCAATTGAATCTAGCCATGGAGCACCCATACGTTGCCATAAAGGTATAATGTTATAGGTACCACTTGCAGAAACATAGACATATCAAATAGAACTAGACAGTCAGCCAGAGACTGCAAACCTCCGCCGCAGTGATTGTGTATTGGATCCGGGTCGTAAACTAAGCAGAATCATTTCCAAATTTAATGGATTGTTCCTTGGCCTGAGACGCAACTCTGATAAAAGTTTCATGCAAATCCTTTCATTGCTTTGTAAATAATCCTACTGACGGACAGACAAACCATCGCGATCAAAAAACATAACCTCCTTTGGCAGAGGCAATACACCACACAATGATTTCTTTAAAAAATGTATAAATCTCTGAACAAATGTTTTGATGTTAAGTGTTAACATCGTTGGATGACGTAGTATACAAAATTTTCAAATGTATGGCCAAAATTATACATTATATATCTCGTCGATATATATAGAGAATATTAATTATTGCGGTACATATGTCTTATAGTTACTCTACGACATCATATTCAGGTTCGTAATGAAATTCATTTCATTTTGATAGGTCACACTCTAACATTATTGTGAAATTTGAGGTTTTTACACTGGTAATTATAATTATGAAAGGCCTTGGGGTCAAAGGGTTCACATAACTCAAAACTCCTGGTTCAATCAATTTGTACAATTAGGACTTCACTTTTGTTAACACTGAATACATACTATTTCGAATGATGGCAAATATAGATTAAGTTGGCGCTTTATATAAATATTTGTATTTTTCGAAGCGTGTAAAACCATTATTTTGAGTCCCGATTCACGCGATTTTATAAAACGTGTTATATAAAAATGCTCAATGTTGTAAGAATGCCATCATGCAGTTTCATGGAGTACAATACCTATATAACATGAAAACATTGAGAAAAAAACTTTGGACCCACTTTCCAGGTTCAACCAAAAATATGCATTTGACCCCCTGACTATAAATATTCAGTTCTTTCACACTTACAGTGCGGGGATCGATTTTAAACGTCAGAATATGACGTCTATAAAACTATTTCTAATGTTTACAGACCCATAACATAGGTATTCAAATGAATCGGAAAGAGCTAACTAAGATAGTTATGAAAATTTCAAAAAATCCTTTGCTTGTGATGTTTATTTTACAAATTCAAGGGACTCAATCAGGCTGAAATCATAAAATAATCGGTGATTTTATTTTGGCTTCTTTATATGATTTTGATGATTTTAGCCTGATTAAGTCCCTTTAATTCAGCGCTTTAAGGGTTTAGTGCCATGATTGATTTTTGACGTCAAAAATAAATCCCTGCACTCGAAGGGCTAATAGAGATTTCAAATAAGATGGATGACAAAAAAGAAGTCGAAGCATCAGTAAACTCGAACAAATTCCATTCGATTCTTTTTTTTTCTGCAATTAATTGCAATTATTAATTATAAAGACAATGTGATTGAAAAATATATTTTATTTACATTATATAGAATTGTATGTACATGAGTGCTATATATATATACAGTGGTATGGCAAAAACTCGAGAAGCTTACATGCAGAACAAATAAAGTGAATAGCATTGACAATAAATTACCGGGTTGGAGTCTTTACTTTCTATTATAATTATATTTTACTCAAATTCATCAGGGATGTATCAGCCATGTTCCAAACACCTGAAAGTGCCCCATTAATTTTCAATCGTCACATTAACAATAACGTGTCACTTCTATCAGAATTTGGGAATCCTTCATAGATGTAAAACCAAACAAATTCATAATTGAAATTCCTAATAGGATGTATAATCTGTTGTCGAAGTAATCACATTTTGCAATTCCTAGATCATCACCTTCTTTAATGAATGAAAAAATATTCTGCCCAATCTGTCCTGTCAGAAAAGTAGTGTGATGTCGGATATACTTCCCATGGAGACAAAAGGGTGTATTTGGTATTTTGTAAAGTAGCAGATTCACCCTTTCATCTCAAGGAGTCAATATAACTGTCCTATTAATCCAGGGTAGATTTTAGAATTTGAGAGAGAACCCAGCTCCAGCAGCCGCTGCCCCCTTGGTGGCTGTGACAAGATGAAAGCCCTGAATGTGCTCGTCATCATCTCCCTGTCAAAAAAAACCCACATAATGCAGCCAAAGGGTAATTATTACACAGAGGAAACAGGTTAGTGACATCATTTGTATTATTGTTGCTTAGCTTCACGTGAAATATCTTCCTAATAAGGACTAAGGTCTATGAATATTATCAAGAATGAATAAAATGTCCTTTGTATTTCTCATATTAAATTATGTACCGGTATACAAAAATATATTCCTTTATAATTTCCACTAATCAGTGAGTGCCGAATATTAAATAATATAATACTGTTTCATAGGCTGGTAAAAAGCAAACTTAGATATTTAAAACAAAGTTTGTTCTTTGATACAACTCAACTTTTTAAAGTGTGATAATGGTACATTGAATTTTACAAAATTAAATTTATAGTCATCAGTTTATATGGGTGATATTTTTTTATAACAACACTGCTGTGACAGAAACTGTCGTCGGAGGACCTTGTATGGTACAGAATGGCAGAAACAGATATCCAGCAAGGTTGTCATGCTGACACAATGTTGTTTTATTGTTGGCCCATCGTCTTCAATGCAGGCCCAACAACAAAACAATGTTGTGTAAACATCTGATGTCTGCTGGGTACACACCACACACAAGTGTCAACTTACCAGGAGCTTGGAGAAGGCTTTACCACCGGAAGGAGGCTTCGGGGAGTTCCCGTGAGATCGTCTGTTCTGTTCACTTTTAGCAGGCCATGTAGGGAACATGGACGGAGAGGTAGGGAGAGGTGTCTCTTTGAACCACTCATGCTTGCGGCTTTCCTCTGCTGTGATCCTTCTAGTTGGGTCATAAGTTAGAAATCTGCAATAACAAAGGATTATTTACCGCATGGTAGTTTACAAATTATATGCCGAAAATCATAACATAATCATACCATCTATTACAACATTATTTGGCATTTAACCCTTAAAACACTGAATTAATTAGTAAAAAACATGGCAACAAAAGAATTTTTTTAAATTTGAAATCATCATAAATGTCTAAATTTGTGAGCTTTCTGATTCATTTGAATACCCATGTTATGGGTCTAATGCCATTAGAAATATTTGTACTCCCACAGTGCGGGGATCGACTGTCGATCCCCGCACAGTAAGGGCTAACCTTACCACCGCTAATCACAATGATAGCCATTTATAAACCACTTTATTACTCGGTTAAATCACTGCTATTGTGAACGATCATGATTTGGAACTGCTTGGTCGCAAATTAAACAAATGTGAGTAATTTTCACCCACTTGGAAGTTGTGGGTCGCGGTAGCGAGACACAACTTCAAGCAGGTAAAAATTTAAATAAGATCCCTTAGCTGGAAAGGGAATAATTGTTTTTATTCGTTAAAAAAAGTATGTACAAGGGCTAATTTATAACATTACAGCTGTGAAAATGTGAATATGAGCCTCACCTGTTCATCAAATCAAATCCTTTATCGCTGATATGTGTGCCAAATCGGTTTCTCAGCTGATTATAAGGGTATTCTGAAAAGGTGCATTTCTTCATGATCGGCAGATCACTGACATTTGGCCAGATTTTCTCGTTAGGTGTTCCCAATTCCTATGAATTAATCACAACTGTAAGAACAATGACTAAAGAGAAAAAAATAAGGACCAAAAATTAGGGCCAGCATTTTTAATGAAGAGCCAGTAACTTTAAAAGACAGCTGGGCCCACATGCCAGTTGGACTATCACTCTTAATTTCTACATTTGTATACTCTATTTCTGGTAAAAATGGATCAGTCTTAACATGACTGGGTAGGAAAATGTCGGGCCAGCACTGTGACCTTTGTCCATTATGACTGCTGTACACATGTAATATTTCTGTAAAAGATGTAGCCAATATAATGTATGATTTGAGGGTATTTAACAGTTCTGCTAAATAAAATTATTATTTTAACTTTTCACAATGGAGTGAAAGTGTCTGAAATGTTTGACATTTAAAAATTCAGCTCTGCTAATGGAAATATCATATGAAAAAAGAGCACACAAGACAAAAGCCTGCCGCCATTATTGAGCTTAAAATGTTATCGCACCAAGAAGGTCAAATTATTGATGTAAAATGCGAAAAATCACAATGAATCAGCCATTTTAATTTTTTTTAGCCATTATTGAACTTGTCTGAGAACTGGTCATTCGTAACAAGCATAACAAATTTGGGAAGGATACATGAAAAACTTTTCAAGTTATAGTGCCCACAAGTAAAGGTTAACGCCGACATCGACGCCGCCGAACTTCAATTGCAATAACTCACCTATTTTAACTAAAATTAAAAAGGGGGCTAAAAATCATGCAGACAATCAGCATAATTTGCAAGCATAATGACAACCTTCCTAAAAGTACCGGCGCATTATTGTAATCACTGATTGATGCAAACACAATTAAATACAAGTTTGTATGTATCAGGAAAAAACTCTATTTCAAGTCAAAACGATCAAAATGTTTCCTGCTAACATCAAGTGAAAAGATTCAAACAAAACAAGAATAGCACGCTGAATGGAATAAATGTAGGCTACATGGAGAAGAAATTGTAAGCACTAAAGCTTCACATTATATAAGTTATTGTTCATCTTCTTGGAAGTTATATCTTACAACCACCAATGTGTTAAATTTTTTTAATTTGATTTCCGTCAAAAACTAATAAAAAAAATCAAATTCAATATGTATGAAATGGGTTAAAACAGCTAAAGACATAACTAGTGCTTAAAGCGTTAACAAATTACATTGTATCAGTTATCGTATTTTCATTAAAATTCTAGCTGCAAATTTAAGATGGATAGCATTGAAAAAATGTAGTGCCTAAACACTTTTCAGTAATGCTATGTTTACATTGCCTGTAACGAAATTGAAACCAGTGCAAATCACTGAAAATGCATTAGATATTACCTTGAATATTCTGTTGAGTTCATCCATTTCGGATTTCCCGGGAAAGAGTGGTTTTCTTGTGAGGAACTCCGCCATAATACAACCAACCGACCACATATCAATGGCTGTACTGTACTCCTGTCAAATATAATTAAGTGCTACCGTAATCACATCTATAGCTATGCTAAGCCTTCATACTTTTTCTTTAAACAATACATTTGATTGGGAAGTGAGCATCAACTTTGCTAGATTGACATATATTTTGATTCAAATTCTGTATATTTAAATAATTTTCACCCATTCGAAGTTGTGTCTCGCTACCGCGACCCACAACTTCAAGTGGGTGAAAATTCCCAATCTATAATTCAGCGCTTTACGAGTTAACATGTCATCACACTCTACATCCTAAACCCTTGAAGCGCTGAAATAATTTTGTTTAAACAATGGAGATCAAAGGGTTTTTTCAATTTAAAATCACCATAAAAATGTTAGTTACCTCTTTCCAGTTCATTTGAATACCTATGTTATGGGTCTACGGCCATTATTAATATATTTTCTCTTACAGTGGAGATATCAACTTAAGTCGTCAGAATCTGACGTCTACAGACGTCAGATTCTAACGAGTAAAGTTGATCCCCGCGCTGTAAGAGTTAAAACCATCATTCATGAACCAAAAAATCATAATATGACAAAACGATATGTAGTCAATTGGTACTAACATTTCTTTGCATGTGATTATGTTTTGTCAATATCATATAGCTGATTTCAGTCAGGAAGATGTTTAGATATACCTTATCATACCCATTAAATTTATGGATGTTGGCGATAGCTTAAGAAATCTGGTTAAGCAGGGGCGGATCCAGAAAAAAAAATCAATTTAGATTTAAAACAATGCCTTTTCAGTATTTTGACCTAATGAATGTGGGTTCAGGTACCACCAAAAAAATGAATGATCAACTACAGATTTTAGATTAATTTTTAGACAATTCAGTTTTTATATGGGTGGTCAGAGAAGATAAACAGTTCACCTTGGTTCCAAGTAGTAATTCAGGAGCTCTATACCATAAAGTGACCACAATAGGTGTGTACTGCTTCAGAGGTGATCCGTATTCACGTGCCAAACCAAAATCTCCAATCTAAAAGAAATATATAAAAAAAAGATTATAACACAACTGCTCTATCCAATATAACTTCTCTTGCAATAATAAAATAATAACGTGTATAGCACATATAACCCATAGAGGACTGATGTGGGCTGTACACAAGGACTTAGCAAGAGACCCGTCCAGCCGGCCCTATTTCCAACATTGGATGTAGGAAAATATTGCCAGATTCCACCGAACTTTATTGTGGAAGGACCCTAGACCCTTTATGATTTCCTGGCTAAGTCTTTGACTGTACATAGTAGTCTTTCTGTATTTGTATTATCACAGCTTGTGCACCCAGCAGACACAAGATGTTGAATTAATGTGTTAGTTAAATGTTGGTCCAGTGTCGCAGATGTTGGTCCAGTGCCGTAGATGTTGGACCAACGTCAGACCAGCATTGATTCAACATCTTGTGTCTGCGCGGTAATTGTTGGAAAGTGTTCCCCTAGATCACAATAGCACTGCTACAGAGCAATTGGTACATTTTCAAAAAAATATAGGTAATTTTAGATAAAAAATTAGCATCTGACCTTCAGAATGCCTTTATGACTGAGTAGCAGATTAGATGTCTTAAGATCTCTGTGAATGATCCAGTTATCATGGAGATGTGACACCCCCCTCTGTAACTGCAACATCAATGTCTTCACCTCACCTGTAAAAATATGATGAGTCAAATGCAATGAGTTGAAAAAACGTGCCTTTCAACAATTTAACTTAGCTCTATAGTCTGATATGATATTTTGAAAAGTAATTGTATATCAGTTAGAAAAGTTACAAGATCACAATTCCAGTCTGCAAACAACTAGGTATACACATTTTTCTTCATTTTAAATTATTATTCGTAAGAGATGAATCAGTCCAGAGAAAACTAGAGCATATACTCCCAATTATAACTATTTGTCTTCAAATTCAATAATCCGAAAATCTATAGGTTCAATAAGTGCATGCAAATAAGTATGACTGGGTGAAGCATGTGAAACACCAGCTGTGTGCAATCAAACATGCAGCAGGTGCAGCTGATACATTTTATTTGAAGATAATCACCAATGTCAAATGCAGATAAAAGGGATATTTCAAATGCAGCATTTAAAAGTATGAAAAAAATTAGAAAATCACTTGCAGCTGTTAGTTTCGCCGCATGACATCATGTTGTGTCAATTGAGCCAGCTACTGTGATGTGAAAGCTGTTGTATATTCGCCATATCGTCGCTAAAGGATCCTATCTGCCACTCTGACGAGTGTCAGATAGGATCCTTTAGCTCCGAGACGACGATATGTAGTGGGTGAAATTTTGCGTTGTGTCAGAATAACTGCTCAGCGTGTCAGTATCAAATACCAGGTAATCCTTCCAACTCAGAGTAAGAGAGATACAGTAAGTGACATGACATGACTAATCCCCTCTTATATTTACACACTGCTAATGAGCCATATTCGTTCATGCATGGGCAATGTTACCTGTCACAGCAGGTGTCAATGCACACAGCATGACCGTGCTATTCACTGTGACAAAACTGCTGACATTTCACTGCTGATTTTACTCAGATCAGTGATCAGACAATCAGAGGGGTCGAACAGTGCCCCAGCCATACATATCGCACACCAGTCCTGTTGTATATCAGGCCGACAGTTAAAAATTGAAAAAAGTAGCGCAGTACAATCCGGCATTTACAGTATGCAAATGTTAGACAAAAGAACAATCTGATAGATATTAAAACTGTTATGCACTGGACAGACTACATCTGAAAGTATTTTTTATCAAATTGAATCAATGTTTCTGAAAAGGAAATGTATTTTCAATGAAAATATATTTAGTAGATATTCCACAATTGTACCATTTATGGATGCGTTCGCAACCAAGGTATTACCTAAAAATCAATTAACTAATTTAAATACCTATGATGAAAGGTTCTTTCATGGTTTCCATGAGGCTCTTTAAGTCATGCTCCACGTAATCCATGACTATGTAGATTTTGTCCATGTTACTGCCCACAACGATTTCCTGAAAGGAACAAGAGCACATAGAGTTGTGTGAAATGGGTAGAGAAGTCCACTTAGTGCCTTAGAGGTCATACACATCCAACACAAGACACCAAATCTATGCTGCCAATCACAGATAATGTATTGACCTAATAATGTATTATCCTCATGTTTTATTCTGTAGGGTTTTTTTTGAATCTGTAACGACTCTCGTCTATTATGCATCCTTGGTATTTGTTCATACAAAGCTTTAACACACAATTAAAACTACACAAGAAATTTATTTTCTTTTTCTAAATGGCTGTGGTGATCCCAATTATTATAAATTTTATCTTTGAACTTCACCGACCTATGGGGGGAAGGGGGCTAGACCCATGTGTTAATGACTCACCCTCACTGTGACAATGTTCGGATGCTGTGACTTCAACAATGTATTAATTTCTCTCAATGAAGTGATTGGGAAACCTTCTTTCTCCTTTTCCATTTTTAACCGCTTCAATGCAACAATCTCATCTGAAATTGTAAAACACAACATCCAGAACATTTACTCATGTATCTGTAAATAGAAAAGTATTCATTCTTCTTTCATGTGTCTCCGCAATAAGAATCACCATCACAGTGTTGAAATAACAATTGATGGATAATAAACATAGTTTATAGTGCTCTGTAGATCTAACTTGTAAACTAATGCATGATCTTCATAAATAAAATAGGGTATCTGTAGTAAAATGAGCAATTTCTACACCATCCATAAGATCAAAATTTCAAAATAAATTTTAGAACAGGTGAATTGTAAAAAATATTTTATTTCAAGTCAGACATTTTATATAGTAAAATAAATTTAATGCATTATAAAATGTTTATTATTTAACCTTTTCAAGCCTGGGTTTACCATTGTCATCTTCATCCACTACAAGCCGCGAATTGCTGTCGCAATTCTCGACTTGCAGTGGCTTTAAAATTAAAGAAAATTGACATGTATTGGTAAACCAGTTTCATGGAAATTTTCGTTCTAAAACCCTTTATTTTAGGAAAAGTAAGTGTGTTTTCAGGGATATAAAATGATGCTTTAATGCATCGTGAGGGATTAAAGGGTTAAATACTTTCAGCGGGTAATATGAACCCTTAAAGCGCAGAGTTATACAATTCAAATTTCACCAACTTCGAGTGCGTGAAAATTACTCATATTTATTTAATTTGGGACCACAGATTTGCAAATCTTGATGCTAGAACATTTCATGGCCAGTAACAGTGATTCAATTAGCTAATAAAAACAGATTAAAAACAAACATAGTTGAAAAACTAGCCTTTTTGTTTGTCTCTTGCCCTGTAAACCACACCATATGTCCCCTCCTCTATCCTGTTTAGACAGTGAAACTGTTCAACATTACGACAGCCATGAATGGCTGGGTAATATACAGGAAGCTTTGGTGCCAGCTCTACAGGGGAGGCGGGAGGGGTGGCATCTAATGCATACATCATGTCATCTACATCCTCCGGCTCAGATAAATGACCAGATTCTGTCTCGCTCGCTTCTTTCTCCATTTCCTCCTCTTCTTCTAATTCTTCTTCTTCTTCACTTTCCACTTCATCATCAAATTTCGATGGAACATGACCTAACCATGAAATTATATATGATCTATTCAAAAGCAAGCAACCACTATACACAATATATATACATATAAATTAATGGCAATTTAGTTAGGTAACAATATATTGTTTCCCCGCGCATAAATGAGCATGCACTTATATTTCAAGAGAATCGACATGCACTTTTACTTGAATATGAAATAATCTTGGTAAAACTATCGCAACATATGAAATAAATTAAAATATGTAAAGATATTTATGTTGCACCATTAATGGTATAACTTAATTAATACATTACTATGTCATTATCATATCACAATTTAACAGGCATAACTGTATGCATTACATAAGAAACAACAAACTATTCTCATATATTATTTGATCGTAACTCAGTCATTCAGGCGAACATGGCAGTCCCACCTTACACAATTGTGATCACTATTTTCTCAGCTGTCGTCAATAATTTGTCAATAACTGTGAACAGATGCGTTCACGCCCTTACTGGGGATGAGGAGTGTACACTTATGGTTATCAAAACATATATACCGTTCTCTTTAAATGAGCACTGAACTATGTAATGACGTAATTGTCCAGTTCAGACAAGGACTCATTCACTCTGGTGGTTTTGAAATCGACTGAGCAAGGGTGGATGGGTATCTACATGCTTAGAATGGGAATAATTAGACATGGGATCAGCTGGGATTAGTTTCTTCGGGTCTGTAAATATGCATCATATATACATAATGTATAAAATACAAATCTGCTATGAGCAGCCACTCTTATAAGCAGCCAACCTCATATGGGAAGCCACTTGGTCATCCCCCAAAATGACATTTTGTATACAAACGTACCTCGTATGAGCAGCCACCTGTGCTTAAAGGCAACTTTTCCTGTGTCACAAGGGAGGCTGCTTATAGCAGTTTCTACTGTATAACATTATTATACAATTTCAAATGTGAATTATCACAAAACTGACTCTATAAAAACACAATTGATAACAGAGTTGTTAAAAATATCATAGTGAGCGAAAAAGTCACTGAGAATACGGGTGCACTTAGTTTTCGAAAACAAGTGCATGCACTCAGTTTTCGGAAAACAAGTTCATGCACTTATGTTCAAACACAAAATTTGCTTAAAAATATCTACAAAATGTTATGTTCATCTCCCCTTCAAGTGAAAGTGGCCATAGATATGATTATGGGTTAAACCTAATGATTTTAGTGATGAGAGATGTGTTGTTTTCTCCTCTGTGTTAGATGAGCTCGCATATTAGAATAAATCAGCGCATAACCACAAAAAAAAAAACATTTGTTTTTTTCTGCACAGCGTGCACATTGAATGGTTGCCAAATTCCTCCTTAAAAAAGTTCATTTCAGGAGATAAAAAAGCACTGGCTATGCTTCCTTTGCTTATTTTTTCATCAGTAAGCACTCATTACCTTTTTCCAAAATAGGTTTAATGTTTTTTTTAATTCATTCGATGATCACCTTCCTAACTTTTCCATAAATAGATCAAAATGGGTTTTTTCTGCCCTCCCTTATTAGATTTTAGATTTCTGCTCATCTAACAAAGAAAAATTAATCGTTGTGGCCTAATGACTCATACCGTCTCTATATGCTCTATCCCCCTGTCTAGGTGAGCTTCTACTGTGATCACTCTCTGTGCCTGCAACGATAAAAACACATTAGCAAAAAAAGATTATTATTGACTCTGGCCTTTTTTAAATGGTCAAGAACTCCTTGACATTTTAAACCTGTTATTGCTGAGATAATAACAGGTTTAAAATGTTGATCGAAAATTAAAAAACCTAACTTTAAAAGAAACCCTGTTATAATCAACCATTATTCATTTAAACCTTCAAATTGCACATTTTTTTAACTAAGTCTACATTTTAGTTGTAAAAGGCAGTTCCAAAACCAGTTCCACAAACAAAGTGCTGCCCCTATTGAAAGGATTATCTATATTTTTATATAAGCAGTATTTTCTGGTGTATTGCTGTAATTTATCTCAGAAAATCCAATTAATAGTATTTCAACTGGAAGTCATCAATATATACATAAGCATATATATTTTTATCTATATTTAATATATTTATATTACAATAATGCAAATATCAAAGGACTTACAAATTTCTTATATTTATAACCTTGATCATGACTCATGGATACAATAGTGCTGAGCTAATAAATTTACATTTTTAGTCATTTAAAGTTGGGTCTCGCTACCGTGATCCACAACTTCAAGTGACTAAAAATGTGTTGAATTTGCTAAATGTCAGATTTGAGACATATTTAATTTTAATAGGCTGATTATATAAGGTCATTTACACATAGGAAAAAAATACATAGTCAACATCAGTGCCTTAAGGGTTAAATAAATCATTCAACTTTAAAATGGGATATAGAATGTAATCCGAAGGTGGATCAATGTTCAGAAAGGTGATCATGATACTAAATTTCTCTTATCAGCTTGAATAAAAGTTATTCAAGGCAGAGAGATATACCAGCCGTATGAGCATGTGCTAAGAAATTATATACACCTTGTAGCCTAATTTAGCCCATTCTCTTTAACTTAATTCTAGAAAATAAATTACAAGCTATCACTGAGATTCTCCAGTATGTGGACATATTTGTAATTGTATGTGGACCTAGTAGGATTGAGATAAAAATGTTTTCCTACCTGATAGTGAATGGGAGTCTGACTGCGAGTCAGAGGTGCTGGGAGATTCCATATACTTGTCGCTGTCATGCCTCGCTTCCTCCTCATGCATATCCTCATCCTCCTCGTCAATTTCCTCCTCACTGTCTGCTGGGGGCAGAATAGGTGATCGGCGAGCACCAGATGATCTCTGACCTTCAAGCTCAGGAAGTGGTTCGTTGGGATCAACAAGGTGTACAATACGCCCCTTTGGTTCTGAAAAAAAATAGGCCAACACAGATTACAATTGCCCTCAGCCCCAACGAAATTGTAAAAAAAATAATGCTCACAAGGAAAAATATATTTTGTCATTTGTACCATTTTTGAATCGATACGGCAAGCTTGTAAAAGTGTACAGGTGAGCCAGGTTTCCAAACATTGCAATCCATACATCAATCGTGCTTATAAATAAGGAATATGATCAATGTGGCTCGGATCATTATTAATTGTGTAATTAATCAGATGTAATTACATAGTAAATCAGTAAATTTACATTATTTGACAAAAGTATTGAATTACAATGGGTTTTCTTTTATAAAATCTGTCTGCTGTAAAACATCAAATTTACTGTATACATTCTAATAAATGCCTATATTCCAATAAATGCCTATCCCCTCCCCACAGTTTAAAGACTACTCTAATAAGCGCCCATTCCTTCTGTAATCTCAGAGGGGGGGGTAGTCTAATTACCGCCTAGGCGATTATTAGGATAAATATAGAAATAAACGTATTGTTCAGTTGAAATAAAGATATGCTTTTTGGCCTATTTTGATACAAAATAATTGGGGCTAATAATAATAATATTACCTGGGCGTTTTGATCGTTCCGGTTCATCTCTAACACGTTTATCAACATAGCGGTCCTTACGCATGTGTGGACTTCTACTTCTGTTGTCACTGTATTCATCAGAGCGACCTTGACCTTTGTCTCGTTCACGACGACGATCTAATTCTACAAAGACAAGCTAATCAAATACTTGTGTATGTCAATTAACATTTCACTGCTAATCGCAATAATAGTTTTAACATGCACATTTGCTGAATTTTATTACATCTCTGCAATGAAAATGTGCATAAAAGTGTCACCCACACTAAGTTATATGTGTTATTCTGCTGTCATTTTATCCTGCTAAGATAATTTATTTAAATTTTTACCCACTTGAAGTTGTGTCGCGCTACCGCGACCGCCAACTTCAAGTGGGTGAAAATTACTCATACTTGTTTGATTTTAGATCTATCCTTTGCAAATCCTGATGTTTTAACGCACATTTTGCTCCCAATATCAGTGATTTGATCGACAAATAAAACAAATTAAATACGACAATAGTCGTGATCCGCAGGATAAGGGTTAATATAAGAACGGTGCAAATTATTCTATAAAAGTGAGGCTTCAGGCTCCCACCTTGTCTGGTATTCACTCGCTTGTGTTCTCTGCGAGCCCTGGCGTCCCTCATATTTTTATTTGCCATATCCTGCTTCTCACGTTCCCGCATCATTCTCTCTCTATGCTCGCGTTCATGTTGCTGTCTCTCTCGATCAAGTCTGTGTCGCTGTCTCTCCAGTGTTTCAAGTCGCTCCCTGCAAGAAATCATAGCAGTGACTCTACAGGAAATAAAGCAGAATTTGAATATTTCCCACAAATTTTGTGGTGGTCATCAGCGAAAAAATAGGGTCTGGTAG
Source organism: Flabesymbios commensalis (assembly GCA_964017125.1). Lineage (NCBI taxonomy): Eukaryota > Metazoa > Annelida > Polychaeta > Terebellida > Flabelligeridae > Flabesymbios > Flabesymbios commensalis. Next base: position 15,018,594 of record OZ024917.1, read on the forward strand.
TCTTCTATTATCATTGAATATGACCGACAGGTACCTGAAATTGGGCCTTACAGGAAAAATATCTTATTGAAATTTTCCCCTGGTTATGTCTTCCTGGTGCAAGCCACAACTTACAAGATTGGTGAAAATTTTGGAAATTTTTAAAATAAGAGGCCATTTTTTTTAATTCAAAGTAATATTATAAAAAATAGACCTTTTAAAAGAAATAAAACATGATTGTCTTGCTTAGAAATAAAAGGGTTGAAAAATTTTAATATGCATATGGCTTTAACCATAACAATTTTTGTGTCTTCGAAGACTTCAACATGGTCTGACACAGTGAAAATTAACTGCTAAAAAATATAAACGGATAATATCAACCTGAAAACGTTTTACATAGATATCTCTTACACATAGTTTTTTTTCGTTCTGTACTGTAAATTGTATATGTATTGTCAATGTATAAACATGTATATATGAAATCTGAAAAACAAAGTTAAAAAAAAGTAGTCGTAGGCCTACTTGAAGCGTGACTTCGGCTACTCATGTCTATTGTGCATTGACATCACACTGTCCTGACATGCACGAGTGAAAATGAAGAAGTGATAAAACATAGCACTTTTTTCTTTTCTGGTATAGAGGGGGATGCCTTATGTACAACAATAAATGAGGGGGCACATTTATTAGGGGAAGTGAAAATACATTATATAAAATAAAGCAAATGAAACATCACTAAAATTTACAAATATTTTATGCAAATTCGCCACCAAAGACACTTTTTAGAGTGGCTGATAGGATCCTTTGGCTCCGAGGCGACTAAATTGTTCAGTTAGTCAAATACCTAAATTATATAAATTGAAAACTTTTTTACTATTTAAAGCTGGAAATTCTATGAGCCATCTTTGCTTCATAAGAAAAAATGATAACTGACAAATCAGCCAACCCTTTGCCCACTAAATTTCCTAATGAAAACCAGTTGAAGTTGTGTCTCGCTAATGTGACCTATAACTTCGAGTGGGTGAAAATTACTCACATTTGTTTAATTTGAGAGCAAACATTTGCTAAACTTGATGTTTAAACAAATATTTTTTCCAAGTAACAGTGATTTGATCAGCTAATAAAACAAATTTGACACGACAGTCATCAGCGTAGTGCTTAAACCTTACATTACTGAATTAATTTTGCATAAATCATGAAGACCAAAGGGTTTTAATGGATTCAAAATCATTATAAATGTCTTACCCAGCAAACACGATACATTGAAACAATATTGTTTTAATGTTGGGCCAGCGTCGGAGATGTTGGGCCAACGTTAAAACAGCATTGTTTCAATGCATCTTGTTTGCTGGGTAGTCAGCTCTTTCTGATTCATTTGAATACTTATGATATGGGATGACGACGATTAGAAATGTTTTTTACTCTTACAGTGATCCCCGCTCTGTATGGGTTAAAGGGCTGAATATCAATAGCCCATCCAACTCAGTAAACTATATAAATTTCCAAAAATTGATTGTCATATATCTCTGGAATAATTTTATATGACAAGAACATTCTAATAAATAAAAAGTAATCCTTTTCAGAAAACATGTCGACCCCTAGCAGCTAAAGTGTACTAAGTGCCACATACAACACTTGGTCTTCTGGGGGATGATGTGTACAAAAAACTACAAAGACGCATGCTCACCTCTCCCTTCTGGATTTCTCCCTTCTTTTCACTTCCCGATCTGCATCCTCTTCTTGCCTCTCTCTATCCCTCTTCCATGTCTCCTCGATCATCCGTTCTCTTTCCCTTGCATCCCTCTCTCGTTCTCTTGCATCCTCCTTTTGGCGTTCCCTTTCACGCTCCCAGTTCCTGTTATCTTCCTTCGGTCTGTCTCGCTCTCTCACGTCCTCTTTCACCTTCTCTCTTGGTGGATCACGCCAAGCTTTCCCATCTTTTTCTTTCTCACGTCCACGATCTCTGTGTTTCACTGTCAGAAATTAAAGGAAATTCATCATTTAAAATAACATTTTTTGTTACTACAATGTATTGCTATATTTTACCTTCCTCAGTATTTGCAAATATGCTTGCTCAACTGCATGAATTGTTTGTCACACATACCTTTCTCTACTCGATCAGATTTCAGTTGTGCCCCCTCTTTGTCCCGTCTTCTATCTTTCTGCTTTGTGTCTTTTTTCTTTTGCTTGTGTCTTTCTTTACGGCTTCCACTGCTATGAGCCTGTGGCGGCTTAATGTCAAGTGAATCTTCTGCTTCTCTGAGAGCAACATTTTAGCAGCAACTTTTACAAAATCATTTAAGTTTCTATGCATAACATAAATATGGTAATATATCATGTATATTTTGAGACTGGTGTGTTAAATACTTGGCAATCCCTGTCAATTGAACATTCCAGCAGAACTTTGTTATGAAAGAATCATGCAGCCTTGAACATTACTTCAATGACCCATTGTTGCCATAATACTGTAGATCTGGTAATATTCGCGAGGTTTTAATTTTAGCTAATTTCGAGAGGACAAATTATTACTATGATAGTGCTACCTATCATCGAGATATCGTGATGTACATACTGACGCCCAGTGGGCCGACATTGGATTTTTTCAGCACAAAAAAGATATTGTTCGTCTAGACACACGGATGAGTGTCCTATTATAAGGATCATTAGTCTGTGCCCATTTTTACTGGTGATTGGACTACCAAACAAGTGGATATTTCGAGCTCTGGAAAAATGAACGGATCTACAGTAGCCTAAAGCTATATATCTTTTGAATTATGTGGGCAACAAAGTTTAATTAGAAAGTTCAGATTCAGATAAAAATTAACTTTTAACAAATTTCAGACCTAATGTAAAAATATGGAATAGTATGGCCCTAAGATATTTACCTATGCATGTTATTGGCCGGCAATTAGTGTACATTATTATATACATGATTATTAGGGGAAAACATGTTATACCACAATTCCCTTTGACTGAGCACATACATGGATGCATAAATATAAGAAATGGCAATAAATTTTTTTTACCGTTCTTGAGAACTCTCTCTGTGTTCACTGTCTTCAATAGAAATATGGTCACTGACAAGATCAAGATCATCATGATCTCCCGGGCTTAGTGAGCGATCAGACATGGTTGATAATCTGTAACATCAAATCATAGAACATCCGATATTTTCTCTACATTAGGAGTAAATGATAATGTATTTCAATAGTGAAATACTGCTAAAAACCTTTTAAACCTTTGTGATGCATCAAACCATCATTTTGCATCTCTGAAGAATGGATTAATTTCCTAAAAACTGGGGCTTCAAAACATCTTCACCCACTACAAGTCGAGAAATGTGACAGGAGTTCGCGTCTTGTAGTGGAAGAAGATGACAATGGTAAATTATGAAGCGTAAATTGGTCAGACAACACTTGGAGTATTACTGCATGGTGTGGGACCCCCATACACAAATGAATGTCAGGAGGCTTGACTCTGTGCAAAGGAGGCATGCCCGCTATGTGTGTAACCGTTGGCATAACACCAGCAGTGTGTCAGCAATGCTACATGAGCTGAGCTAGGAATCTTTTGCCAGACGGAGAGAAAGAGCTGGGTTATGCATGATTTATAAAGTTGTGCATGGCCTAGTGGGCATACCTTGGCTGCAGAACAAGGTATTGACTCCAAACCCACAGTGCACAAGAGGATCTCACTCTTGGAAATATGCACCCATTCTCCCCAACAATGATACCATCAAATTTTCCCTCATTCCACACACAATTATTGCATGGAATGCGCTACCCCTAGTAGTTGTTGACTGTACCTCCCTGAACTCATACTGGGTGGCACTGCACAAATTTCACCTTCTCACTTTTATTTTTGCGCAACCAGCATTACCGGCAAATAATACCCTGTGTCAAGAGTGATTGCTGTATTAGAAAAAGAAGAATTCAGGCTTGAAAGGGTTAATGTTGTCACATTTATGGGCACAAGGCATTTTTGAACTTGTCTGAGAATTGTAAGAAAATCGGTCATTAATTTTTTTTTTACAGCTATTATTAAACTTCTCTGAGCACTCACTTTCACCCCCCCAATTAAATTGTCGGTGCCTTTTGGAGTACCAGGTAACCTGGATTCCACGGTCTGAGAGGGTGGGTATTTGTGGTATAAAGTGTTTCATACGGCACAGTCTTGCTTACTCAAGTTACTGTAGTGTAGTTTATACCCGCCGTCAGATTAACTTGTTTCGTATGTTTTTCGGTGATTTCCCCATCAATTATAAACCAGTCTTGATGAAATTTTGCAAGGACTATTTTCGAGTCACACAGCGATTATTGTGAATTTTTTATCAAAAATATTATATAGTTCAAAAGTTAGACCATTTGACATGTAGTAAATTGGTAATTACGACGTCCCTCTATAAACCAATTAAACTGGTTAAATTGAAGTTTGTTTTTAGCCCTGAATTGTATTACATGCCAGACAGTCTAACTTTTTAGCTATACAATATTTTCCAATAAAAATATCACGGTAGTCGCATCGTGACTTAAAAATAGTCCTTGCAAAATTTCATGAAAATCGGTTCAGAATTGACTTAGAAATCGGTAAAAAATATGTGATACAAGTTAATCTGATGGCGGGTATAGCGCATAGTCTTTTTCAGTGACAGTGTTTTTTTGTTTTTTTATAGTCCATATTTTTTTTTGTCGATAATGAAAAACATACCTCTTTCAGTTTCAAAATGACTATGTAATAGCCCACGGCCGTGGCTGCGAAGCGGCCACCACGTGGGTCTTATGGTTATCATGCTTGATCAGTGTGTGATCCAGGTCAAAGCTCAGTACATACCTACAGTGAATTTTCTCACATGCAACTTCCGCCTTGGACCATGGAGGCTAAAAAAATACCGGTTTACATTTGTCACTGCGCATGCCCAGTAGGCCTATCTGGGGTAAACTCTAATGGTAATGAGGTCAAATCCTCATGTCAATATGATTCATGACATTGAGGTCTTACAGCACAAATGCCTACAGTTATTGTCCACTGTGCAACATGCTATAGTCCTAGCAGGTCAATCATCAATGACAATGCCACATTGCTATGTAGGCCTACATCATATTCCAGACTACACTGTACTGTATCATGACAATAGACGTAGATCTAGTCTACGTCTAGTATTAATCCAAGCTTGGTCTGCGGACACTGCAGACAGTGCCGTGGCTTGTGTCAAAGTGTGAAGTTGTTGGATGCCCCATTCATTGCCAGTCACTCAGCGTTCACCCAATGTTGGTTCAATGTTGGCCTACTGTCTGCGACGCTGGCCCAATATTGAACCAACTGTCATTAGCATTGCATTCGGCGACTGAGCGTCTCGTGTTTGCTGGGAAGCCAAGTCCTGACACTGTCAGTCCCCAGTAAACAACGCCTCCAAGTGGCTGGTCGTCGCTAACTTGTAAACCTAGTAAGTCTTGTTCATTGTTATATAGGGGGATGTTTTCCTATAAGTTATATATATAGTAGGCCTATGCATTAATTTTTTAGACCATAGACTTAGATCTAGCCTATTTTAGAAGTTAAAAATGTATTGAAAAAATATTGAGGACCACTATAATTTCAGTATACTAGGCCTACAGTAGGCCAGACTGGACCTGAAGCCCTTCTACAAAATATTGTCCTATTTGAATTTGGTAGGCACTTAAATTTAGCCTATGCTAAATAATTTTTGACAAGTTTCCAGATTATCTTGACATTTTAATAGGCCTACTAAAAAGTAGACTAGGCCTAACAGTTTATATTTACCATGTTTAACTGTTGACCCTTTAACCGCCAAGTTGTTTATCTGGAATTTTCACCCACTTGAAGTTGTGTCTTGCTGACGTGATCCACAACTTCAAGTGAGTGAAAATTATGCAGATTTGACAAAATGGAGATCACCTCTTTTCAAATCGTGCTAATTGATGTCACATTATGGCTTTAACATGTTTAAAAGGCGGTCCTGCATGTGGTAATAATCAAGCGAAAAACCGAATAAATTTGGCACCGATGGTTAAAGGGTTCAAGTGTCCCAGGGATGTGATTGTATAGGCCTATTATGTTACAATAGTGTTGATGCCTGTGCCGGCTGCGGTGCAAAAACTGAAAATTAAAAATATGTCATTCTTTGTTCTAGAAAAACACTGCAAAACTAGACTAAGACCTAGACTACGTCCCTGAAAAACCTGAAATCACATTTGAAAAAAAAAATAACATGCTGTAGGATCGAAAAACTCCAAATGCCTCAAAATGAAGATCGTATACCGTATATCCCCGTGTATAATGCGATGTTTTTTCTTAGCTATTCATGTCACAAAAAGGCACCTCGTATTATACATAGATGTAGAATTGAATACAAATTTTTAGCTCTCTAGCGGTAAGTTCAGCGGTAAGTTCTCTAGCGGTAGAACGTATAGGCCAGTCAGCGTGTTTGGTAAGCAGGCCTATACACACGATACAACAAGACTGTGCCTTTCCAACTAGTAGCAAACAAGAGACGTTCACCCAATGCTGGTACATTAATGAGCCACCGTCTGCGACGCTGACACAACATTGTACCAGCATTGGGTGAATGTGTCGTGTTTGCTGGGAGCCCCCGTCTCACATTCCCGCCGACGCGCGTGGCACCTTTGACAACCACGGGCAGATAAAAGACGCCGTCAGTCTGCAACCAATTCGCACTCCTGACCTGTTCATTTATATTAATAATGATTTAATCTAAGATCGCCTTTCATATGGGAGTGTTCTATTGTGTACGACAAATCTGAACATGATATTTTCATATTGGAATGAGAGAATGCGTTGATGAAATATAACAAGATATCATTTATTATATCTCCTATCGCAAATTCTATACATGTAGGCCTCAGAATGTTCATATTGCTGGGATAACATTAACGCCTATCGCTGTTGCCGCGGCTGATACGGTATTGAACAAATGGTGGTATCTGTTAGCTGTAGTTCCTGGAGCGCTGCTGTGTTATTGCACCCTGACACTTATACAACCAAACACCTCTTGTGTCCAGACAATGCGGCTAGTCTGCAAATGTTTTACAATCACATTTCATCTTGGAATGTTCTTATTTGAGCACGACAAAATAAATCTTTGTAATAGATAAATTAAAATAATATAAATTTGTCGGCAAAATATAAATACGGGTATTTTAAAATCTGTGTGTATATATATATGTAGCCTATGCAGCCCTCAGAATGTCTGCCGATCGAGACAGTCCCGATGACATCCACTCTGCCGTGGAAAATGAAAATACAGTATCTGCTTACTTTATAAGTGAGCAGATACTGTCCTTTGGTTTTGCAGAGCTGTACTGTTGCCGCTGTTCCCGTCATTGAGCATAGTCTATGCAGGTGTCACGGCGCTATTTAGTAGAATAAGATAATATCCATGCCTCACATTTAGATGGCCCGGAACGCTGCCAACCGGGACGCTGCCGACATCCAAAATTTAAGGTCGTATTATACAGAGAGGTAGACGTTTTTCAGGTCATCCTGGGCCTCAAAACTTAACTCGTATTATACATGGCGTCGCACTATACGCGGGGATATACGGTAGGCCTAGGCTACTGAGGCCCTAGGCTAAAGGTCCTACATCTATCAGGCGTGCGCAGCTTTCCATCAAGGGGGGTGGGGGTGTCAAGAGGTAAAATTTAGAAAAATATGGGGGTTCTGGGGAAATCCCTAAATCCCCGGAAATCACTGAAAGTTTTTAAAAATCTGCAGATTAGGGGGGGGGGGGGGAATAAGGACCCCTTCTAACCCCCCTCCCCTGTGTAAGCCCCTGTATATGGTCTACATCAGGTAGAATATTGAGTATTGAAATATGACCTTTAAAAAAACATCAAGACTAATCCTATAGTTATCCATAAATTCAAATAGTCATGTAGCCTACCATGAACTATATTATAAAGTAGGTTAATTCAAACAGAAAGTACATTATAATATAGGACAAATAAAAATAGATAGGCCTATGTCACACATTTTAATATGGGTAGATCTAATAATTATTATTATACAAAAATTGTTCACCGTCCTCAGGGTTATAGCTGGGATAACCTGGAACAATTTCCGAAGTTCCCAAGTTCAGAAGTTCCCAAGCTCTGAAGTTCAGGGAACTTTAAGTACCCAAATTTCAAGTTCCGAGAACTTCAAATTCCGAAATAAAAAAGTTTAAAAATCAATTCACAATAATTAAAAAAAAAATTTGCTTTATCAACACTTTTTATTTGCCATTTCAAAAAAAATCATTCTAGATAGATCTACTGCTTTTTGTCTATCCACGCAAAATAGTCTATTCTTAGTATTGCCAAGCGTAATAAATCATTCGCACGCATGAACAAAATTAAATATGGTTTTCTAGGCCAAGGCCACATCTATAATATGTGCACATAGACCTATAGGCCCAGAGTGGGGTTCGAACCAGCGATCTCATACAGCATTGTTATACATGTGCCAGTGATTAATAGGCCTCTAAGTGTAGGCTACATGGTGTAGGCCTGCCGGATGTTGACCTAATGTTGTGTTAAGGTTTGCCCAGAGTTTGCGACCAACAGCAGCATTTATCCAACATCGGGTCAATGCCTGACTGTTTGATGGGGATGTTTACAACGTTGGGCCATAAGATCTATTATCGACACTGTTAAAACATTGATATGTTCCCGCATTAGTTTGTCCATAGGCCCAGCTAGGTTTGTCAGATGTCATAATTTTCTCACGGGTCGGGCCCTTTTTTGATGTCAAATCTTGGAGAGGGCGGACAGAGTTGCGCAAGGAGGAGAGACGTCAATATAGTTCGACAGAATATTCGCATATCCCATCAAACATGACATAGACCCAATATAGACCTACTAGTAGGCCTAATCACTTAATAATGTTGGTTCATCTGTCTGCAACGCTGGAATTGGGTCACCACTCAAACATAATAACAAGCAAGCCTGAGAAAATATGCTATTGTAAAATAAATTGTAGTTCTATTAATTTTATTTTATACCTGTTGGTCCAACGTTAGATCAAAAAAGTACTCAGTTGAGAAATATAAACCGGTAAATGAAGTATATTTCTCAACTGAGTACTTTTTTGAAACTGAGTAGACTACTGTTTCATTTTTAATTTTCTGGTGAACTGTTGCCGAGATCTTGTATAAAGAAAACATGAATATGTGAAAGACATATCTACAGCACAAAACGATTTTTGCAAATAAAAAAAAAGGGAATTTCGAAACTTGAAGCTCCCGGAACTTGAAGTTGGGAACTTGAAGTTACCAGAACTTGGGAACTTCTGAACTTCGAAATTTGGGAGCTTGTTCTAGGGTAACCCATTATGGCCCTCCTACAGATCTACACCATGTACACTGCAGCGTTCGACACTAACAGTGGTCCGGTGGTCCGAGAATCCCAGAATTTATGTCGGACCACCAGAACATCATATCCAGTGCAGGGTTTCCCCCAGAAAAATGAGAAAGCAGCATGGTACTTGACGGTTCGGTTTCAGCGCGGCGCACAATTTGCGCACGGCGTCCATTTTGCGCGCACAATTCGCTCGCGGCGCACAATTTGCGGCTCGCACAGTCTGGGGGGTCTGGGGACACGCTCCCCCTTGAAATTTTAATCAGGAAACCTCTTTATTTGCATTTTGGTAGCTTTTAGAAGTAATTTGTGTCCACTGTTTGTGCTGGTAAAAAATTTAACACTGATTCTGCATGTAGACTGATATATAAAAACTGATTGCCAGTGACATTTTAAACCCTTGTGATATAGACCACCAATTTTCTCATATGTACACAGCAAATTATTTTTAAATAGGAATAGGGGCCTATTCAGTGATGAATAAAATATGCAGTTTCTACTTTGTCGAGTGGTCCATTATGCCCCTGTATCAAACTATGATAACAGAGAAATACCATGAGATGGGGGCCTGAGATGATTCTTGTCTGACAAGACTATTGGATTAAATCGCGTTGTGAATAATTAAAAACAATAGACTAGCCTACACTATTTATTCACAAAAATGAATTCGAACAATTTTCAGACCAGGCATAACGTAATGATTCAGAAATTGGTCAATATGAGATCTGCTCAATAGCATGCTGTTTTTTGTATTGAGATATAAATAAATTCATCAGACCTTAATAGATCAGTGCCACACCGTTGGATTATCAGAACTTGCTAATACCAGAAAACAAGTTAGTTTAAATACAAACATCTGGAGACATCAGCCTAGCCTTTAATAAACACAAACAAGGTTGGCATCACTTGTTTTGCTTTCTGAGAATATCATAAGTTACACCCCAACTTATCTCAGCCAACACGCTTCATTGCCTAACTATCGCTGTGTTGACGTTGGGTTTGTGTAGACACGGTAGAAGATTATGACACACCAGGCGTATGCCCAGTTATCGCGGCAAACACGGCAGGTGGAACAACGCGCTTTAATGTTGAGCTAGCGTTGCAGACGATGGACCAATATTAAATCAACATTACGTCAACGTAGACCTACTACACGTACTGGATCGTGTTTGCTGGGCGCATGCAGCCAGCTACACGCTGATAGACCCGCCAACAGTGCCTGACCATGTGACATCATATGACCACTGGGCATGCCCACAGACAAGCAACGCAATGCCATGCGGCAATGCAGTAGGCCTATATAATGCTGTCAGATCTAATCTGTATCACTGGACATCGCAACACGATGCCAATGTTGTACGGAAGCTTCAAGACAAGAGATTTTCTAAAGCGTCACAGCACTTACTGAAGTGTCAGGGTAAAAATTTAAATCGTCATGGTGCCGTGACGCTTGGATGCTCTGGGGAAACCTTGCAGTGGTCCGGTGGACCTCTAAAATATCAAGCCCTCAGAATTGTAACAATAACATGAATAACATGCTCAAGAACTTGAACAATCGTTTCCATAGGCTCTCGCCATTTTAACGAAACAAAACATGTGTTTGTAATCATGAGTGGCATGCATTCTTGAGGTCGAGATTGGTCATCATCCATGTTAAGGTTTTACAATTTAATTGATGATGTGGAAACCATTCATGAGCGGTAAAAAAATAGTTTCAAGATTTACAAGTGTTGTTGTTGTCAGGACCACTAAAAAAATTGTAGGACCACCAGATCCTCTGAGCTGGTGGTCTTGTGGACCACTGCTCATAAAAGTTTGTGTCAAACCCTGCACTGTGCATTGATAGCCAAATGTAGGGTAGATCTACAGTAACCTTGTTGTGGTTGATAATTTCTCTCATTTGATTAAGCATCTCTAGCATATGCCTATAATGATATCTAGGCGAATGCGGGCTTCTCATCTTGAGGGATTTTTTCAAATAGATTATCTTGAAAGGAAATACAATAAAACACACCAAAACTCTATTTGACATCATGATCATTCAAAATTAAAAAATGTCCGCCATTAAAGCATAAAAATTATCATATCTTCCCCAATATTTGTGATAGATCTATGCTAGGCCTACTTGATTTTTGGACCACGCACACATGTTTCGGTATCAATTCAAGGAATATAGATCTAATCAAACACACGAGAGCATTCTTGACATCATAGGCCTACCATGCAAAATTGAAAATGGGCGCCATTAAATCTTCCTCAATAATTAAATTGAGATAAGGACGAGATCAACTTTGTAGACTCTAGACAGGGATTTTTTTTCAAGGAAGAGAAATAAATATTTTGCTTTGAGGCAGTGTGAAATTAATAAAGTTATTTGTGAGTTCAAAATGATGCCCTAATTGATTTGTACTTTGTCCATTTCATATTACAATCATGTTGAAAAATATGAAAAAAAGTATACCCTAAGCCTATGACTGTGCTGCTGACTGACTGTGTGGAGAGACGATAATACCAATACTAACACGTTAGTATCCTATATTATCGCTCACATATAGCACAAAATCATAGCAATGAAATGGACCTGAAACAATCATTTTGACATATTTTGAAAATATTTATGTAGTACTCTATACCTATATAGTATAGACCGTTAAATGTACATTTTCTCACCAATTACAATTAAATTCAGAGCCAATGGAAGATAATATCGGGGCAAAATATTTAACGTTAATTGTTCTTGCGAGTGTATATTTCATGGTTTACACATTTTCACTAGGTGGTGTGTCACAAACTTAGGCGTATTCGCTTAAGAAACATTTAACGAGCAAATTTCGCACTATAGATGTTTCGCTCCACAAGAAGTTTCGTTGCTTTCTTAGACGTTTTGGCCCCTTTGTCGGGCCATTTTGTCGCCGTGAGTAAAGGCATTTTGTCTCCCTCATTTTTCAGTACAACCCCGATCAATGTTGCAAATTCTTTTTCGTCATTGGATAGTAGCATAGATCTTACATCATCCCCACTAATTGGAGGTGATTCACCAAAGTGTCCACTGCACACTTCCACGCCTAAAGGTAAGGGCAAACCTCCTAGGACTGAAGATAGAGCTGTTAAACCACTAAGACTGTTGAGTATAAATTTCCAGTCGTCCAGGAACAAAACACAGGAATTGGAACACTTGGTAAATTCTGTTAGACCTCATGTTATTATAGGCACGGAGAATTAGTGGTGTAAACCCAACTATCAGCTCAGCATAAACAATGCAGGCTGAGCTAGGTTTTTTTTTTATAAACATGATTTATTTCACATAAGGATTACAAACAGCAATTGCCACAAGTTGCTCTCCTTGACATAGTAAGATACACAAAAAATGAAAAAAAACAGACATGGAAAAAATATACATGAAAAAGATGATACAATAAGATGATAAAATAAATGAGTTGCTACTATGAAAGAGTTGTGATGATGATAGAATATTAAAGATGATTATGAAAATCTGCCACAGGAATATATAAAATCGTGCAATGTTGTAAATAGTATGAGGTTGGTATGGTGGTCTAAGATTTCTGAACCGTACAATAAAATAATTTCAACTTGTTTTTTATTTTGAACTATGTCGACAGAAAGTATACGGTTCAGATCTTGGGTCAATGTTTGTCGAGGGACAGCATAGGCTGGACACACGAAAAATATGTGATATGGATCTTCTTGAGGTGCTCCGCACCTTTCACAGGAAGGCGATGGGACCATATTGTACTTGTAGCGCTGGCTGTTCAGTGCACTTAGTCCCAATCGCATTCGGGTGTGATTAACAGCAGCCTTGCCAAGAAAACGTGAATATAATATTGGGTTGAAATGCGAGTTGCTCTTACTACGTTTGAGGAGTTTAGATTTAAAAGAAAAATAAGACGGGGATGAACGTATAATTTTGTCTAAAGAATTCCAAGATTTAATTGACGAGTTCAAAAAAGAATTTCTGACACAGCTGAGACGTGCAGAGGGTGTAGGGAGTGACATGTTATTAAAACTGCGCAAGCGATAACCTGCATCTCTGGGTCTTGGCAAGATTGCTGTCAAGTACGATGGAGCTAACCCGTGAATAATGTTATATAGTATAACAAGTTTGTGGTTAGTACGCCTTTGGCGTAGTGGTATCCAGTTAAGTTCTAGCAATAAGCGATCATTGCTAGTGTGCTTATATGCACCTGTACAAGCCAATGCGGCCCGCCGCTGAACATTTTCGAGAGCTAGGGCTGCTCTGATTGTACAATTGTCAAAAATAACATCACAATATTCAATGACAGGCAGCAACATGGATTTATACAAGGCGCATAGCGCGTTTCGTGGTAATTTCGTTTTAATGTTATTCATCACATAAAGGAGTTTATTAGCTTTCAATATGGCTTTATCGATATGTCTTTGCCAGCTGAGGTTGCTCGTGATGGTGAGGCCTAAATGTACATGTTCGATGCTGCGTTTAATAACAACACCATCAAATATAAGATTAGGATAGATTACATTTTTTCGATTTGAAATGATTTGAAATATTGTTTTAATTGGGTTAAATTTTACCCTCCATAGGCGTCCCCATTTATATATCCTTTCAAGGTCTCTATTTATTTTGAGGGAGGAGGTTAAGGGGTTGGTAAAAATGTCCAGAAGGGAAGTGTCGTCCGCAAAGAGGTGTGGGTCGCATTCCAGGTCGGTAACAAGGTCGTTAACGTAAACCAGGAATAACAATGGGCCCAATATAGAGCCCTGTGGCACGCCCGCTTCGACATAACTGACGTCGGAACAGCAACCGTCCAATATAACCCTTTGTTTTTTGAGGGCCAGATAGCTTTCCAGCCATTTTAATAAAGTACCAGAAATGCCTAACTGTTTTAATTTAAATAGAAGGCCTTCGTGCCACACCCTATCAAAGGCTTTGGAGATGTCCAGGAACACTAGACATGCGTTTTCTTTGTTATCCAAACCAGAATATAGTTTGTGTACTATGGACAAAAGCTGATTAACAGTAGAATCTTTTTGTTTAAACCCTGAATTTTTCACTGTTAACAAACTATGATCGTTGAGGTATGTATATAAATGATAATGGACCGCCTTCTCCAAAACCTTTGATAGGGACGACAGTAGCGATATTGGCCTATAGTTGGACGCGTTATTTTTACTTTCTTTTTTAAAAATGGGGATAACGTTTGCTATTTTCCAACATGAAGGGAATACACCTTGAGCGAGTGACAAGTTAAACAGACGGGCGAGCGGTTCACTCAGAGGGATTGCACATTCCTTTAATATCCGATTGCTAATTTTATCTGGGCCGACGGCTTTGGATACATTTAAATGTTTCAGGATGTTGAAAATCTCAACCGATGTCAGAATTATTGTTTCAATTTTGTTATCTGTCAAAAGAGTAAAATCTGGTAATGGGTCGTTTTGTGTAGGGTCTAGTTTACATTGTTCGGTAAAATATTGATTAAAAACTTCAGCTTTTTCAGCGGTCTCAGTAATGAGACGGTCGCCTACAATTAAGTGGGGTATTGATTGAACACGTTTAGTGCCATAAACCAATTTAGTGATTTTCCAAAACGTTTTTGCTGAGGTGTTAGGATCAGTTAATTTACTAGCCGTGTTATTATAGAATTTGTCTCGGCTTGCTCTGAAGGCTGATTTAGCCTCTCTCCTTTTGTTACGAAACTGCTCATGGTGAACAGCATCGCCTGTCCGTTTCCATTTCTTGTGTAATCGTTTACACTGCCTAAATAATCCCCTGATCGCCACAGTCATGCCTGGCTTGTCACGGGCTCTCACATGGATGTCATTATGTGGGATACAGTCGTCAGCTATGATGTTTAAAAGTTTAGTCATATTTTGAACAATTAGGTTAATATCATTAGTCGAGGAAAAAAAATCGTCCCAATTCATGGCCAGGAGGATGTCATTAAAAAAGTCATAGTTTCCTCTATCATAACGCCAAATCCTTCTGGACATCTGTTTATGCTGAGGCCTTACGATAGACATACTGCCGTGTATGATTTTGTGATCAAGACCAGAAATTTCATCTAAAATATCGACATTAGTAAAATAAGCCGGTGCATCTGTAGCTAACAAATCGAGTAGATTATCACCGCGAGTTGGTGCGTTAATTAGTTGAGATAGGCTGTAACTTTCAAACAGATTGACTAGTTTTAATCCGAGCTCGCTGTCTCTATGATCGGATGTCCAATTAGTACATCGATCATTAAAGTCGCCCAACAGCACAGTAACTACATTTTTATTGTGAGACACACCCGCAGCTTGACTAAGAGAATTATCTAACGCATTTAAAAAAGTATCTATTTCGGCTATTGATTGGTTTGGTTGTCTGTAACACACACAGATGATAATTTTATGATTTTTGAACATTATTTCTGCCCACAACATTTCAATATTTGATTGTTCTAAGTCAGCTCTTCTCAATACAGTAATACTATTGTGAACATATAAGGCTACGCCCCCACCTCTTCTATTTCTGTCATTTCTAAGTATAGTATAGTTGCACAGTTCTACATCGTTGTCTACTACATTTTGATCAAGGTGAGTTTCACTGACACCAATTACGTCAAATTCATGAATATTACATAATTCGAGATACATGTCGTCAATACGACCTTCCTTAGTTAAACTTCGCGCATTTATATGACACATAGATATATTGTTAAAACTGACAGGACCTGGGTGAGGATGGATATCTCCAGCCAAAAACATTAACATAAAGATCAACATTATAGTCATAATAAGTATATACAGTAAGTCACCTGTATTAGTACCCCACATTTTATGTGGATTTAGAGACATATCACTACACTGAGTGTGGTTGTACCAACAGCCTATGACTGCCCTCCATTGTTGAATACCAATCATGGTGGGTTATATAACCTCCCCATAATAACATTGACCCATAGAAGACCACCGAACCAGAAATCATTATGGCATTATAAATACATTTCAACATCAACGACAACATTGTAGTAGCAAAATGGGATGAAGATGGTATGGATGGGATGTTTGAACATTGTTCAAACATGGAATATGTAAACATATGAGAAAAAAAGAAAATACAACTCTGTGATATGGAAAAAAAAGTAAAATTGCGAGATATATCAGAAAAAATATTGACTTATCGATGTGTGAATCTAATATGGTGAAGTGATCATATAGAAAGGTGGACGTGACATATTAGTCGACTTCAGACAGAAGATGTACACCTTTGCGTCATCACAATAATAAAGGTGATATGTACATAATAGCACTACAAGAAAGAAGAATGAATACAAGGATAATGGAGCTAGCCAGGTGAGCTAGGTTATACCATATATCGCAAAGACCGTCCTAATATGTCTTACAGTGGTGTTATGATAGCCGTGTCAAACTACTTGATAAGTACTGAAGCCACAAAATTAAGCTGGACACAGAATGTGAGGTTCTGTGGGTTAGAATTAACAGATTCTGATTACCTAGCGCAATTAGACACATCGCTCAGTCGGCTGTAATATATGGTTAGGAAGATATTTCAATGCTCCACATGTAAAATGGGAAACCCAGGATGCAAACAAGAGGCAGGTGGTAAAAGGGTGAATATACGTTTTAAGGGGTCTTTCAATCTGTATTTTTGAAAAAAAATAAGTCGCTTCAAATTATATATACTAGGGTCAGATATCGAGGGTAGGGTCTATGTGATACACATTTCAAATATCAGAGCTTAATCTGGAACAGATTTTAAAAAAAGATGTGTTTTTGTAAAAAACCGTAAAAATAAAATGTCAACTCAGCAACGAATTATATATATATAAATTTGATCATTTTCAAATTTTAAAGATCATAAATTGCTTTGTATGATAGGTTAGTGATATGTCAGTATTTAAAACACTTTTTTAAATAAAAATTGTCAAGACAGAACAGTGATTTCATTGTGAAATTATATAGTTGCTGAGTTGACATTATCGTTTCTGAGTTGATAAAGCACGATAATGGCACGTAAAAGTCATGTTTTAAGCGCATCTACGAGATCTCTAAACACTTGAGCCCAATTTTCTGAAAAAAAAATTGGTTCATCATTATAAAGACAAAAAAGAAATGGGATCATAACAAGCCTAATTTGACAATGTATTTCGAAGGCCATTGTACAATACATACATGCCAATATAATGAGGGTAAATTTGATTTAGAAATTTACCTAAGTGTTATTTGTAGTTTTATTTATGTAAACAACTTCTAAAATACTCTCTCACTCTAATTCAATCAAAAGCAGCTTCTTTTTAACTGCATTTTACATTGACGGAGTTAACATTTCAGTTATACTTACAAAAAGGGGGACAGAAAGCAGAATTCAGTAAACTCAGCAACGTTTTTGTTTTCAACTCAGAAACGTTTTTTCATTGTTGTAAAAATGTCTACATAAGCGAATATTCTCTCAGTCTAATTTAATTAAAAACATATTTTTTAAAATTTCATTTTACATTTATAGAGTTACTTTTTTAGTCTTAATTACATTAGTGTGACAGAAAGCTAAATTTGGTCAACTCAGCAACGTTTCTGAGTTGAGTGATCAACTCATAAACGTTGCTGAGTTGATCGAAATAATAATGTTGCTGAGTTGAATACGGACAACATAAAACGATCTTTAATGTATTTGAAATAGATGTATCATTGCCCACCGATGCAGTAGGGGGATGGCCATCGTTATCAAGCACTTTGTTCAGTTTAACATGTTTTCAATGATTTGTTGCTAAATTATGAGCGTTTCTGAGTTGACGGAGAAATTGAATACGCTTCAGGGGTGATTGTTTTGGTTATAAAATAGCAGTTCAGATTAAATGTTTACAAATATTTCACCTACCTCAAAATATTGGGACTTTTCAGCTGTCTCTGTAAATTTTAAAGTAATTGAATGGTATTACACCACAATTTGGGGAGTTTAGATAACACTGGCGTTGCTGAGTTGACCGGTTTGCGTGAGACAGCTAAAAAGCCTCAGTAAATGTATCCTTGGCAACTTTTTATATTGAGTTCATGTCTGTATATGAATAATTTCCGTTGAACATAACAATTGCGCTACAAAATAACTCTGGGTTAAGTTATTTCCAAGAGATCTTCTATAATAAAACAGTCTATGTTTCAGGTGTTAGATATTGGGAGACATTGCATTTGTGTACAAATTCGTGTATTTTAGCACATTGCATGTTGAATAAAAAAATGTTCGTCAAAGATAATGAATTTTTTTTTTTTTTTTCTCAGTTTATCGTATTGCCCAGAGGACAATATTTAAAAAATTCGGACCCACACAATGACACTTAATGACCCTTAAATTGTATATTCACCCAAAAAGGCCCTTTACCAACAGCTAGTTGACATATCCCTGGATCATAATCTAGAACGTCCCAACACGGGGTGAGAACATATTGGATCTCATGTTCACAAATAATAGATCAGGACTGAATAAAGTATCAACTCTTCCACCATTGGGAAAAGCTGATCATGATGTAATCTATGCGGAGGTGGACATTAGTGTACACTGCCCTCATAAACCTGTCAAGTAAGTCTTTTTAATAATATATAGAAAAGCGAAATGGGATGATTTAAAATCTAGGGTAAAAACCCTCTTTCAAACAATGTGCCTTGCCGATCCAAAGTGCTCTGCAAATAACCTTTGGAAACAATTCAAAGATAATCTGATTGAAGGTATGAATCAATATATCCCACAAAAAACCTATTTCATCCAAGCATAGATCACCCTGGGTAGACAAAACCATCACAAAATTGATACAGGTAAGAAATAAGGTATAGGGCCTAAGTCAAATGGCAACATATAGTAGAAGCACCCGGCTTCGAGAAAAGCTACGTACTATTAGACATAGATTACAGAAACAGATGAGACAGGCTTATCGGGCTTATATGGAAACCATTATTGGTTTTTCCTCACCCATACAACGCCCAGATGACCGTGCCCCCCAAGCAAAAAAAGTTTTGATCATTTATCAGGAGTCTGTAGAAGGACTCATTATGTTTCTCCCCTACGCAGTAAAGGTGAAATTCACAGCTCAGCTGAGAAAAAGGCATCTTCACTTCGCAATGTGATTTGCGGCTACTCTCTGCGTAAATTGAGACTGGACTGGTGCAGATGAGAAAAAGGCTGAGATACTGAATAAGCAATTCACTTCAGTATTCACCCAATAAACTCCTGGGGTTTTTGCCATACAAAGGCCCCAGTCCCAACCCTACTATGCCAGATATATGAATCAGTAAGGAAGGCATAGAGAAGATGTTACAAAACATTAAACCTGATAAGGCAGCTGGTCCGGGCTCACTTCCTGCGACAGTATTGCAGGAGTTGAGCCATGAAATAGCTCCTATCCTGGAGTTTATATATTGCAGATCAATCGGAAGCGGCATTGTGCCCAGTGACTGGAAAACTGCCAATATTGCTTCAATCTTTAAGAAAGGTGACACACATAAAGCCGGCGAATATAGACTAGTGTCCCTAACTTATATTCTGGGTAAGTGCACGGAAAACATTATTGTGAGCAGCATATCAACCCATTTGGACACAAATACAATTTTAAATCCACTAAAACATGGCTACTGTCACTTTTCCACGACTAGTAAAACAGACATGATAGTGAGGGAATTTAGCAAGGTTTTTGTTAAGGTGCCACACAGGAGACTCTTATACGAGCTTGAGTGGTAACCGTATGGGATCAGGGGTGGGACTCTTCACTGGATCAAGTGCTTCCTGACAGATCGAACCCAAGGGGTAGCTCTTGATGGTACAGAGTCTCTTCCGGGACCTGTGTTGTCGGGAGTACCTCAGGGTTCGGATCTGGGCCCTATCCTTTTCCTCATCTACATTAACGATATACGTGATAGCGTCACCCACAGTACAGTTCGTCTGTTCGCAGATGCCTGTATTTCGTATAGACATGTTACTGACAAGAACGACATCAACAGGCTCCAAATGGATCTTGACAGAATCTTGTGGGAGGAGACCTGGTTGATGGAATTCAACGTCGGTAATATTTTTGCAATGAGGGTTGGTCGCCAAAGAGGTAGATCGAAAATAGATCCACCCATGTATATACTCCATCGCCAGGTGCTCCGTATTACAGACACCACAAAATACGTAGGACTAAACATCACTTCTGATCTAAAAAGGAATAGTCATATTCAGAAGGTTACATCTAAAGCTAATTCTGTGTTAGGGCTCTTGAGAAGGAACCTCAGGATAGCTTCAAAAGCTGTAAAGACACAAGCTTATGAAGCGTTGGTCAGACTACACTTAGAGTATGCCTGCACGGTGTGGGACCCCCATACACAAGTGAATGTCAGGAGGCTTGAATCTGTGCAAAGGAGGGTTGCCCGCTATGTGTGTAACCGTTGGCATAACACCAGCAGTGTGTCAACAATGCTGCATGAGCTGAGCTGGGAATCTCTTGCCAGAAGGAGAGAAAGAGCTAGGTTATGCATGATTTGTAAAGTTGTGCATGGCCTAGTGGACATACCTTGGCTGCAGAACAAGGTATTGTCTCCGAACCCACAGTGCACAAGAGCATCTCACCCTGGGAAATATGCATCCATCCTCCCCCACAATGACACCTTCAAATGTTTCTTCATTCCACGCATAATTATTGCATGGAATGTGCTACCCCCAGCAGTTGTTGACTGTACCTCCCTGAAATCATTCATGATGGCACTCTCAGATATGTAAACTACATAACTACAGTTTTTAATCTGCACTATTTTTGTTACAGTTAACTGCACAAATTTCACCATTTTACTTTAGAATTTTGCGCAACCAACATTACTGGCAGATAATACTCTGTGTCAAGAGTGATGGCTGTACTCAGGCATCAAAACAGGAGCAGATGAAAAAGTAGGAAAAAAGAAGGACCCATTTTCACAAAAAAAAAATAGGAAAAAGTAGGACAAATTCATGAAAAAGTTGGAAAAAGTAGGACTTTCTATTGACATAAAATAGCCAGTTGCTACAATTTCAACTCAAATTTTATAATTATTTTGAGTTAAAAGAGAAAATGTGTCCCTCGGTATTGGGACAAAACAAAGATTATTACACATGGTACAAAAAAGTAAAAAGTGCAAACACTTTCATTGACTAAAATTTATTCACCAAGTATTATTATTCATAAAATATGATTTAGAAAAAAAAGAAGGAAAAAGTAGGAAAATGTAGGAATTTACCTATAAAAAGTAGAAAAAGTAGGAATATGAAAAAAAGTAGTAAAAAGTAGTAAAAGTAGGACCGTTTTGATGCCTGTGTACTAGAAAAAGAAGAGAGATGTCACCCCCCCCCCCCCCCTATGTGAGACGTTACTCTAATGGACCAACCGTGGACCAGACGACTCGCTTCGCTTACCCTCCAAGACAACCTGTCACGTTTCGCCCCTAGCCTATATAAATGGTTTAAACTAAATAAATTGACACTAAATGTAAGTAAATCACCATTGATGATATTTCATAAATGATGTGCATGTGATTAAAATCTACCAGAAATGGCCAGAAATAAAACAATGTAGAGCCTACTTCTAAACTTCGTTGGGAAAACTAATTACTTTCTTGGCCCTACAATGCAAAATAGTTTGCAATGAGAAGCTCATAATTATAATCAGGTAAAATTTGTATGCGAACAAGAAAATATGACTAGCAGGCCCCTATATATTCAAGTCTATATATATAGTCTTGTCTGACATATACATGGTATAATCCTATGGGGATATAATTTACAGATGATTCTCAAGTTTAGAAAGAGCAGTCAGAATAAAAAAATTGAGCAGATACATTTCACATTCTGATCTAATATTACCTAAATAATTAAATTCGCCAGCGAAGTGTAGACGATAGGTCTGTACATACTAGAGACCATTGCCGGCCTCTGAATCATGCCCCTCACCCGCCCTGCGAGCCCCGCGCTCAATTGACTGAGCCTGCACATACATTTATATTCTGCATGGCGTAATTTAAAAAAAATACCCTAGTTCCTCGCGATCACGTCTCATTTCGTAAAAGTTTTGAGAGTGATATTTCACTAAATTAGTAAAGTAATATCTTCCCAAGCCTTGGTACTGAATTATCACAATTTGCATCAATCTATATTATGCTGTAGCATATACTTTAATTTTGTGGATATCAATTTTCACGGAAAACCATTGTTTTCCACCATTTTTCGGTAGGCCTATCTTCATTCGCTGGTAATTTTTTTCTCTTTTTTTTTGGGCCTGGAGATATTTAAAAGTCACCTCTATCGCCCTACTAACAAGACTCCATAAGTCCAGGAGCTCTCTCTCAGAATTAGAATTTGATTTAAGCAATTTTGTGTAGGCTATATCAAAAATCAAGACGCAAGACAACTAGGTCTAAGAGGCTCAGTCTAAGAGTAAGATAAGAATTAGACAGTCTGTCAGAGATTGCAAACCTCCATTGAAATTAATGATCCTAATCAGTATCCAAGCAATGGTCTACCTATCTGGCACGGTTTATCCGATATCAGGCCCATCGATGTAAATAATAGCTGATTTACGGTCAATTTGAATTCGATATAGACTAGTTAAAAAAATTCAGGGTGCATCCTTCCCCGAAACCTCACATTTTGTTTTATAGTATTTATTTGTTATATAGTAATGGTCTAGCTATCTAGCACAGTTTACCTGATATCAAGCCTATCGAGGTAAATAATGCCGATTGTTGGCCATTTTGAATTCGATAAGAGTTCAAAATCACCAGGGTGCATCCTCCCTCAAAAAATCACATTTTGTTTTATAGTAATGGTCGAGCCATCTAGCTCGGTTTACCAAATATTGGCCATGTGAAAGTGAATAATGGCCAAATGGCGGCCATTTCGATTTGATCGAGTCTAAATTTTTCAACGTGCATCCTCTCCTGAAATCTCACATTTTGTTTTATAGTAATGGTCTAGCCATCTAGCACGGTTTACCAATAACGGCCATGTGAAAGTGAATAATGGCCTGAAGGCGGCCATTTAAAATTTGATCAAGTCGAAATTTTTCAAGATGCATCCTCTCCTGAAATCTCACATTTTGTTTTATAGTAATAGTCTAGCCATCTAGTACGATTTACCAAATAACGGCCATGCGAAAGTGAATAATGGCCGATAGGCTGCCATTTTCAATTTAATCGAGATAAATTTTTTCAAGATGCATCCTCTCCTGAAATCTCACATTTTGTTTTATAGTAATGGTCTAGCTATCTAACAGGGTTTACCAAATATCAGCAATGTGAAAGTAAATAGTGGCCGATAGGCGGCCATTTTGAATTTGATTGAGTCAAGTTTTTAAAAGGCATCCTCTGCGGAAATGTCACATTTTGTTTTATAGTAATGGTTCAGCTATCTAGCACGGTTTACCTGATATCAGGCCTATTGAGGTGATTAATGTCGATTGTCGGCCATTTTGAGTTTGTTAGAGTTAAAAAATTTCAGGGTGCATCCTCCCTCGAGAACTCATATTTTGTTTTATAGTAATGGTCTAGCCATCTAGCACTGTTTACCAAATATCGGCCATGTGAAAGTGAATAATAACCGATAAGCGGCCATTTTGAATTTGCTCGAGTTGAAATTTTTCAAGATGCATCCTCTCCTGAAACCTTACAATTTGTTTTATAGTAATGGTGTAGCTATCTTGAGCGCTTTTCATGATATTCCGCAATATCAGGCCTGTCGAGGTGAATAATGGCCGATAGACGGCCATTTTGAATTTTATCGACTTGAAATTTTTCAAGATGCATCCTCTCCTCAAACCTTACAATTTGTTTTATAGTAATGGTGTAGCTATCTTGAGCGGTTTTCGTGATATTCCGCAATATCAGGCCTGTCGAGGTGAATAATGGCCGATGGGCGGCCATTTTGAATTTTATCAATTTGAATTTTTTCAAGATGCATCCTCTCCTGAAACCTTTTAATTTGTATTATAGTAATGGTGTAGCTATCTTCAGCGGTTTTCATGATATTCAGTCGGATTTACCGATGTCATAAATTAGGTCAAAGTGCTGGGGCAACTTCAAGGTCAAGGTCCAAAAACCTGAAAAGGCACAACCAGGGACCTTAGAGAACATGTATGTGCAATATGACTGTAATCGGCCCAGTACTTTTCGAGATATGCTCCGGAAACGAAGTGTGCGTCAAAACGTCTAAATAGGTCATAGTTCTGAACCAAAAGTAGGTCAAAGTTCATATACTCCAAAAGGCACAACTAGACCCCCTAGAGGTGATGTGTGGAAAATTTGAAGACAATCGGACAAGTACTTTCAGAGGTATGCTCCGGAAACGAAATGTTCACGGACGGCCCAACGCTGTAACATCATAATTTCTCCTCTGCGACCTTGCGTATTGAATTCAAATTAAAAATATTTTAACCTGTCCATCATCCACCTGGAAGTAACCCACATACCAAAAATTGTTATCCTAGCTTATTTTCTTACAAAGTTATAGGCAAAATAGGAAAACGGAGACAGAATCCATAGCTCCCTCCGTCTCACCTACGGTGACGGCGGGAGCTAATTATTGTCCTCACA
Source organism: Flabesymbios commensalis (assembly GCA_964017125.1). NCBI lineage: Eukaryota > Metazoa > Annelida > Polychaeta > Terebellida > Flabelligeridae > Flabesymbios > Flabesymbios commensalis. Next base: position 15,043,520 of record OZ024917.1, read on the forward strand.
CTCTCCGACCACTGATCACGATGACGTAACATAAGTAAACACTACGTTATCGTCACTAATTATTTGGGGCTGACCGACCATACTGCGGCTAATCCCTTGACACACGTGATTCATTAACCCTACCAATCCTGCAAGATACTATTTAATTATTGTTGGTATTTGGTATTTAGATGTTATTTCCAATTCTTTATTAAGATCAATCAAATCAAAAATTGTCCAACCAGTAACTGTTTTAATTAATCAAATGTTAACGACATGAATTTCTCCAGATAAACTAAAAATCGCCAACGTTGTGCCATTATACAAAAAGGGTAACAACACACTTTTTTCTAATTATAGACCTACATCTATTTTACCATCTTGATCTAAAATCTTCGAAAAAATTGTTTGATCACAACTCTATTTTTACAGTAAGAAATTACTCCATAGCAGTCAATAAGGCTTTAGACAAGGACGTTCAACTGAACTCGCTGCTTTGGAATTAATAGATAAATTATTTTTTTGATGCAATATGGGAAGGTCCCTGTTGGGAGTATTTTTGAACATGTCACATTAAATCATGATATATCACTAGATAAACTTTCTAGGTATTCCAGTTATTTCTAAAGATCTTCTGGTATCTAATTCTTTCAGATAGACAGCAAAATGTAAGTTTTGACAACCGAGATGGCACAAATCACGACAGATGTTCCCATGCAGGGATCAATTCTAGGCCCCTTCTTTTTCTAACAAATAATATTGATTTTTGTGAATACAAGTAGGCTACACTTTTTAACTCTATCCTGTTTGCTGGTGATACTACTATCATCAGTAAAATTGATGCAATATCGCTTGATATTATTATCTAGGTGATAATCGCCTAGATAATAATCTCAAATGTCCTTGTGGTGGAATATATCAACGGATGATACTGCTTAGGGCACGAAATGACAACAGATTTAATCACATAAAAAGAACATGTATACAAACATAGACCTACTCATTCAATAGATCCTCAATTAGGAAAAAAACACCAAAGATAGCCTTACCCCGTGCCGGTTCGGCAAGCCAATCACAGCTGACCCAACGTCATAACAATTTAACAGACAGAGGTCTGTGACTGGCCTACAGCGCCCCTACCACCAATCATAGCTTAGCAATTGCACATCTCGAAAACCCCAGCTCTCGCAATGTTACATGCACCCCACCCCTGCCACCAACGATAAACAAATTCAAAGAATGACACACCTTGCACCCCATGCCGGCGTTTATCGCCAGGCAATTCTAATTTACTTACAGAACAAGGCTACAAAAAAATATTACATAATCTATACTGGGTCTACATAGCCTGGCATGCAATGTTCAGCGCTGGTCTTAAGAATGGATAAAACATTGTTGACTGTGGGGCATATATGTTTAATTGTAATTAGGTGCTGTGGTGGACATATTCTGATATCGAAAACAGACAAATTTAAACAGGATAACATGGATAAAGAGTCGAAGAATGATCTGAAAAAGTTTTGTGATGATCAGTTATATATTGCTTACTGTAGAGAGCAACCATTCAGATAATAGACCGTGAAAGTTTCTTGAAGATGGGATACATATTGGCAGCTGCATGTAGTATAGTGTCTACCTCGAATTATAAGAAAGTGACATGGCGGCCATTGGACATGCTAATCTCTGAACTAAAGCAGGGTATTCAGTCCAAAAAATGTCAGAGAAAGTTTTGTGAAAATGGGATTAAAAATGGCGATTGTAGAGCGTTTATGTTGAATAAAATAATAAATTTCAACTCTCAACCAAATATAGTGGATGAAAATTTAAATAAACTAAATTTGTACCAAAAAGACAATAGGCATTATAAAAGCTTTGAGGAAACAACATGAAGTAACTCGAATTTATTAATCGGTTAATATTCTGAACATTTATTGTAATTTTAGAAATAAAACGTGCAGCCATTCCAATACAATAAAGTGACCTTATTTTATCTGTTATATAGATAATCAATATCTACATGTGTATTACTGTTTATTCTTATCAGCATAGCCGTGTACACAAGTCTCTGCGAGCTGAGAGAGAAATAGTTGTCTAAAAAATTGAGAGCAATCAGTTATATTATATACCGTGGGGTTACGATGCATCTGCATTATCAAAACATCCCAGCGAACACGAGACACTCGCTCAATCTTGTTTCAATGTTGGTCCACAGTCTTCGACGCTGGCCCAACATTGACACGATGAATCCCCCGTGTATGCTGGGATTGCAGCTTTATCTACGCGAGATCTCTATAATGGTGTGATGACACAAATAAATCAGGTGGATGCGAAACATTTAAATTGATAGCTGCTATAATATCTTCGTAATGAGTTTGAAATAACAACAAACAAGTATAAAATAAATGGGATATGTATTTTATTTCGTTAGTGTCTCATGTTTCACCATGTGTATTCCTATGCTAGTTGAGATTTCTTCAGCTGTTTTGTTCTGACCGTAATAATCAATAAATTTTCCATCTGGCCCCACTAAGTACATAATTATGGTGTGGTCCACCTGCAAAAAAAATTAGCGTAACTCATCTTTGCAGTTCAACAAGCCCATTCGTTGCATTCACACAACATTGTCACACTGTGGGACAAGATCTAGGAAGCCACAAAAAATACCAACATTAGACTACCGTGTTGAGGTAGCTGGATAAACAGATATCATACCACAAACGAAATACCCGGTACTATACAAAACCCTGGACTGTGTTCTTAACTAGTACATAAATGTATCAAATTACCAGCTGAGATCATAATGTTACTTTTAAGATGACTTAAAAATACGGCCCATGATCATAGAAAGGACATTCAACTTTTTTTTTAGGGTGGGGCGATATAATATTGAGATTAAGCATGTTAATATTTGTAGATTTATTCAAATACTCCACTACTCATAACTCACAATATAGTCCTCATCTTCATCCTTAGGTCCGGAACTGAAGTAAACTCTGTATGCTTTTGTTGCGACAGCTACTTGATCTATTGTTCCAGTCAAACCTAATAGCTTTGGTGAGAATTCTGCAACAAGGACCAGACATTATATTACACCGAGATACATGTATGATACAAATATTCGTTTTTCTATTTTCTATAATCAGCAAAATCTTATCATAGTTTGATAGAGGTTATCTCAAATAGCAAAATAAAAAACATATAAAGAGATGTTTTATAATTTACAGTAAAGGATCAAATAACAGACTGCAGCAAAGTTGCCAAGTTTAATTTGTTTACTTTTGTTTCCCTCAGACCATTTATAAAAGCCACTGATAATAATATGATTAAGTCTCACAGAAACAGTCTAAAGTAGACTCCCGCCAGCACGGTCGAGTATGGGCCCATTGGTCAGTTACTTAAAAGAGATAAGATGTGATTAATTATTTTTGGATTCTGTTCAAAATATTTGTATAATTACACTAATGAGTGAGGGCTTCTCAACGCTAGATGGGCAGCGACAGGCTTGAATGCAAAATGAAGGGATTATAAACTATCTGCATGCAAATAAATAATAAATCTTAGTAGAGTTTGTTCACATAAATAATTAATTTGTTTTGAATGTATTTGAAACAGAGTTTTAGTTTACCGAGTATATTATTGCACCCACCCCCGAAAGAAATCATTATGACAGCAAACTGTAATACTTAAATACACTGTGGTAACAAGAGTAAACTTGCCATCCTGCCACTAATGTTTGGGATAAAATCGAGTTGGTGATTGTCAATGTATTTGACTTGGAACAAATAATTAAAAACTTGACAGGAATTGCTCTTTGACCACATTGGTGTCGCAATCAACAACTTCAAGTCATTGTGATTTGTGAAATTTAACTCACAAATCAATCACTGTCACAATACACGTTGACTCTTTTTAACTCTTATCCTGCTGATCACAAATATTGTCGTTTCATATCAAATTTATTGATATTGGGAACAAAATGTGCGTTTGAACATCAGGATTTGCAAAAGATAGATCACAAATTAAACAAACATGAGTAATTTCAACCACTTGAGGCTGTGGATCGCGGTAGCGAGACACAACCTCAAGTGGTTGAAAAAAAATATATATATTAACTTAGCAGGATAATTGTTAAGCACTAAGCACTGCTATTGTCGTTCTCGAACTGTTTACTGGCAGGCTAAATCACTGTTATTGGGAATGAGTGTTTACACATCAAGAATTGAGAATGTTTGATCTCAAATTAAAGATATATGAGAAATTTTAACCCACTTGAAGTTGTGGGTCACATTAGCGAGATACAACTTCAAGCGGGTGGTAATTTAAATAAGATATCTTACCCAGAAAAGGGTAAAAAAAAGAAGAAAATCACAGACAAATCACTCAGTGATCAAAGGGCATCTCATGTTTGCTGGAATTTCATCTTTGACATATTTAGCAACTGTGGTATCTCACCTTTGACATAGTTAGCAACTGCCTGCTGATCGTCCCTGTGTGGATCGACAGTGATGAAGACTGGCGAAAGATTGGGCAGCTGCTTCTGCTTCTCTGGAAGAATTTCACAAAAGACGATCATATGTAATAGAATAGCAAAGCATACAGGTTCAACAACAGCATAGGCAAGACATTAACCGATGTTGGTTTAATGCTGGGCCAACATCACAGATGGTGGGCCAATATTAACCCAGCATTGGGTCAATGTCCCACGTTTTCCAAGCCCCCTGCAGATGCAACATTGACTTGCTTACTCAATACTCTACCAAAAGTCAGTCAAAATCTTAGGATAAGACTTCAATATCAAACCAGCTTTAGTTAAACATTGTTGGACCAAATTTGCATAATGTTTATTAAAGGAGGTTGTCACAAAATTATCTTAATCATGTTAAAACTTGTTTAAAATAAACTTGACGTAAAAGAAATTTTAAACATAAGGGTATAATCAGCTGTCCCGAAAATAGAATAAAGAAGACATGATATCCTTTAATATGTAATAAAAAAATTTCTCAAATTTGAAAATAGAAAAAAGTTAAGACACATTTTTTAAGGCAAAAATTCTCAATGATAGTTTCATTTTAGGGAAACACCATAATTTCATCAAAGTGATCAATATCTCACCTAAGTTGTCCACAACTACACACAGTTTTTCAATCTCATCAGGACAGATGTCGGGACAGTGAGTAAACCCGAAATATATCATAACCCATTTTCCCAGGAAATCACTGCTTTTTGTTAGTTTTCCAGTGTGATCAATGAGCTCGAAAGGGCCGCCAATGGAAGCCTTACCAATAGATTGTATTCTTGCTTTGTCTCGAGCTGAAAGAATAATAACAGTACTCACAGCTTTGTGAATTTTTTCCATTCACACATTATGTGACACAGATACAGGGATGTGAGTGTCTCTCAGTTAAAAAATGAAAATAGCTAATAGTGACTGTAGAATATAGTTCCTGTTCAAAACAAATTCAAATGGTTTGTAGGGTGAGCATAATTATGAGCCAAGTTTCTGAACATTCACATAAAAATCATTTTTACTGGGGAATGTGGACAGACAGATGGACATCAAAGGAACAATAGCCTCCAGCCAAAAATAACTGAGGGCGAACAATTTCAGATGGGAATTATGAAGCTCGATCAAGTCCATTTTTTTTCCACAAAAAAAACCTTTTTAAAATTTTAACTGCTGTACATTTCAGCAGTTTTGCTGTCGAAATATAATTACTCTTGACAATAAGCTGAAAAAAATGTATCCACCCTACTAGTTGCTAAAGTGTGTTATTTCAGATCTGTGCATAAAAAAAAGAATACGGTATTTTACAAATTAAGGATTTGAAAATTATTTTGTTGAAAGGAAAATCTTAAAAATACTTAGTTTTTCATAACTACTGGTACATGTACATGTATACACTTCGTAGCTCTAATCTCCCTATGACCAGGGGCTATGTGTCTTCATGGTGAAATAATGATTTCTAAAAATGCACAAAATGTCATAAACTCACAGATCTGAAATGCTAGCATGAACTACATATTTCACAAGCATTTACTGAAAACTTCTATTTTGAATTCCAAATGAACTTTTCATAAAATTTGTAAAAAAATGATTAAGAAAATGAGTTTTTTTCTGGAAAGATGAAATAATTTAAAAATTAATTTCCCGCCTTCTGCTGATTTTGGGGTGTCATGTCACATAGGCAGTGTTCTTTCTTAGGATGTCAAAATAATTCACAAATAAAATGTTTTTTAATCATATTTATTAGCACTTTATCTATCTGCTTTTTTATCTTAAAATTCACATAAATATTAAACTAGATTTTAGGCAGCATGTGTGACTGACCCTGTAAACATGATTCCCATTAAATAATTTGACACAAGTTTTCAAGGTTATTTATAATAAAAGTGATTAGATATCAGGCCAGATTTTTCTATTTTATGATTTATGGGCCCGCCAAAATTGATTTGACCGGAATAAAATTAAAATTAAATTGTCATTTTTTTTATAATTTTTTTTCTATTTGATTTTTTTTTGATACTCCAAGTTATTCCACATAATATATTTTTTCATTGTGAAAAATCTCTGATTTCGCCATGTTTTGTGGTCCTGAGAACTGACACACACAGCTATCCGTTGGCTTTAAAGCGTGCTTACCAGATGCTGAGGTCAATCCCAGAAACTGCTCTTACATTTCTCTGATCCACCCCCTCCAACGAGTTATGCCTTTCAACACAGTACGCAAAATCGTATATATTGGAATTTTAATGTTTTTTCTATTCTGAATCGCGACATTGCATCATGGCAATTTCCGCCTGTAAAACATGATAAAAAAAGTCTAGTCAATATAATTAATCAATATAATGAAATAGGCAGTTCAGCTGCTCACTTACCCATTTCTTTCTCATATTTCACATACTGCATGCCTGCAAGTAAAGCGCCTCCAGCCATGAAAGCCACCAACAATGACTTCCAGGTAACAGGCTGTCAACAAACATTTACATGTATATACATGGATAAATACATTCATCAATCTTCTACTGCCACGCTCATATCATGCATATACAAAATAACTTTTTCAACCTCTGTCTTGTTTTGCTGACTGCTGTTGACTACTTTTACATTACATTAATAATCCTTAAAGTGCTATTATTGTATCTATAGCTGTTTTCAGAGTTTTTATTTATAGCTATCAAACAAGAAAATATGAAGTAGATATTTGACAGATTGCCATATGTTTGGATTTAAATTGTCCATATAGAAATGATTTTTATCCACTTGAAAGTTGTGGGTCACAAAATATGAGGCACAAATTCACATGGGTAAAAATTTGAGGTCACCAAATTTGAGTTTTTAAGGGTTTTACACAATTATACTTCTGAACTGTTTTTTCACTATGATTCATTAAGTCCCAGCTTCGAATGATGAAAAATAGTCTTATTTTAGAACAATAGACATACTGTATTTCAAATAGCAATATTTAATTAATTGCACACTAGCTTTTTTATCAAATTTCAGTGATATTGTATTTATCTTGATTTTTTTAACTGTATATAACTAAGGGCCTAGGAGGACAAGGGTTACCACTTGACTGATAAGGCCAAAAAAAAAAACTGTTTGTTTCCGGTAACCCGACCGACCCTAATTTTAGGTGTCGACCCTAAAATCCGACCTACCTACTCTATTCTAAAATTACTAGTTAATACTTACTGGTTTTGGTACAGTTTCTGTATTCTTTCCCGGAATTTTTGGCATCCGGGTAGCAAATAATCGTTGCCATTGTTTTCCTCTCAGGCATGGTTTAATGACAAGATTTGGCTGAAAAAAAGATCATAGATTTAGTGAAAAAACACATAACTTCCATGCTATTAAATAGATGATTGCAAAATAAGAAAAAAAACCTACAGATTTTTTTCCATTTGGTTACAGGAAACAAACAATATCTTTGGCCTAAGGCTGACACATACATACAAAAAAGGGTAAGAGAATATGCTACAATCTGGACACCAAAGTTACCTTTATCAGCTGTTCATTGAATTTATTACATTTTAATTGAATCAAAGGGCATTTCAAATTCATGAATGATTATGTACATGATGTATAGGATAGGCGTAACCTTCTGGTTTTGCATTGCTTATTTTTTCTATTCTTCAGTCACTTAAAGCTGGAATTGCCAACACAACTGCCAACTTAAAATGACAAGAAATATGTGATAAGTAATATTTTTGGGAAGGACTATACTCGCCTTCAAATGAACCAGGATCGCATGATTTTCGGCGATATCTCCGTCAATTCTGAACCGATTTTTTTGAAATTTTGCAAAGGCCATTTTCTATTCAAATCCTAACAGCGGTAACAATTTCGCAAAATTATATTGAATATATATCAAAAGTTAGACCATTTGACAAGTAATAAAATTCTAGAATTAGTTTAATGGTTTATAGAGGGACGTCGTAATTTCAATTTATTACATGTCAAATGGTCTAACTTTTTAAATTCGATAACAAAAGTATATAAAATTATAATTTTACGAAATTTTCAGGGATATTAGGATTCTGCTGAAATATGATTGGTACCAAATTTCCCGAAAATCGGTTGACAATTGACCAAGATATCGACGAAAAACATGCGATCCTGGTTGATCACTAATCATGCTAATGTGACTTTGGGTATAGTCGATTTTTTAGATAGTTGTCCGACTGGACAAGTGGAAATTTGGTCCAATTTCGAGCCCTGTAAGCACTAAAATTTTTTTAAATCTGATTTTTCATCTCCTGGGGGAAGACCCCCAGATCCCCCAACCCTTTTGGACCCCCCCCCCCATTCAAACATTCCTGGCGGAAACCCTGTAGGCCTATAATAACCCTTTAAGTCCTCACGATGCATTAAAGCATCATTTTACATCCCTGGAAACAGACTTAATTTTCCTACAACCAAGGGTTTCAGAACGAAAATGTCCATGAAACTGGTTTGCCAATACATGGTAATTTTCTTTAATTTTTTAACCACATCAAGTCATCCTCATCCACTACAAGTCGAGAATTGCGACAGCAATTCTCGGCTTGTAGTGGATGAAGATGACAATGTAAAGTCAGGCTTGAAAGGGTTAACAAGCAGCGACACAGGCCCTCACAGTCACACTCAGTCACAGAGTCTCAGAGACCAAAGTTTTTTTTTCAATCTAAAAAAACTACTCTAATAAGTGAATAATGTAGCAGACGTGTGACGTTTACCTTGCAGCTACAAGTGGTGACAGGAGATAGTAACCAGGAAGCTCTGTGACTTTGTAAATATGAATCGTGTAATTGTGTCTGTGACTGAGTCTGTGTGAAACTGAGAAATCCCCGGCTTGGGCTTGGCACCGGCGATTTCCTCAAAGTCAAGCACGGGGAAAAGCGAATACAAGAGACATTTTTCAGATTATATCTAAACATGTCTATTATCAACAGACTAAATGCACTATATGATGATAATATTGATATAAAGAGCTCCAATGTATTTCGCCGGATACAACGTGTTTGTTTGCAGAAAGATGCAAATGTCAAACAGTCGGGTAATCCCCCAAATTACGTCATTCGTAAAAATTGTCTGTTCGATTGGGCATCCGCTTATATTTTCGGTGTGCAGTCAACTCATCCCCTATACCAACTCATCCCCCGGTATATCAGGGGATGAGTTGGTATAGGTGTTGACGGGCTGGGGATGAGTTGGTTATAGCTGTTGACAGGCTGGGGATGAGTTGGTTATAGCTGTTGGAGGGCTAGGGATGAGTTGGTCATGTGCGTTGCACCTTAGGCTTTGGGGATGAGTTGGTAGGCTATTAACTTGTTTGATTATTTTTGATGATGATCACTTAAATGTATAAGATATCTTTTAAAATTTGACTTGAATAAAATATAATTTAAGCATATTATGCTTACGCCTAACAAGATCGTTGTGGTAATAATAACAGCACTAATAACAGCACTAAATCCCTTTAACAGTGACGCTACCATCACACCTCCTCCTTTGATTTGTGAACAGCGCTAAAAAAAATATCCGCGTGATACCAGGTGACGCATATAACACATTCATGCGAACACTGACGGCTTTCACAAGTCAGCGTTTTCAGGGATTATCACTTATACAAATATTTTATATTTCTTAAAGACTATAGGTTACTCATAATATCAAACATCCGATATTCTAAGAGATATACTCTATCTGATAATAACGATTTTTTCTGTTTCCCGTAAATGTGATGTCGGCGGCTTTCACAATTCAGCGTTTTCAGGGATTATCACTTATTACTTCCACAAATAAATATACCTTTAATGATATATAGTTACCTTTTTCTTTCTGTTACTCGTAGATATAATTAAATATATTTGTGATTGTATTATTTATTGTTCGTCATCAACATTTGTGAAGGGTAACAACTCGACAGAGTGATATGACATATACTGCTTATTTGTTAATTATTATCAGATATATACCGGGTATGTCACTTGTTTATTTTCTATAAAATACTAAAATTGCAATAGTATCTGACCCCTTGAACGCATTAGATTTTCGTTGACATTTAGCGAGTATTAGTGGAGCGGATTAATCAAAGACTCACAACTCATCAAAGCCGTTGACATTTCACTAGCGGCTCTCGCTGACATGTCTGAATTAGCACAATAATCCTCATCACAACACCTGAGGTGCAAGGGGTGGAGCGGGTGAGTTCACCAAAGACTCACAACTCATCCAAGCTGTTGACATTTCACGGCTCTAGCTGTCAGTTCACAGTTAGACCCCTGGATATATTTCAATATTGTCATTGAATACGGACCATAATGTTAAAAGATATTTTTGTTAAGTAACTTTTATTTCAAATATTTGAATCACTTATAATCTTATTGTTTAAAGATCTATAAAATATAAAGACCTAATAAACATGTCAATATAAAGTACATAATATATTTAACATGTTTTAATTCGCAACCTCTCATAACGAAATGATTCATTTAATCTGTATTTGTTTATTTATGTATTTCAATTCCCATGATGTCAATATAAAGTACAATAAAGTACAATATTCGACGATCGATTTCATATAATATGAATGTATAATAAAATTCGGGTTTTAAATGTGATACTTGCTTATAGCTACGGATAAAAGAGAATACTTTAAAGATAACTTCACGCCCGGATCGTAGTGCGTCGGATTGTGAACACTATGGGCCTGATGTGAGAATGGTAATTGCATTCGTTGTAATCACAGTTGGTTTTATAACTTGCCATCTCGCCAATATCATCAATGGAATGCGTCAACACATGGGATAGTTCAGTATATAAAAGAGGGGTACTCTTCGTCTCAAATCATTCATATCAACATTCACTGTGCTGCGCTTCGTGATTATCTAGGATGGAATTTCCCCAGCACTAATCATTTAGTAATAATGGTATTATTCATTTTAGGCCAAGAGCATCAGTCAGAACCTGGAAAAAAAATAATGCAAAATTGCCGCCATCACCAAAATCATCATAGGAAGGGGGGTGCTGTGTGTAGGAAACAGTTGACATTTCTGTACACCAGTCCTTATGAACATATAACATGTCGAATAACGTTTGAGGTCGCTATGTCAGGCATTTGCGTTTTTTTAAAAGTAATTTTAATTTTAATTGTGATAAGGGCTTAAAGGGTTTTGGTTAGGACAATGTTGGCCTAGCGTCGCAGACGGTGGCCCATCATTACATCAGCATTGGGTCAATGACTTATGTATCATGTTATCTGGGAAGTGGCCTTTCTGGCGTCGGGGTAGTGGGTAACCCGCATTGCTATGCTGCAGTAGTATTGGCATTAAACAAGCAATGAACTGCGACGCTGGCCCAAATTGGGTGGGTATCTAGGCCTACATCGTTTTAGAGACACGCGGCAGCCAAATTCACTGACAAGTATCGAATGAATGTTGGCCAGTACCGGCGATGATGGTGGAAGGAATAAACGTTGAATATATACTTTAACTTGTCACTTTGGTTCTTTCCCTATAATATCCAGTACAGTTATGTTTACAAAATATTAAGCTGCATTTTTGTCTATGGCACTCATACATGTACCTCGGGAACTCCTTTTCTAGTTTCGATCTAAATTAATGTAATAGTAAATGCTGCATATAATGTAGGTATATGGGTCGATAGTCACACTAAACTAGGCCATGCAGTGGTTGATTCTGATGGTTGTCGTGTTTGAACACATTTTATCAATATTTATATTTATTTCGCCACCGTAATATTTGGTGGGTACCGTATATGAAATAGACACTATAGGCCTATGTAGAGTACTTTTCATAAAAATGTCATATATTGGCTGATTCTTTGTGATTTGTTGGTAAATTATGTCCATGACAAGTGCGTTTTTCCCTATGTCAAACGTGACATGGCCAGACCCCACAATCGAGAGGTTAAATAAAGGTCTCTGTTCACCGCATACTTAGCTGTTTTTCATTAAATTATGTGCAATAATGATCAGAGTTAAATTTAGGACCACGAGGGGGGGGGGGGTGGTAATATACTGCTTTTTTCATAGTTTTTAAAATAAGCATTCTGAACACAAAGGCAACGTACGTGACGTTCAGTCAAGTATGTTTCATTTCCGAAGAAAGTACTCATCATTTTGTGTAATTTCTCTGAAATGAGATAACAGAAATAAAACTCTGAAGTATCAAGTTTTATTTCGATGGAAGGCCGTCTGCATTATATAAGCCTTGACTTTTCAATAATCATTTGTTTCTGAAGGGATGCAAAGCATTTAGAGAATCACGTACGTTACCATGATCCTTAACCACACATCCCTATTTCTTACATGAGTCAATTGCTATGTAAGGGTGTACAAAAGGTAGGCCTACTTGGCAAATGGTTCTTCGAGGCAGCCTTGCTGACAAAATCAAATCGTACTGACATGTGTGAGATGTGTACGTGATAAGTTGTGGGAGTCAACAAATCACGTACGTTACCGAAAAAACGTACGTTTATTTTTTGTTCAAGTACTCCTTGGTACGTCGAAGGTGGGGCCTACAGAGTAGATATCTCAGTTCGAGATCATACATACTAATGACAGGTACATTTTTATTAGGCCTGAGCCAGCCTCCTACTTAGGGCCACACTAGCACAGCTAGGTGGCCCTGCTACAGTGCTTTGAGAATCTCTTCTGTAATTGGTGCGTTCTGATAAGGCCTCAAAATCTGGTGTACCGTGACCCACACCTGACCCTGAAGCTATGTCAAGTTCGGGGTTTCCTTGCACCTATGAGAGACAAGTTTATATAATTTGTGTCTCCCCTATAGGCCTACTGGGCTATATGGTTGGCATTATATGCCTAGTATTATTATGAGCAGTACATGCAATAAACCTGTGTTGTACTATAGTTGGTCCATCCTATACAATGTCGGCCCAGCATATAAAGCAACATTTGATCTGCGTCTTTTATATATGTATTATTGTAGTCAGCACGATACACTGACCCGATATTGGTTTAACGTTGGGCCATTGTTTGCGACATAGGCCCAACATTAGAAAAACATTGTGCCAATGTAGGCCTATCGTGTTTACGCTGTGGCATTGACAATGGTGGATTGATATATGTCAATCGTCTACGAGGCTGGCCCAACATAAAATCAACATTGACCATCTATTTAGAATGTATCTTCTGACTTATATAAAACACCAATATTAGGATCGTCAATACACATGATACATGTACAGATGATACTGACACAGGAACACATAATGTCAGGCTTAAATATCCACAGGATGTCAGGCCAAGTTGGACACAAAATATGGCATTTTAGATGTAATGATGTTGTCAAACCCGTCCCTTGTCCACCCCTTGTCTTAAACATGTTAAAAGAAGCTGTTATTTCATGAAAATAGTCACCTGCCTCGCTTTGTGTATTTCTTGGCCTGACCATGTGGCTTAGAATGCCAAGGACACCATTTTTGTTAAGATTGCCTTATTGGCCAGATAAAAAATCAAGTCAAATTCATGAATACTTCTACAGAGCACATTTCACAGTGCAATCAATCAGAGCTGGTAGATCTGATGAATGAGAATAGCCTGAGCGATAACTGTTGTTTTTATGATATGTTAAGGTCAAAAACGTATGTGACTTTTGACATAACAGAAGAGTATTGTACGTGATCTTTGACTGCTAGCAACGTATCTCATTATTGTCATTTTCAGGCACTTGTCTAGAATAAATGTATAGCTCTGATACTGACACACATAATAATGTTAACATGTACTGAGAAGAATCATGTACGTGACTTGTCAAACATCACATACGTACAATACACTCACTGTTCTATTCAGTAATTTGCTTCCATCTTCACGTGTGTCGCCCAGATCAGCTCACTACTGGCAACATTATTAAATGAAAGCCAACAACATATCAGAGGTATCATACTACTCATGTCAAACAAAGTTTACGTCCCATATTTGAGTACAGTTGAGGGGGGGGGGGGGTGTCAAAGGTATGTTTCTACCCTTGGTATCTCGTTCTGACGAACCTGTTTGTTTTACCATATCACCCTTGTATAATCGCATTTCTTAGTATAGACATATTTTTATTTACCAATTGGAACAATACAAAATGTAATACAGGTTCCTCTCGGTTGGACAAAATTAGAGGACATTATAATGTTGCTGTGGTGACGGCTCTGCGGCTGCACTGGTAGGCTCCATTTCGAGTTGCACATGAATCGAGCGCAGTTACTTTTCGATAATAGAAAAACGTCTGCTACGGGTTGGGAAAGTATCAACAATCTGAACGATATTCTCATTTTCAGTGGGATGGCCTTGTAAAATAGTTTGTAGATTTAAATCAACCTGTATGTCAATGAACGACCTCTGCATATCGTGTCTGACATCTTGATAAAGTGGACAAGTAAGGAAAAAATGTTCTGTTGTTTCTGGTTGTCCCCATGCACACAAGTTATTTTCGATAATATGCATGTCAGCCAAATGCTGATGTAATTCGCTGCAGTGCATGCGGATTCTCGGAGTGTTATGTTTATTTTTCTGCGACCACTGTAATAATAAGGGGGGACAGGTGCGATAACTCTCGATAATTTTGCTTTTAAACCTGATTTGGATTCAATTGAAGGTATGGACTCATGACTTGTTTCTGTTTTGCAGTTGTATAAATTAGAGTCATCTCTGTTGCGTAAATTATATCTTGTTCGATCGCGAGCATGACCAGGTAGATCATCAATTAAATACTCGGGTGCTCGGGTGCATTACCATTTATAATATCATGGTAAAACAAACATGTATGCTGCTGTCGGCGGTGTTGCATGTTCTCACAACCGAGTTCAGTAAAAATAGCATTACTAGACGTACCGCGTATGGCACCAGAGATGATTCTCCCAGCTTTTTATGTACAGATTCTATGTGTGCTTGTTCTTCTTTTGTACAGTTATCGAAAACTATATCAGAGTACTCTAAGCCAGGTCTAATAAATGATTTATATAAAATTTCAAGCGTTTTCCGATTGACATTCCGTGAGATGTTGTTAAGTATGTTAATTTTGGTGTTTGCGCTAGCACAAATATTATCAATATGGGTTCCCTATTTTAAATTTTGCTGTATCACAATGCCGAGATGTTTATGGTGCTTGACCTGGGATATTGGCTCGTCAAAGAAAAACAAGTTTTGGGATTCTGGGCTTCCTCGTAAAGCAAGAGCCATATCACATGATTTAGACTGACTAAATGTTACTAGCCACTGGTTTGCCCACTCCTCCATTATTCCAGATGTTAGATTTTTCGCTATATCGTTTATGTATATTAAAAATAGAATTGGGCCGAGCACCGAGCCTTGAGGTACACCTGCAGTAACGGTACCCCAAGACGAGTATTCACCTTTGGCAACGACACGTTGTAGCCTGTTTGACAAATAGCTGGAGAACCAATTATTGATAATTATTGGTGATAGAAGTAGCCGTCATTTTTAACATTCTAGGGCTGATGCCATCGGGTCCACTAGCTTTTGAAACTTTCAAAGATTTTAAAATATTACAGACCTCGTCTTCGGATAAAATAAGATTTTCTAGACGTTCATTTGTCAGATACTCGGTTTCAGGAATAGTTGCATTAGATGTGTCAATAGTGGAATAATTTAAAAAAAGATTTATTCAATAAATTTGCTTTTTCAGTAGAGTTGTTTGTGGTGTCACCGATATCACAAATCAGGGCAGGGATAGAAGAAGTTTTGTTCCAGCTGATAAATGTTTTAACAGTTTGCCACCAGCTACGGTGATTAGCGGTGCCGCTGTGGATTTTGCTTATTTGTTTTTGTTTAAATTCATTTTCGGCAGCTTCAAGTGCATGAACATACTCGTTCCTGCATTGCCGGTATTTGCATGGTCCAGTCTGATGTGGTGTTACTGCGTTTTGCTATTTTAAACGTTCGGTCTCTCTTCCGTTTTTTTCGAACGGAGCTCATTATTATACCATGATTTGTCCCATGGACGTATTGTAATTAACTTATTAGGGATAAATCGGCGCGCATAAGATAAGGAAGTTTCCGTCCATAATAAGCCACAGCTGCTGACGTCTCCGGCGGTAAAACTGTCATCCCAGTTATGGTTTGATAGAGATGTGTTCAGACTTTCCCAGTCAGCCTTATTATAATCCCAGACCGATCTAGAAAAGACTTTATTTTTATTTTTTGAAAATTTTAATTGACCCGTTATTTCGCAATGATCACTTGTTTCAAGTGGAGCGCCCACAGAAATATCGGTTATAGTCAATTGATCGCTAACTAAAAATTGGTCTAAAACTGTTGCGGATGTAGGTGTTATTCTAGTTGGTTCATTTATAAGGGCGGACATATTGTTGGAATTAACAAAATTTAAAAGATTATGACCATCTCTAGTATTAAAATCAGAGTTCATTTCACCGGTAATAATTATGTCACTATAACCAGCCTGTCTCGCCATGTCAACGGAGTATTGAATATTAAATATCCTCCCAAAAAGAGGCACCCGAGTCAGGGGGTCGGTAGCAAACACCAACCAACAACTTAGTTCGAGATACAATTTCGACCCACAGCATTTCCAGGTTGGGGAGCTCAAGTTCAAGCTTCCGAATTGAAACCAGAGAGTTTGAGACGAGAAATGCAACACCGCCGCCAGATCTTCCTGGTCTGTCGCGACGAAAAATAGGTAAATAATTAGCATGTTGGATTTCTGGGGACTCTGCATGGAAAAAAGTTTCGGTCAAAGCTATTATATCATAGTTATTGACAATGTTAAATAAGAAACGCAATTTAGATGGACTATTTCGACCACGCACGTTACCGTGCCAGAACGATATGCAGTTGTCGATCAACAGTCCAGGATTTAAATGGATATCCCCTGAAAGTAAAAGTAGAGACATTATTATCAACAATGATACTAAAATATATAGATAACGCTGTAATGAGAACTGGTGATTAATCGCAGTACATCTGTATTTATTAAACAAGACTATCCTCGCTCGATACATACTCAAGTCAATCACCATCAGGAGCAAATAAATAGAGCATCAGTGCAGCCACAGAGTCCACCCCACCACAACATCACAAAAGTACACAATAATAATGTCCATTATTCACTCTATAGGTGTTCAGAAAAAAATATTGAAAACTAAATCTAAGCTTACGTTATAAACAATAAGCTCCAACAATGCCATTGTCGCATTGTTTTAAATTAACATTAATATTTAAAGTTATGCTAATGAAACTAGATGTATGGTGCGTCAACATAAATCTATCTAACAAAACATATCAACCAATGTTGTTTAAATGCTGTGCCACTTATTGACCAATCCAATATCTCTCATTAAATATTATGTTTCATGATACAAAAATATTTACAAGGAATTGTAAAAGATATCAGCCCAAGGCTGTCAAGATGGGGGGACAATGTTTGACCTAAGCAATGTCTCTCATTTCACGGCAGCATCTGAAGTGTTATATCTCACAGTATACAATAATTATAAGGGGAAATCCAAATCAAAACAAGCCGACCCGATGTTGTCAGGATGGTGGGCCAGCGTTCGACCAATTCAACGTCCTATGACAGTATGATGCTGCCGTACAAAGACAGAAGGCAGCATCTGCTCACTCAAAAAGTAAGCAGATACCGCCCTCTGGCTTCGCACGGCAGAATAATTATGACAATCTATTTATTATATCTCACAGTATAGTAATAATGACAGAATACAAAGCCAATCGACACAATGTTGGCAGGATTCTTCACATCAATTTCACCAGCTTAGCTATTATAATAATAATAAAAGGTTCTTTGATAACGCACATATCCCACAGGGTGGATCAAGGCGATGTACAATAAAATAAATTAACATTAAAATATTATAAGTTATAAAGATGATAATAAACAGTTAAAAAATGATTAATTATAGCAATATTTAAAATAGTTTAAAATACATTATCGAAGCAATAAAATAATGCTTTGAGCGACTAGCTTAAGATGTCAGTTAAATATTTACGAAAGAAGTGTGTTGCTGTAACACTGAAGGCCCGCTCGCCAACTGACTTACGAGCAATGGGCTGGTACAGTTTAATGGCACTGTCAGAGCGAAGGCGACTGTCCACTTTACGAGGTTGCAGAAGGTCTGGGCTGATGTTATTGCTGCCAGTAAAGAGTTGCAGTAATCAAGCCGATATGTTATAAGGGCTTGAACAGCATTCCGTGTGGCTTCTACCGTTAGATAACGTCTTATTGATGACAGTCTGTAAAGGTGGAAGTTACATGACTTACATATAGCGCTCACTTGGTGCGACATGGACAGATGACTGTCCATCTCAACACCAAGGTTGCATAAATGAGAAGCTGGCGAGATCGTAGATTCACCAATAATGATATGTCACACTGACCATATGTCTTTTGGTGGTATGCAGACATGAAAATTGCCAGTCCTGTCTTGTCATCATTCAGCTTCAGTCATCTGCTAGCCATCCACAGTCTAATCTCCTTGACACATGCCTCCATACGACGAATCGCCCGCTCTCTGTCACCTGGTAAACTAGGATCAAATATCACATATAACTGGATGTCATCAGCGTATTTGTGATAAAAGACGTTGTACTTCTTCAAAATGCGTCTAAGAGATGTTGTCAAGAGTATAAAAAAAATTGGGCCAAGCACTGAGCCCTGGGGTACACCACACTTGAGATGTAGATAGGCGGACATGTCAGGACCTATCTTTACACGCTGTGTCCGCCCTTTTAAGTATGATGAAAACCAGGACAGGGCTTTATCAGTAACCGAGAACTCGGATTCAAGGACAGACAGTAGTTGATTGTGATCAACAGTGTCAAATGCTGCTGATAGATCTAGCATCACAAACACCACAGCCTTGTCCTTGTCTAGGGCACAGGCGATGTCGTTTTGTACCTTCAATTATAAAAGTATATCCGCCATTTCAAACAAGAATTATGTAAGCATCACGTATGTGACCCCGAAAGCACCAGCCTCAGAAAAAAGTATCTCCTGAGCTCCACATCGAGCAGCACACTACATATATTGTACTATCATGAAATGCAGAAAAAAAATATATAATGTGTTTTATTTTTTCTTATCATGTAACACTTTTGGCTTAGTTTAGTGTGACCAGACCCATATAAAGTCTGTATAGTGGTCAAGGAGCTGAAGTAAATTTAAAATGACCACCTGTAGGCCTAAATGCAAAAATGACATCAGTGATTGCTATGATGTTGAAATTGTCAAAATAATTATCATAACCAATTACTCCCAAGAGTGACCATTATAATTTCGATCTAAACTAAGTAAATGCTGAGACTAATGCAAGTATATATAATCTTCGTTTGGTGGTCAATGAATAGAAGTTGATTCGAAATTCCCGTCAATAAATGCAAAAATGTAAGCCTACTGTTAAAAACTAAAGTGTTCGCCATGCAATGGCTTAGAAAAAAAATAATTTCCCATTTAAAAATATTTTTTCCCATTTATTCAATCTATGTACGTTATTTTCAAAATACAAAACGGTGTAGTCAACTGTCAAAATACGCGGGACAATGTGGTCCCCAGAATGCAGCAGTGGCCCCTGGACATTCCACAATGACATCCCGTTAACAGCCAAGATAATAATACTATATGCGTTTCATACCAATCGCCGCATTAAGAGCGAGTTCCCAAGTCATATAAACTCTATATACTTGAGCAACATCTATGAGGAAATAATTAACCATTTCTCTCATGTGGGCTTTGTGTTGTGACACAAACGGTTGTGTTACCGCGGGGGGCTTGGAAACAGTTGGCCTCCAGCATATTGAGAGTAAGAGCTTTCCCAGCCAACACGGCACACTCACCAAATGTTGGTTTAATGTCGACCAACGTCGCGGACGTTGGTCTAACAATAAAACAGCATTGGGCCAATTTCTCGTTGGAGTAGTATCTTGTAATTAGTTTAGTCGCTGATATTAATGCTGTCAAAATGTACTCTATAGGCTAATGTAGGCCTACACTTGACAGTCCCACACATGCGCATTTCACAGCTGTATGCATCTTTAACTAGTGAAGAAAGATAAAACACCCAAAAATCATAATTTCCATCAAATTATATAATTCAGTATCTATAAGTTCTAACTGGAAGTATTTAATTCGGTTAAGCAGAACATTTATGTAACCTCCATTATAATGATGAGAACGTCATAGAAATTACATTTTTTAATACATAAAAGCATATTTTTTTATATTATGCAACAAAGAAGATATACATATGACTTTATTGTGTATGTGAATTGCTGCTTAACTGTGTGGATAAACCACATGAAAGAGTCTTGTTATTCAGGTCTTCAAAAATAAAAATGTCCTCATCTTCCACCTGAACATGATCAGTGGTACATAATGTACAATTGAAACTACAACAACCAAGAGACAAGATGGAGCATTCTAGCTCCGCCTTATATAGCAGCCACATGCTCTTCCAAAACCTGCTTTCCAGTCACAATTTATCATTTTTAGATTTTTTGTGGAGGAACATACCTATCGGTCTTGATCGGCAGAATCACCCGTTCTCTGTGCTGCTACCCCTGCTCTGATGGTGGAAGTTCATTGCCTTGTCATTGCTGTCTAGTGTGATATACTCTCAAGCTATGCAATTTAGCAGTTACAGAAGCTGGTGGTGCTACTACATTAAAGCTGAATGTAGTCAATGGTAATTTGCAGACAGTTTGGAAGTACAGTGTGTAGCTATACTTGTCCACTGACACTCCATATTATTTTAGTAGACAAATTATCCTGAGATATGTCTCCATGTGTACTATTTCGTTGTAAGAAGACATCTAATGTTTTCGAATTGAATCCAAAGTGCCTCCAATTGTTGATTGTAGAGGGCAGATACTGTGTCACACCCTGGTATTGCATAGGTGAATATCAGATGTGGTTTGACAACATGCATTGATATTAGACTTGCATTAGGTTCCAAGTAAAACACATATATGGACAGCCATGTCTTTTGCAGTTTGGCAAACCAGCTTTACCATGATATCTGTGTCAGCTGCAACCACAAAGAACTGTTTTTTATTCAGTTTGTGCATTGTCCATACCAATTGATGCAATTAACCACTTTGCACCGCTTTGCTCTTCGTGCAGCTTTTACAAATATTTTAAAACTTGCTCAGCAATTTTATAGTCAGACGATGCTTGTTTTTGCCATTACACAAAATGCCTTTTGCGCGTCGTCTTTCGACTTAAGAACATTCGCTAGGACACTCTTAATGTTGCTCTTCGTATTTCATTTATCCAAAAAGAAAGGTAGCGTTTTTTAACAAATCAAAGGTTCTCTATTGAGGTAAGCCCAACAGTGTTCTTTGAACGCCGTTCAGAACGCAGTGTTCATTCAAAAAGAACGGCCAGAATCGTTCGGAACGGCCGTTCTGAACGGGAGGCTGGCTAAAAACCATGATTGTCTTTCTGAACGCTAACCGTTCGAACGCCACATGGAACGGCGTTCGAACGGCCGTTCTGGTTGATTATTTTTACAGGGAATACATTTGCAGATCTTGGTGTTTTTTAAGCACTCAGTTTATTCCCAATAACTGTGATTTAAACTTTAAATGAAATAGAATAAAAACGACTTAGACTGTTTGTGATCTCACACATTGTGCAATAAAAAATACCCACGGCACGAATCATATCCGGGTATGCTGAATCCAATGGCGAGCGATGCCAAACACAACTATTTAAACAAAGGAGCAAAGTTTACGATTTATAGGTCTAATTGGTCACGAAAATCACAAATCACTTGACAAGGGGTCAGCAAGGTGTCTGAACCCGTATAAAGCCCACCCATATAGGCTACATTATGAATGTGACCCGTATGGTACGAGGCGTGCCAAAATTAGTTTTCAAAGTTTTAAAACATTTTCGAGTACGGTGAATCTAATGCCGAGCGGTGCTAAGCTCGACTATTTATGCAAAGGGACGAATTTCGCGATTTAAAATTGATCTTGAAAATCACCACAATCTAAGGGGCCGCCAAGCTGTATGAGGTACTTGTATTACCGTACCCACCTAATATGGTACACAAGATTGTTTTGTCTAAAATGAGTTAGGGCTGGGCTTGGGGTCCTTGATTGTTTTTTCAACACAAAATCATAGGGTTCAATTTTTCAATTATTTAAAATTGATTCTTTTCAAATTGAAATAATATAAATAACTAAGCTGAGATGCTTCTATGTCACTCTTAAAAAACATGAAATATGTAACGTCACTGTAATTGTCGGGGAAAAATAAAACAAAAATGGGAATACCCATTTTTTAAAAATGTATACTATATGTGTCTTCAAAAATATATTTATTTTCAACTTTTATGGTATAGTCCAGTTCTCAGATTGATGCTGTTAAGAGACGTGTATTGTTTTCTTACATGTTATAGTGGGTTTGATAACCAAAAACATATTTTAAATTGCCATAGAAACATAGCAGTTGGGGCAGATATTTTTCGAATAATGGGTTTTCAGTGCAATGTGTTAGCCGTTCAGAATTTTTTAAATGATGGCCAAATTCAAGATAACAGCCATTATTTTGTGCAAGGGCAATCAATAAATTACCATAATTTTCGACAGAATAGAAACTGATGATTTTGGTGTCTACCGTAGGGTTTTCATGTATTTTCTACATAGTGATGTTCAAAAAATGTACTTTATTAAACATTGCATTGTGGCAAAAGCCAAGATGGACGCCATTAATTTTGTGCAACAAACAATAAATTGATATAATATTGGACGGAATAGAAGCACATTCATGATTTTGGTATATAGGCCTACCTAGGTATCAGTGGCGGATCCAAGGGGGGGGGGGTCGCAGGTTTCAACCCCCCCCCCCACCCATCAGAAAAAAATCATCACCTTATTTAGGGGTTTTCTTATGATTTGGTGATACTAGGTGAGAAACAGTGCCCAATATGCCTTAGATTGCATGAGAAAGCCTTTGGAAATCAAAAATTTCCCCGGACCGCTTTACAGTAAAATAAAAAAAATTGTCAAATTTTACCCCCCCCCCCCCTCACTGAAAAGCTAGATCAGCCTCTGGGTATGCCCGACATGAAGCTGGGTCAAGAAACGACTTTAGACATTGCATTGCGGGTATATCAAGATGACCGCGATTTGTGCAATGTTAAACAATGAATTGACATATTTGTCGATCTATGCCCGTATTCTCGTACAAATTACGATATATCGTAGGCTTCTGATTGTTCGAGATGGCCATCTCGACCAATCAGAATCCTACGATATATCGTAACTTGTACGAGAATACGGCTCCAGATTCATGATTGTTGATGTCTACCATAGAAATTTTCATGTATGCCCGGCATAGTTGTATGACCAGAAAGTAATCTACCGCCCGCTCGTCACATTTTAACATTAACATTTCAACATTAACATTTTTCTGTCGTCCTTAACTACTTTTCAGTGCTCTTCATTGTCACCCTGTCACCCTTTAATCCCAGCAAACACAAAACATTTGTATAACATTTATACAACGGCGGACCAACGTCGGATCGACGTTGTATAAATGTTATACAAATGTTTTGTGTTTGCTGGGGATACATCTTCATACATCTCTAACGCCAGGAACAAATACGAAACGGAATCTGTGAAATCAATAAATATTTTGACATTAACATATTCGCGCCCGCATCGATGGCTCATTCTGTCCGCTAGTGGTTGAATCCCGTCCGGGTCAGATACTTGTTATTGCGGTTGTGCATACACGGTGCTCCAAATTGTTCCAAAATATGGAGTTTACAGTGCTGTCTATTGCACTGTGTACGATTCGAACCTAGCACCTCTGAGCTTCAAGCCACAACCGAGCAGAATGAGCCATCGGGACCGACCAAGAACCTTTGAAGTTATTCGATAAGTCCCGACTTCGGGCCTCCTTCTGTCGCGATATTGCCATGATTGCCTGATAGTAGGAGAAGGGTGGAATCATGACCATTGCCTGGGTCTGGTATATCAAGTGTGGAATTATAACCATTTCCTGGGTCTGGTAGGTCAAGTGTGGGTAAGTTGAGCGCCATTTCCGCATTCATCTTTTACGTCACATATTTTAAGCAAAGTGATTGAGCGAAACTGGTATTTATATAATAGTCCAGTAAAATGGTCGATGGACCGACCACAAAATTTGCAACACAAGATATTTTACCTTTTTGCACTTTGGATGGGTCTTCTGAACACCGTTAAATATATTCTGCTGAAATACATTTTTTGTCGTTCTTACAAATTAGACCAAAATCTAAAAAAATCGTAATTTTGTGATGTTTTTAAAAACAGGTATAATAACAAAATAATATCGAATGCAAACTTGTTTACTAAACCTTATAATATATATTACAATACTTATTCATCGTTTGAACCACAGACTTTAAAAAATAAGTTGCTAAAATAAAAAATACACATTCTTGGTGTTAATATCGCTGCGATTATGAACATGACTAGCATTGGCAATTACACTTTATGCTACGGTCCCACGAGGCTTTTTAAGCCCCCCGATGCTCTCGCGATGCACAAATTTGGGCATCGCCAGAGCAGCGCCACCATGCACCAGTGGTTCGGCGAATGATCGGCGACGTACGCGAGTAATCGCCATGCTTCGCTAAGGCATCGGGACATCGTGAAAAACTTCAATGCATGCATTGAAATTTTCTCCCGATGTTTTGACGCCAAATACCATCGGCGATATATCGCCGAACAGCGCCGAGCAGTCGGCGAACATTCGGCGATGAACACCAAGGCCAAAAATATCCCATTCACATCGGCGCCACATCGGCTACACAGCGGCGACAAATCGGCGATGCTCATGTAAGCATCGGCGATGCATATTCGATGTGATAATATCGCCGATGGTTTGGTGATCCATCGCCGATCCATCGCCGATGTTCCCGAGCTGCTCGGCGAAGCATCGGCGGTGCGATGCTTCGTAGAGCGTTAGAAATCTTCCTTCTGATTGGTCACCAATGATCACATGAGCACTATTATAACCCATTGAAAGTGATTGCAATCAGGTATTAACAATATAATTTCTAAAACCTATAAATAAATTATGTCATGACCTCATCTCAAAGTCAAAATAAGAATATAGGCCTATAATCGAATAGGCAAAATCAGTTTTATTTATGTGAAATGATCCCCGAGCTGCTTAAGTTCGATGACCTTGAGTAATGTTCAAAATTGAATCTTTAATATTGTAGGGAACCTCCGTGACCGAGAGATAGCATGCTCGACCTCCGGGGCTCGAATTTCGAATCCTGTGTCTGGAGGGCAGTGTCATCTCATTCTGGCCCGGTTTAGCCTATATGTGCACAAAGGTGGCCTAAAACCTCATTCATTTCCTTTCAAAGGTAAATCTGATATAATTATTTAACATTATTTTTATTTATTCTAATTTTGTCGAATAATTTTTTTGCGTAAGGACAATGCGTCATTATCAATAACAGTTGCAAAAACTATTTTTTCGCATTCATGCCAAATAAAGGAGGATAATCGAATGTAGGCTTTTTTGAAATATTCACTAACTGCATTATATTTCATACGAAATCGGTTTTCTATATAAAGTTGTTATGGAGGATTGCCACGGTATTGTTTGTGTGAAGCACGTTCATATGTTGTCATATATAGTGATACATGCTATAAAAAATTAAGCATTTAACATTTTGTGTGCAGCTGCTAAGAGTATGGTACTGGTCTGTCGTCTCTTGGGAGTGGCTCTGGGGGGATTAAGCATTAAGATTTTAGGTTTTGCCTCATTGATCACCAATAACGGTAATTAAATGTTGTTCTCCGCACATTAAGGTGGATAAACATGCACACATATTAACGCCGCCAACTGACACGCCTCCCAGAAGAGAGAGATGTTTTAATGTTGGCACGCCCTCTGCAATATTAGCCCAGTCAAGAGAACTAATACAAATCCTTATGGTATATTATTATGCATTTGACCTTATAAATAATTGACGAAATATCAATATTTATAATCAAATATTTTTTCTGAGGTTGCTGGTATAGGTGAAATTGATGTGAATAATCTAGCAAAAATAGAACAGTGTAATATAAAGGTAATAGACTATTACATATTGCTTTACCATCTATATATCTATTACTATTACTTTATATCAGTCTACTATTACCCCATCCCTGCTCTCAACAAGGCTCCATATACCATCGCCATGACGTCGTCAAGACATCGGCACGATATCGTCAAGACATCACCATTACACGGCGACGCATCGCCGAAGGATCACCGACCGTCGCCGATTCT
Organism: Flabesymbios commensalis; assembly: GCA_964017125.1. Classification (NCBI taxonomy): domain Eukaryota; kingdom Metazoa; phylum Annelida; class Polychaeta; order Terebellida; family Flabelligeridae; genus Flabesymbios; species Flabesymbios commensalis. The sequence goes on from OZ024917.1 coordinate 15,070,295, forward strand.
AAAAGTACATCGTTAACTGTTGGCCGATGTAGCGCCGATTAATCCCCGAATATTCCCCGATGCATCGCCGAATAATCGGCGATGCATCGGTTCTCGTGCTTCCCCAAAGGTTCCCCGAAGGTTTGCCAAGACATCGCATGTGAGTTTTCTCGTGGGACCACACGTTTGACATCGGCACCCATCGCCACCAGAACACGTAATTTTCATCGCCAGTGCATCTCCAGAAATTTTGGCCTTCGTGGGACCGTAGCATTAGTCAATTGTGACAACATAACACAACCATACTTCTATGCTTAGCCAAAAGGCAGTATCTGCTTACTTTACAAGTAAGCAGATACTGCCTTTTGGCTAAGCAGAGCAGCATAGCTGCGTTGTCCGTGTGTTCGTGTTTAGAGAGGGACGTGGCACAATGGTTAGAGCGTTGCGCCTTGACTTTACAGCTGCCGGTCGTGCCGGTTCAATCACCGCTTGATGCAGGTTTTTGGAGAATTATGTATATCCCCTCTCAAAGTTGTGACATTGTTTCGCTTTTTGTCCTTGACCAAGGTACTCCCACTTCACATGCCTTAAATCACCCAGGCGTAAACTAGTACCGGATATACAGAGATGACAATGCCTAAGAGTGAGTGAGTGAGTGAGTGAGTGAGTGAGTGAGTGAGTGAGCGAGCGAGCGAGCGAGCGAGCGGGCGGGCGAGCGAGCGAGCGAGCGAGCGAGCGAGCGAGTTAGTGAGTGAGTGAGTGGGTGAGTGAGTGAGTGAGTGAGTGAGTGAGTGAGTGAGTGAGTGAGTGAGTGAGTGAGTGAGTGAGTGAGTGAGTGAGTGAGTGAGTGAGTGAGTGAGTGAGTGAGTGAGTGAGTGAGTGAGTGAGTGAGTGAGTGAGTGAGTGAGTGAGTGAGTGAGTGAGTGAGTGAGTGAGTGAGTGAGTGAGTGAGTGAGTGAGTGAGTGAGTGAGTGAGTGAGTGAGTGAGTGAGTGAGTGAGTGAGTGAGTGAGTGAGTGAGTGAGTGAGTGAGTGAGTGAGTGAGTGAGTGAGTGAGTGAGTGAGTGAGTGAGTGAGTGAGTGAGTGAGTGAGTGAGTGAGTGAGTGAGTGAGTGAGTGAGTGAGTGAGTGAGTGAGTGAGTGAGTGAGTGAGTGAGTGAGTGAGTGAGTGAGTGAGTGAGTGAGTGAGTGAGTGAGTGAGTGAGTGAGTGAGTGAGTGAGTGAGTGAGTGAGTGAGTGAGTGAGTGAGTGAGTGAGTGTGTGAGTGAGTGAGTGAGTGAGTGAGCCCAATTGTGTAAACATTGTTAATCCTCAACTTAGGCTTATATAGTATAGGGATTAAACCAATTTAAGGGACAATGACCCATGTTTCTCTATGTAGAAAATTAATTGTGCATGGCTGTTTATTACTGTACATAATATACCTTCAGGGACGCAGCGATCAATCACCACAGGGGGGGGGGGGGATGGATGGAGTAGGACTACTTGGCGTGGACAAATTATTTATTTCAACCCGGCTCCACGGCGTGCTGAATTTTTAAAAAAATTATTACATGTTTATTTAGAACACTTCTTGAAATATATTATTTGTTTCATGCAGGGTTTGCCCGAATTTTTTTATTTTAACCCGGCTCCACGGCGTGCTGAATTGTTTTAAATTTATTACATGGTAATTTAGAAAACCACTTGGAATATATTATTTGTTTCATGCAGGGTTTGCCCGAAATTATTTATTTCAAAAATACTCACACGATCACACAGACATAACATAACTGCCGAGTAAAAAACATGGCCTGTCAATTAATGTGTTTTTCCCCCTTTAACACACCGAGACACCTACCTGATCAGTAAAATCAATTAATCTGTAGTAAAAGGCGAGGTTTGGATCTTATTACTTTAATAATTGGGTAGAATCACTGTGAACATGGGCAAATGTGGTCATGCTTCTGTTGAAAATAGTCCATCAAATGTGAATGAACTCCCCGGCTAAATTGCTCTTCTTTTTATGTTGATATTGCAGAGGGTGTATTAAATTGTGTCAGAACTGTATTGTATATGTATCATTAAATGCATAACAGGGCACATATTAAAATAACATCTTCACTAATATGCATACACCCTATATACATTTTAATTAATTATAAAATAATTATGTACTGCAGCTTACTATAACCATAGATTAACCATATGTGGTTAATCTATGCTATAACGCTAAAACTGCAAGTGATATGACATCGTCTGTCGCGAATCGTAGAAATCCAAAATCGAATAATGCAGATATAAATCATATGAATTGATCGGGAATTAATAAAATAACAACATACGGTGAGCATAACTCATCATGGAGGTCATTTGTTACTGAAACCAAAATTATTATTGAAAAAGAAAAAAAATCTCTTGCATTCTGAATAAAGATATACACACAGATATAATGTATCTTCCTTCGGGTTTTTCAATGTTTTTAATGTGTTATTATAAATATATAGGGGCCTAGATTTTTTTCAGAATTATCAATTTAAAATCTACATCTCAGAATGCATTCTTCCAATAGCATAGATTAGTTATTTATAACAACCAGAACAATCTATCACATTATATTAATAAATATATCAATGGATTACAATTTGTTTTCATCAGTTTTGACATGTTTATTAAATGCTGGTGGAGTGTAACTCATAATGCAGGTCTAAATTTTCGAAAGGTCAATGACATTATGTTGTCAAAATAATCATTCAAATTCACAAAATAATATGTTTGTAAAATTATGTCACTTGAACAAAGTGAAATATTTTGTTAGTGGATTTTTTATATCTGTGCTCCACATCTTCCACAACTAGCCATAATTATGGCAAATGGTTATACAAATAATTAGAAGCACCAGATATAAGCAGTGATTGTGAGAAACCCAGCAATTGGGCTTTAAAGGTGATCTATCACCCCTTATATGGTATGAATAATTATGTCCTTATATGGGGTGATTGACTATCATGTGACCCTCTCAGAGGGTCACATGATAGCCAATCACCCCCATATATGGGGTGATTGGCTATTATGTGACCTTCTCACATGATAGCCAATCACCCCATATAAGGAAACACTTGTACCCCATCTTGTGGCGACTTTGATTTATTTGTCACAAATTTATTCATACTATATAAGGGGTGATATGTCACCTTTAATATTTCACAATTAAGCTAGCCTATAATTTTATCAAGACCATAAAATTGACATGTTTACAAATTTGTGGGTAAAATTTGCGGTCCAAACAGTCACGTGCCAGAAGGCAACGCGTGATGGGACCGCGTGGCTCACATATATACGAGCCCCTAGGAGCAAACGAACCAGGCTTTAAACCTCCAGCGCTGTACGGCTCTCTCCCAAAAATGGTTATGTGAGCCTTAACTTATCATCATTGTGCTCCCTCACAATAATCTAGCAGTGGAAAAAAACCGTGACTGGGACTCGCCACTCTAAAAACTGTTTGTTGACTGGCACTGCGAGGGCCTGGCATGCTGAGGTAGCTTGCTTGTCAGCGCCTTTATGTTTTAGATGAGCGAGCGCTTTAGATTTAGGAAGCGCATTACCAAAAAGATCATATGTTTTGTTTCTGCCCATCGCGCGCATTGGATTGTTGCCGATTTCCGAAAAAAACAATCAATTTCGGGAGATAAAAAAAAAATTGAAAAAAGTTCATTTCGGGAAATTTGAATAAAACATTTTTCCAGCTATGTTTTTTATTTGGTTGCCTTCATTAACTTTTAAACAATTTTGTCCAATGATTTTTATTTGGTCGCCCTCAAAAACTTTTACAAAAATAGGTTCAATGTTTTTTTTTTAATGTTTTTTATTGCCCTCCCTCATTAGATTTCAGATTTTTTCTGATCTAAAACAGAAAAATAAAACATGGTGACCTTACAGGCTTTAGAAACTAAGCCTGCTTCTACGACAGTTATATTATGGTTAATTTAACTGTAAAAGGCTCTTATTTTATTTTATCGGTATATAAAGTCTATTTGGGCCTAGTGTTTATCATTAAATAAAAATGCTTTTATAACAGAAATGCGCAACTGTATGCGGACGATTTGTTCACTGATGCCTGATCTGAGACAGCCCACTACTCACACTTCTTTCTACTATTCTGTATTCGACACTGAAGACTTTGTAATTTTCAACACACAAACACCACCAGAATGAGTTGTTCACGTCGTGAAATCGCCGCCATGGCTCCTACGGTTCATGCCTGGCGAGGACGCTGTGAAATGGCCAGATCATAGATATCATCAACTTAGCTTTACATGTATGTCTTTGAACATGACCTAAGTAGCGCCCCTAGCGATCAATTACGGGACTCGGTTATCTCTGTGACATGTAATTCTATGATCTAACCAATCACAGAGCGCAACGTAAAAAAAATAGCAGCAGAGCTTTAACATTTATACAACGTCGGCCCAACGTCTTCGACGTTAGTCCAGCATTATATAAGTCCTATACAAATGTTTTTGTGTCTGCTTAGAGCGGAGGAATTTGATTGAAGAGGAGGAATACAGGGCAAATTGGTCATCTACCATATTATAATCACTTGTTCGAGGCTGTTGACTTCAAACTGACATCATTCCCTGAACTATTATTTCTAAGACCTGATATAATACCTAAGACTGATCTGTGAATCAGACATCATTTTGTGAAGATGATTCAAGCCATACTCCTGATTATGGTGGTGTCAGTCAGCACTGTGATGGGACGGAGAGTCGTAGATGACAGTAAGTGAAGTGTGATGTGACAGGGGGAGTAACGCTTTACTATTAGGACGTTATACTCCTGATGCTGGTGCTGTCAGTCAGCACTGTGATTGGACAGAATGAAAGTAACACTTTACTATTAGGACGTTATACTCCTGATCCTTATGATGTCAGTCAGCACTGTGATAGGACAAGATGAAGGTAAGTAACACTTTACTATTAGGACGTTATACTCCTGATAATGTCAGTCAGCGCTGTGATAGGACAGGATGAAGGCAAGTAACACTCTACTATTAGGACGTTAACTCCTAATGCTGGTGCTGTCAGTCAGCACTGTGATAGGACAGGATGAAGGTAAGTAACACTTTACTATTAGGACGTTATACTCCTGATGATGTCAGTCAGCACTGTGATAGGATAGGATGAAGGTAAGTAATACTTTACTATTAGGACGTTATACTCCTGATGATGTCACTCAGCACTGTGATAGGACAGGGTGAAAGTAAGTAACACTTTACTATTAGGACGTTATACTCCTGATGCTGGTGATGTCAGTCAGCTCTGTGATAGGACAGGATGAAGGTAAGTAACACTTTACTATTAGGACGTTATACTCCTGATGCTGGTGATGTCAGTCAGCACTGTGATAGGACAGGATGAAGGTATGTAAGACTTTACTATTAGGACGTTATACTCCTAATGATGTCAGTCAGCACTGTGATAGGACAGGATGAAGGTAAGTAACACTTTACTATTAGGACGTTATACTCCTGATGATGTCAGTCAGCGCTGTGATAGGACAGGATGAAGGCAAGTAACACTCTACTATTAGGACGTTAACTCCAAATGCTGGTGCTGTCAGTCAGCACTGTGATAGGACAGGATGAAGGCAAGTAACACTCTACTATTAGGACGTTAACTCCTAATGCTGGTGCTGTCAGTCAGCACTGTGATAGGACAGGATGAAGGCAAGTAACACTCTACTATTAGGACGTTAACTCCTAATGCTGGTGCTGTCAGTCAGCACTGTGATAGGACAGGATGAAGGTAAGTAACACTCTACTATTAGGACGTTAACTCCTAATGCTGGTGCTGTCAGTCAGCACTGTGATAGGACAGGATGAAGGCAAGTAACACTCTACTATTAGGACGTTAACTCCTAATGCTGGTGCTGTCAGTCAGCACTGTGATAGGACAGGATGAAGGTAAGTAACACTTTACTATTAGGACGTTATACTCCTGATGCTGGTGATGTCACTCAGCACTGTGATAGGACAGGATGAAGGTAAGTAACACTTTACTATTAGGACGTTATACTCCTGATGATGTCAGTCAGCACTGTGATAGGACAGGATGAAGGCAAGTAACACTCTACTATTAGGACGTTATACTCCTAATGATGTCAGTCAGCACTGTGATAGGACAGGATGAAGGTAAGTAACACTTTACTATTAGGACGTTAACTCCTAATGCTGGTGCTGTCAGTCAGCACTGTGATAGGACAGGATGAAGGTAAGTAACACTTTACTATTAGGACTTTATACTCCTGATGATGTCACTCAGCACTGTGATAGAACAGGATGAAGGTAAGTAACACTTTACTATTAGGACGTTATACTTCTGATGATGTCAGTCAGCACTGTGATAGGACAGGATGAAGGTAAGTAACACTCTACTATTAGGACGTTATACTCCTGATCCTGGTGCTGTCAGTCAGCACTGTGATAGGACAGGATGAAGGTAAGTAACACTTTACTATTAGGACGTTATACTCCTGATCCTGGTGCTGTCAGTCAGCACTGTGATAGGACAGGATGAAGGTAAGTAACACTTTACTATTAGGACGTTATACTCCTGATGCTGGTGATGTCAGTCAGCACTGTGATAGGACAGGATGAAGGTAAGTAACACTTTACTATTAGGACGTTATACTCCTGATCCTGATGCTGTCAGTCAGCACTGTGATAGGACAGGATGAAGGTAAGTGACACTTTACTATTAGGACGTTATACTCCTGATGATGTCAGTCAGCACTGTGATAGGATAGGATGAAGGTAAGTAACACTTTACTATTAGGACGTTATACTCCTGATCCTGATGCTGTCAGTCAGCACTGTGATAGGACAGGATGAAGGTAAGTGACACTTTACTATTAGGACGTTATACTCCTGATGATGTCAGTCAGCACTGTGATAGGATAGGATGAAGGTAAGTAACACTTTACTATTAGGACGTCATACTCCTGATGATGTCAGTCAGCACTGTGATAGGACAGGATGAAGGTATGTAACACTTTACTATTAGGACGTCATACTCCTGATGATGTCAGTCAGCACTGTGATAGGACAGGATGAAGGTAAGTGACACTTTACTATTAGGACGTTATACTCCTGATGATGTCAGTCAGCACTGTGATAGGATAGGATGAAGGTAAGTAACACTTTACTATTAGGACGTCATACTCCTGATGATGTCAGTCAGCACTGTGATAGGACAGGATGAAGGTATGTAACACTTTACTATTAGGACGTTATACTCCTGATGATGTCAGTCAGCACTGTGATAGGATAGGATGAAGGTAAGTAACACTTTACTATTAGGACGTTATACTCCTGATGATGTCACTCAGCACTGTGATAGGACAGGATGAAGGTAAGTAACACTTTACTATTAGGACGTCATACTCCTGATGCTGTCAGTCAGCGCTGTGCTAGGACAGGATGAAGGTAAGTAACACTTTACTATTAGGACGTCATACTCCTGATGATGTCAGTCAGCACTGTGATAGGACAGCATGAAGGTAAGTAACACTTTACTATTGGGACGTTATACTCCTGATGCTGGTGCTGTCAGTCAGCACTGTGATAGGACAGGATGAAGGTAAGTAACACTTTACTATTAGGACGTCATACTCCTGATGATGTCAGTCAGCACTGTCATAGGACAGGATGAAGGTAAGTAACACTTTACTATTAGGACGTTATACTCCTGATGATGTCAGTCAGCACTGTGATAGGACAGCATGAAGGTAAGTAACACTTTACTATTGGGACGTTATACTCCTGATGCTGGTGCTGTCAGTCAGCACTGTGATAGGACAGGATGAAGGTAAGTAACACTTTACTATTAGGACGTTATACTCCTGGTGCTGTCAGTCAGCACTGTGATAGGACAGGATGAAGGTAAGTAACACTTTACTATTAGGACGTTATACTCCTGGTGCTGTCAGTCAGCACTGTGATAGGACAGGATGAAGGTTAGTAACACTTTACTATTAGGACGTTATACTCCTGGTGCTGTCAGTCAGCACTGTGATAGGACAGGATGAAGGTAAGTAACACTTTACTATTAGGACGTTATACTTCTGATGATGTCAGTCAGCACTGTGATAGGACAGGATGAAGGTAAGTAACGCTTTACTATTAGGACGTTATACCCCTGATAATGTCAGTCAGCACTGTGATAGGACAAGATGAAGGTGTGTAACACTTTACTATTAGGACGGTATGCTCCTGATGCTATTAGTCGCCCTTTAACGCCCCTCGTCAACGTTCCGATGCCTCCGCGGCTCTCTTCAATGCTTTCACGTCACCACTTAACGCATGTGTCATTTTACTTTCAATTGTTTGTTATTCCTTGACAATTTTATTAAGTTGAATTGATTTTTCACATTGAGCATGTTTAATCACTAAACAGCAACCAGAATTATATGTGCTTGACTTTGACATCGCCTTTTGACCTTGAGAATGACCTCAAATCACCAAAGTATACCAGAAATAGATTTTCCAGTCAAAATCACACCAGAAAGAGTTATTACACTTATACTTGTTTCTAGCTTTATACAATATTTAAAAAATGTTTGAACAATAAAATAGCACCCTAAATGGATTATTCACAAAAAGAGGTAGGCCTATTACACTTGTGGTTATTTATTGTTGTTCAAAATAATGTTTTTCCATTTTTTACTTGTTCCTAGCTTTATTCAATACTAAAAATAAAATGTTCGGCTACTTGAACATGAAATTGACCTCTTGACCTAGAATATGACCTTGACTCATATCATAAATAGATTGTTTGCTGAAAATCTCACGAAAAAGAGTATAACACATCTTCCCAGTCATTCATTCATTCATCTATTCATCCATTCAATTATTTATTCATCGCATAAATTTGTCTTAGTACATATCCCATCAATTTAATTTCTTGTCAAATAGGCTTTATTGAATCCGGAAATTTATTATATAAATAAATCAATTAATTAATGCTTGTCACCGAAGCTCCACTTTGAAACACATAAATAAATAAGAATATTTGAAGATATAGGCCTGCACATGACCACATATATGATTATTTTCCCGTTCATCTGAATTGTTATCTTTAGTGAAGCCCGTGGTGTTTGAAGATAGTAAGTAGTGCGTAGGGCTTATATAGTAAAACTTGTATTTTAGATAATAATGGAGTCTGGTCCCATGAACATGTAGTCAATAAATTTACCAATGTCATAAATTTCTTTTTTTTATTGTACGAATGCATATTACTTAGTATTACTTAGTATTACTTAGTAGTAACCATGTTTGCTGCTTGTAATCTTTTTGAATATACTGTAGATATGGTAATTTTCGCGTGTTTTATTTTTCGCGAATTTCTGATTTTTGGACTTTTCACGAAGTTCAGAATTAAAGAATTTGGTTTGTTTTTAATAGTTTTCGCGAAATTCTTGAATTCGCAAATTTGAACGCCTCGCGAAATATTACCAGATCTATAGTAATGCTATTTAGATATATACCTTACTAAAACCTTGCAACCGTGACAAAACATAGCGAGAAGCGATTTGTATCATGTTAATTCCGTCCTAATGATCTTGTGGAGAGTCCCTTTAACCCTTAAAGCGCTGAAATATTTTTGAAATCATCATATATGTCTTAGTTAGTTCGTTCTGGTTCATTTTATAAAACGTCAGCCCTTGACGTCGTCCTGACGCCAATACGACAAGGCGGACGGCGAAGAGCTGGTTATAAACTCTATAGATTCCAGATTCGTATTAACACAGACACCATGATTCTGGGTCAAAAGTCGTATTTATTTCATTCATTTCACTGTGTAGAACACATAAGATCACATACAGTCCAATCGTCAGTTTACCCTGTCTAACATGACAGGGAAACACAATACGTAGCCTTCTAGCTTACTTCACAAGTTAGGCGCGCACCACTCTTTGGTCGCCATCGCTCGACCTTTTATATGCGACACCATCATCATATCTAATAATAATTACAACATGGATTTAACATCTAATCATATATAAACATAATCCCAACATTGCGTTAACATACATTTCGTGGCGAGGCTGCCAGTGACTCACTCTGTGAGTCGGCCTCTCTTGATGGATCTTCTGACCTTTGGCAGACCATCCCGGACAGTCCGGTAACGACTGAATCCAATCATACTCCAATCCATAATGGATTGTTGTTTGACGGTGTCCGATTCTGGCCAGGTCAACAGTAGTTATCACCTCTGCGGTTGCCTACTGCGTTAGGCGTGCATAAGTTTACATAGGCCTATCCCTCAAAGTTAAAAAACGGATTATGTTCTTTTAACTCCAACTAACACTGATAAAATTATGCATGGACATCCAACAGTGGTACACGGAATGTGAGTAAGATGAACATTTCTTAAGTAACAACAAGTACGCTCACCCCTGGATGGTGAGTCCCACAATGATAGTACTTTTACGTAAGTCAAATACGACCAACTTGTGTACTTGTGAGGGGGTCTTCTATACTAGTGTACAACAGTGATACAACCATATACAACATAGATACACAACAATGATACATTACGGAGATGCGCATCACACAACGTTACATGATTATAGGCATTACACTTGATCACCTGCCCGCTCTGGTCGCGTGATTGCGATCCAATGGGCTCCAGCTGTTGTAGGAGTTGGAGGTTTGACTGCCTCCGTCAGGAGACCACGGCGAAGTTTCCACAACTGGGCTGCCGGACACTTCCACCATAGCAAGAGCGCACAACCAATGACTAGAGCAACCGGCGACAACAAAGACAGCGGCAATGCCCAGCGGAACGAGGACCGCTGGCCGGACGTCCAATGTCCAACTGGGCACCCGAGCATTTAATTTTTCAAGGGTTATGTCCTCAATTTGTGGTAATGCTTGCCAGTCCGGGTGCTCGAGGCGTGTTTGTAAGAGCTCTTGCGGTACAAGGGTGGATATATTCAATGGCAGATGAGTAAGAATAGCTGGTGTTATCGCTAACTGAGCCTGCAGATGGGCCACCCCTGGGAGTGTCCAATCTCGACCCTGCACTCGACAGTCAGCAGCCACTCTTAAAGGGACTGGCCCACGCTAAAATCATCAAAAAATCGGTGATTTTATTTCGGGTTCTTAATATGACCATATGATGTAAACATGTACATAGACTAGAACTGCAAATTTTTATAATTTTTGTGCTGCGCATTCACCAGTTAGGCTAGATATAGAGACGAAATTCCTGATTTGTAATTATTGACAACCATGTCAAAAATAGGAAATGCGGGAATTTCGTCTCTATATCTAGTCTAACTGATGAATGCGCAGCACAAAAATTATAAAAATTTGCAGTTCTAGTCTATGTACATGTTTACATCATATGGTCATATTAAGAACCCGAAATAAAATCACCGATTTTTTGATGATTTTAGCGTGGGCCAGTCCCTTTAATATAAATATGCCTATTTCCATATTTTGTCGTATTTCCGGTTTTCCACGACAATGTATGGAATATCCCTCTCCGTAGGTACTAATAGCATACATGGCAGGCGCCACCTCCTCTGCATACCCCTCAGGGCTTGTCTCTCGAGCAGCGGTAAACAGACAACTGCCTCGTTGAGTGACGTCACCATCCAGTATACCTCTGGTGCAGAGAAGACGACCCCTGCCGTAAATGGGACCCGAACGACAGATGGCCGGCTCGTTGCCTACGCAGTCGTGGGGTTCAAATATTCCGCCACGTTGCGTATCAACGGCGACATCTTCGGGGGTTTGTACCTGGAGGGTGTGGCCCGATCCATTAACAGGAACCGGCCACGAACGGATACGGTAACGAGCGTACCGTATTTTGTCCATCAGAGGCAGTTGGGCTGTGAACACCAAACGTCGGGTCTCTTCCCACACTGGTACTAACGATATATGTTGATAATACCAAGCGAGACCCGGCGAAAACAGACCAACGCCCTGACTATTCTCTAGAATCAGCATCAGCTCGTTAGGAGGCAATATCTCCTCCGTTAGCTGTCCCAATTCTAGGGATGCGCGTTGGCGCTGATAGCGATCGGATTCGCGCAGCCAAAGATTATGTACACTCTCTAGGGCAGACAAAATCCGATCGATCTGGGTGCTCTCTTCCAGAGCAATTAAACTGCCCACGAACCCATCTAATACACGGCGGTAAGTTACTAATTCAGCGTACAGCTCCTTGGCGAATTGTTCAACAGCAACGAGGTGTTGGCGATTGAGACTTACCTCAGCCCGTGTCTGATTGACCACCGATATCAGTTCGTTGGTGGCGTGGACAATACGTCTATTTGTTCTTTGGGCTTTGGTAATGTGATGTTTTAACTGAGCCACCTGGTTCTCTGTGGCTGTGCCGAACAATGTAGCTCCAATCTCACCCACAAAATTGAACAAACCTCGTTTAATTCGTGTGTTGGGAAGCATCTGCGAGGGAGGTGTCATCGTAGCCTCCATGTCGCGGATGCGCTGCTCCCAAACATTTCGAGTCGTACGCGAATAGTTCTGATGGGTTCCCAGTTTTTCTATGACCAGTCTTAATTCATTCAGACGCTCCTCCATGCGAGGCTCGCTTCTGGGAGCGTCTATGACCACTAAGACTGTGTATGTCGCATTTTGCACGTTTCTGGTGATCTGGTGACGGAGGTGAGCAAAATGGTAAGCGTCGTTTAGGTGTGCGACGTAACATGTATCGACCGCGCTGTCGTCGATGAGGAACATCGGGCGCAGGGCGTTTTATCGAAGCCCGGCCGTCAATTGCCCAGCGGCGATTTCGGCGACATAATTTCAGAGGGGGCACATTATCTGGCAAATTAGGGGGCGGAAAATTTGTAGGCTGTTTGACGGCCCATCCTTCCTCTCGGCGAGTTAATGTCATCCGACAGGGGGAGGGGTTGTCCTGTGGTGGGGAATCCATAATTACTGAGGAGGGTCCCGATCCCACGGAATGTCCCGAGTGGGTGGAAGGGGTGGGGGAACCTGGCGACAGAGGAATGTCGATGTCAGCCGCTGGGGGCGCGTGTGAGTCTCCCTGTGAAGGCTCGACCGTTGGCGGCGTCTGTGAAGGTTCGCACTCCTCCTGACCGGCGCGTGCCAGCCCGTTCGGGGGGGTTTGTGGCGGTCTAATTATGGGAGCGCCACCGATTACTGCACGGGGGCGACGCTGAGTACGGCGTGGGCGTGGCGTAATCTCATCCCAGTTGAGGTGGGGGTCCACTAACTTTACTTTTTCGCGATTAGCGACGCGAAGTTTACCGCTCTGTTGTTGGCGGAGCCACAGGACAGGACCGCGCACGCGCACGACCTCCCACTGCGGATCCCAGCGGCTAGTTAATGTTAATCGCTCCTCCGCTTTGAGTAAGACCGTGTCACCAACATGAATATCTTTCGCATCGGCGCGGTTCGCTAATCGTTGCCTATTGTACTTACGACTGTCTGCTGTGGCATGGCGTGCCGTCTGAAGAGCTGATGATAAGTCATCCAGACGGTTACCGAAATGATTGGCGGTGCGTGGCTGTAATAGCCGTGTCAGCGGTGTTCGAACACGGCGCCCATAAAGTAAAAAGAAAGGGGTGTGTCCAGTGACGTCACTGACGCTCACGCGGTATGCCGCAAGACAATCTCCAAGCCGATCTTCCCAATCTGGTGTATAATTATTCACAGATTTGGCTAGCAACTCTTTTAACGTGCGATTAAAACGCTCGGTTCGGCCATTACTCTGAGGGTGAACGGGGGTGGTGGTGCGGTGTTCTACGCCCAGTTGCTTCAAATATGTGCGCCAGGCGGTGGCTTTAAATTCCTGTCCGTTATCTGTAATTAGGACTTCCGGTGCGCCGTGACGTGGTACGACGTGGGTCGCCCACGCCTGCCAAACGCTGGCGTTTGTTTTGTCTTTTAGGGGAAACGCTTCTGCCCACCCTGTGCAATGATCGATCAATGTCAATACATATCTATTCCCATTATGAGAGGGGACAAACGGTCCTATCAAATCTGCCCCGACTATCTGCATTGGATATGCCGCTAACGGCATCTCACCCATTGGTACATGATCTGTACGACGTTGGTGAACACGGCAGACTGGGCACAGTTTTAACAGCTCGTTTATCTCACGTCGCATACCTGGCCAAACATACGCCTCGCGCAGACGCGCAAGCGTTTTGCCGGTAGCCATGTGTCCCACTTCCTTGTGGGCTCTTTTAATGACTCTTTCCCGGTAAGTCGCAGGTAATACTAGACGTGGATAACAGGCTGAATTTGGGGAGGGTAGTGCTATGCTGAATAATCGGCCTTTAATTAATGTATAGTCGTCACTGTCCTCGGTGAGCGACTGTAATATGTCAGGAAACTCTTTGTGCTGTGCTTTGCTGACCTCCTCGAGATCAAGGCCATCGTATAGTAATGGCAGCACATCAGAAGTGTCCTGCTCAGGGATGGCTGTGGGGTCCACCCAGTCATCGCAATCGATAGTATGTATGCCTGTCTCTGGGGGAATGCGGGATAACATGTCTGCGCGAATATTATTTTTACCCTTACGGTATTGTATTGTAGCGCCATATTCTGATAGTAATACAGCCCACCGCTGAATTTTCGTGTTCTGCATTTCTTTCGTGAATAAAGAAGTGAGGGGCTTGTGATCGGTATAAACTGTGAATTCGGCACCATAAAGATAGGGGCGTAATTTTGATATGGCATAGACTACCGCATAGGCCTCTTTCTCAATTGTAGCCCAGCGTCGTTGAACGCTTGAAAGAGAGTGTGATACATACTGAATAACCCTTTCAGTCCCACTATCGTCCACTTGCACTAAAATTGCTCCCACGGCATAGTCACATGCATCGGTATACAGTTTATACAGCCTATCAGTGCGTGGGGCGGTCATGACATGGGAGGAAGTTAATAACTGTTTTAATTTTTCGAACGCTTCGCTTTGAGACGGTCCCCACACAAAATGTGCGTATTTTCGTTTCAATTCTTCGAGAGGCTCCGCTATTTGCGCATAATCTGGTAAACATTGCCGGTAAAACCCTGTCATCCCTAGGAATGACCGCACACCCTTTAAATCCCGGGGTGGGGTTAGCTTAGCAATAGCCTTGACTTTTTCTGGGTCAGTATGGATCCCATCCCGATTTACTATATAACCAAGCAGTTTGATCTCCTCTAGGCCAAAGAAACATTTTGTTGGTTTTAAACGTAACCCAGCCTCACGAAGGCGAGCAAATACGAGCTCTAAATGCTGTACGTGCTCCTCTTCGCTACGGCTATAAATGACTATGTCATCTAGATAGACCATGACAATGCGGCCAATGAGACCCGCTAGTACCTTGTCCATCATTCTTTGAAATACTGCGGGTGCATTCGTAAGTCCGAATGGCATCCGTAAAAATTCATAATGGCCTAAGTGACATTGAAATGCTGTTTTTTCAATCGAGTCTTCTGCTACGGCTAATTGCCAGTATCCGGCCTTAAGGTCCAAAGAGGAAAAAATAGTACTGCCTCCAACTTGGTCAAAAATATCTTGAATTTGGGGTAGGGGATACTGATCGCGAATGGTGACTGAATTCAACTTACGGTAATCCACACAAAACCGTGTAGAGCCGTCACGCTTTGGGACCAGCGTGATCGGGCTCGCCCAGGCCGACTCACTCGGCCTGATTACATTTTCAGTCAACATATCAGCGATCGCCTCCTCTACAAGTTTACGTTTTGACAGTGGAGTGCGATAAGCGGCCTGACTTATGGGAGGGTGGTTGGTTTTAATATGTATGGGAGAATTCGAACAAAAACCATTTGGCTCACCTTTTGCTGAAAATAGGTCTGCGTTTTTCTGAATTACCTGGTTGATCTGCTCATCCCCAGTCTCTGGCAATACCTGACCAAGGCTAGCCTCGAAGGCGTGCTCAATGCGTCGCATTGGCCACTCCCTTCGATGCCATCTCAACACATTTCGACCGAAATCGATTATGCCTTGGCCATCCTGTAGTGCATCTTCTCCCAGCACCATTTTGCACGGCAGGTCGCCCAAAACCGTAACCCGGATTGGCTTTGCCACCCCTTGGATTTTGATTTCGGTCGACCCTCTGACGTCCAAAGATGCGCCGGAGACGCCTCGCAACGCTGGGGCGTCTGCCAGGAGCCTGTGGCGATGAGCACGATCCGCCAGTGTGTGAAATATGTCTAGTCGTAGGAGCGTACAGGAGGCTCCCGTGTCCACCAATGCACCAATGGACAGGCCACCAACCTGTAAATCGACCACTGGTCGACCTGACACCGCACCTACGACTTCTGTCCGTTTCCCGCACGGCTTTGGCGGCACTCTCGGCGCATGTGGCCTACGCGGCCGCACCCGAAGCAACGAGGTTTTCCGTCGGGGGTCCAACCAGCCCCGGGCTCTTGCACAGTACGCGGGGGTTGTTCTGTCCCTCTCTCCCGGAATGCTGGCCGAGTCGCAGGAGCGGCAGTGGTCCGCGGTGGCCTTGCCTGGGCCTCCAACTTTGCCACCTTCGTCTGGAGCCGCTCCTGGCTCTGCAAGAGTTTCTTCAGTAGGGTGGCAGTAGTCTGGTCGTCCCGTGCGACTACTGGCCGCGGTGACGCGGGGTTCACCGGCGCGACCTCCATCGGCTCCTCATGCCGACTCAGCCGCGCGTATGCGTCCTTCCTGGCACTGTAGCCAGCCAGGGTGGAAAAGGCCTCTTCCAGCGTGGTAGGGTTGCCCTCTTCCACCAGCTTTCTTGCGAGTTCGTCGCTGCGCAGCCCCCTGGCAAAAGCGCGGATCAGAATTCTATTCTGATCCTTGTTTCTACCTTCTCCCGGGTAGGCGGCGTCAGCGACTTCCCGGAACCGGCGGCTGAAACTTGCTTCTGGCTCGTAGGCACTTTGCCGGGTCTTTTCCACTTCGTCGCGGAGGGCACTACTTTCGTCCACATTCAGGAACGAGGTCCGCAGATGGGCCTTCACATCTGCCCACGGCACATTAAAACGAGCGTTAATTTGGTCATTGGTGGCCAGGACGCCAGCGATATAGCGCTCCAGCTCCCAGCGCAATGAGCCAGCCGCAGTCCTAGCAGCGACCTCTATCTGGTTCTCGGCGCCTACCTCGGCGCCAGCCAACTCAATGTCTTTGAACCAGGCCCTGACGCCCGCCGGGCTGGTTCCGTCACACGGCGTCGTTTGCCGTATCAACGCCTGCTTACATTGTTCGTGGTGACGTCTGAGGGTTCGGGTTGTCTCAAGGCGGCCATGCCGTCGGTATACTCTTTAAACTGGGCAGGATCCATACTTAAAAAAGGACAGCTTACCCTTTTAAAACAAAGTTTTTCTGGACCCTGTCACCAGTTTACTCACAGTTTTGGCAAGATCTGGCCGATGTTGTAGATCTCAGCACATCTCCATCCATGCCTCCATCTCCTCCTCAAACGCCTCCTCGTCGCTGGTGAGCTCTGGGAACTCAGCCAACGCCTCACAGATCCTCAAGACCCTCTTCTTCTCCTTGTGAGACATTGGCGCCCATTGCGTCCGCGGTAGCAGCTTAATAACCTTGGGCTTGTCCTGTGTAGTTTCACCCGCAGCAGCCTGTACTGTTTGTCCGCACGTATCGGATTTGGCCGTGGGGTATGGCTTGCCTGCCGGCACAGTGTTTTCCATGTGGCCTGCGTCTGCTGCCACAGTGCGTTTTGTAGTGTCTGGCTGAGACATTGTCAACTTTTCAAAATTTAAATTGTCTACACAGATCCTGAAAGCAAGCTCGCCATTTATAAAACGTCAGCCCTTGACGTCGTCCTGACGCCAATACGACAAGGCGGACGGCGAAGAGCTGGTTATAAACTCTATAGATTCCAGATTTGTATTAACACAGACACCATGATTCTGGGTCAAAAGTCGTATTTATTTCATTCATTTCACTGTGTAGAACACATAAGATCACATACAGTCCAATCGTCAGTTTACCCTGTCTAACATGACAGGGAAACACAATACGTAGCCTTCTAGCTTACTTCACAAGTTAGGCGCGCACCACTCTTTGGTCGCCATCGCTCGACCTTTTATATGCGACACCATCATCATATCTAATAATAATTACAAAATGGATTTAACATCTAATCATATATAAACATAATCCCAACATTGCGTTAACATACATTTCGTGGCGAGGCTGCCAGTGACTCACTCTGTGAGTCGGCCTCTCTTGATGGATCTTCTGACCTTTGGCAAACCATCCCGGACAGTCCGGTAACGACTGAATCCAATCATACTCCAATCCATAATGGATTGTTGTTTGACGGTGTCAGATTCTGGCCAGGTCAACAGTAGTTATCACCTCTGCGGTTGCCTACTGCGTTAGGCGTGCATAAGTTTACAATTTGAATACGTATGTCATGGGTCTACGACCATTATAAATACTTTGATTCTTTTAGTGCAGGACCGTTTTATATGTCAGAATCTTATGTCCTGACGTATAAACGGTCCCCGCCCTGAAAGGGTTGAGCCGTTTCAATTGTTTTCTTCTGAATACACCATGGTAAATGCTACTGATTTCTCAATATGTTTAAGCGTGTGCATTAGCGATAGAGACACTTGGATATAATCTTTATCAGATTGAAGTCAATGGTCAAGCGTACGGCAACAACGAGACCATCAATATTGGCTACTGTGAATCCCACTGCTCTGGTTCATGTAGAGGGACCTATGAAACTCTGTTTATTGATCTGGTAGCTGGAGGTAAGTAACAAGAGACACTGCTGTCTACATATTTATAGGCCTCTGATTCACCGAGGTTATGCAACATGTGTAATTATACCAATCTAGAGCTAAGCCTTTTCCTCGTGAACTTTATGTAAGATATGCAAAGTTTGGATTAAACCACCTGGATTAATGTATTTTTACAGATATCAATCATATTATTCAGATGTTTAAATACAAATAAAAAAATATGGTATATTTTTTCACTTTTGCCATCGACGCCCTTCAGGAAAATAAATTATTTCGTGCCGATGGGTCACATCCCAGCAAAAACAAAACATTATGTATAACATTTGTACAACGTCAGCCCAACGTCTTCGACTTTGGTCCAACATTGTACAAATGTAATACAAATGTTTAGTGTTTACTGGGATATAACCTGTCAAGTACACATTAGTACCGACAATGGCGTCATCTCGATGAGGCGATGCCCGATTTTTGTATAATCTTATTTTGCTTAGGTTATATATTTCAATCCGTAATTTCAATCCGTGTAGTATCCTCTTACATAATATATAGCTCTCGTCTAAACGAGACGTCGCCTTATCGGTCAGGCTTTTTGGACGCCTGCCCAATTTGTTCACGCCTCATCGAGACTAAATCACGATAATGCTATTTGTGTCACTTTATACTCTTTAGGAGCCGTAATGTTCAGCTAGAGTAGCTGTAATATGTAAAAAAAAGTAAAGGTAAAGGTGCAGGTTCATAGTCTGATATAAAATATGAAGATCTATCATCCGACTTTAACATTTCACCCCCTGGTCACTGGAACTGCTCATTAGTGTGCCATGCCAACTCCACGGCGAGCATACAGTACTGCAGCTATTTCGGCGCATTGAACTTATCGTACAAATTGCCATCTCTGTCGTACCAGGTACTCATTAGCACCTGAGTCAAGTGAATAATTTTAAGGTAAAGTGCCTTTTCCAATGACACAACATCGAAACAATGTACCAAGATTGCGAGGGGAGAAACATCATATTTCTCTGAAAATCCTGCATCAAGCGGTATTTGAAACCGCACGACACGCAGCGCCAGCGGCAGAGCACCACGTTCCAACCATAATGCACCATGTCCCTCTCAGGGAACATTGACATGTTTACATGTTGACACAAAAGCTATTTAAAACTACAGCCGCTAAGTTGGAACAAATTATTGTTGGTACAAGGATAGTACTCTCCCGGCAAACACAACATATTTGTGTAACATTTATATAACGTTTGGTCCAGCATTGTTGGTTGGAGTAGGGTCTTATGATCGGTAGTTGGGAATTGTTTCTTTTGTAGACGATACTACAAAAAGAGTCAGCGTGATCTCAGCAACAGCATGTAACTGCGTAGATGATGATGAAAAAAGTGAGTACTATGTAATTACCAGATTTCCATTGTGGTGTCACAAACTAATGCATAATGCTGTAATGTATATTAAAGTATTAAACCCCACTCATGTGGACGTTGGCCATGCCGCCATGCGTGCCTTCGCATTGTGCGCAATTGTGACCATGAATCATTACGACCCACATACTTTACTTACATATATATATATGAAACAACTTCACAAAGGCGGGCGCTTTGGTTTACTATAGAAATATATGTATATATAATTATAAATAATGCTGATTTTCTTGTGTAATTTTTATTATTACCACTTGACAGGGCGTTACCAGTGGGATATTGCTATTTATGTGGGCGTAATATTTGACTATTCGCCCTACTCTAGGGCTGATATCTATGTGGACAAACACCTGCATGACCACTGATGACAGCGGCTCGCCAACAACACGGGTGCGTCGTGATAGACATGTAGGCCTATGTTGTACCTGTAGAGAAAGAATAAATATGTTTTAAAGATTCCTTGTCATGTTGGAAAAGTGATAATAATAGTAATAGCATCATACAACCACACACAAAACATTTTTATAACATTTATACAATGTTGGACCAACGGAAAAAACGTTGGGCCGGCGTTGTATAAATGTTATGCAAATGTTTTGTGTTTGCTGGATGCAACCACACATGACACACAGTTTACATAGAGAAACAATTTTAGATTCCGGATTGTGGAAAAGTTACCGAATTAATAGGAGGTGCACAGCATGTTGCCAGTGTACATACATGGACGGAATAAAAGTGCGTCGATGACATTAGTAGTTTTTCTCAGTTTCTATGCAGGGGATGATCCATACTTTTGAAAAAGCGGGGTCCGATTGAAAAAATAAAGTGCAAGTGTCGATCAATGAATTGTAGTTTTCTCAGCTGATAGGCCTATATGGCATCCTGTCAAAATAGCAGGGGTTTCGTAGCCTTCAGGTGCGTGCGCCCTCTCCAATAATGGCAGAATGATATTTTGGGGCTTGATACCTAACAAGATATATTTTTATTACACGTGAAAAATGGTTAATACAAACATTTACAGAAAAGAAACTTTTTCATTGTGACATTGTATGACATTTGGTGCCCATGGCGCGCTTCAAAATTGTTGAAAAGCTGTTAGAAAAGTACCCTTTTACATCTTTCAGCTTTTAAGGTGATTGCAGTATCATCTTCAGCACAGTGTTGCTTTGCTTTGCACAACAAGAGGGATGACTTTTGCAAATCTCCAATCACGCTTTTACCACTCAGAAAGTGGTGAATTGCGTTTTTGGGCAGAGGGCGCAGTGAGTCTGATAAGACAAGTAACTTAAGTCGAAGTTCTCTATCTTATTTCAATTCCCATCTGGGCGACGGTACACAAATACCTTGACATTGACTCCATGAATGATTTTCTTGATGCTTTATTGATAATAATTCTGAACGCTGTGCACTGACTCAGATGGATAGTGATGGAATGTGGAACGCGATGGCTTCGGCCTCGTGGCTAGCTCTGCGGGGGCAAGACAGAGACATCTGTCTGCCACGCTGGCTGGATCGCAAGTGAATGAGTGAAGCGTGTTTGACCGCGTTGTTAGCGGTGGCGGCGCCTGACAGATGCCAAACCCTGCCGAACTAAACCGTTGCTTGTCCCCAAAAGTCCCCTAATCAACTCGTTATTACTTGCTTTTTTATTCTTATTTTCTCACGTTAGTTCCAACTGATAAGCCTGATGAAGATGAAGATAGTAAGTAGATACCCATTCGACACTAAAATATATCACAACGACACTACTCTGCATAGCGAAAAAGCAATATCTGCTTACTTGTAAAGTGAGCAGATACTGCCTTCTGGCTTAGTACGACAGAGCACACTATACACAGAAAAAGCAATAATATTTCAGTGATCTGTATTTTTTTAAATGCTCAATTTGCCTTTTTTAACACTCTTTATGTTGCTGTTACTGCTGACTTCAGTATTTCAGTCCGGTAGACTGTGAGTGGTGAACCCCTTTATCGTTGATATACATTCAATGTTGGTACACACAAATGCTATTGAATTCTAAATGTGTTTAAGAGTGCAAGTTGGTGGATCACTTTCATCCAGCCCGTTTTCTGATCTTCAGCGACGGACAAGATTGCGTAATCCCACGATACACAACTGCTCACTGCGACTGTGTATCCTGCCCTAAGGATTGCGAAGAGACCTATACTGATGTTCTCGTTAATCTGATATGTGTAGGTAAGGTACAGTAGGTCTATAAGAGGCACGATATCCCACACCATCATCATCAGCATTGATCATCACCATCATCATTCTTTGCAAAGTGTGATCCGTTTGTGGAGGTGATAGGAGGTGATAGTAACCGCCAAATTATTCAATCTGATTTTTCACCCACTTGGAGTTGTGTAACCGCCAAATTATTCACTCTGAATTTTCACCCACTTGAAGTTGTGTCTCGCTGACGCAATCTACAGCTTCAAGTGAGTGAAAAAAACTAAGATTTGAAATTTGACCTGGTGCTGGTGCGGCACATAACGCGCATGCCGAGTACTTTATGGTGTGCACATTCATGCATGAATTAAGCGGCATTCATTGTTTTGTGCTCGCACAAAATGTGCGCATTTAGCTTGACGTGAATTTTTTTATTATTAGCCCAGCGCTCCCGAAAAGCAGTAGCTGAGCCAAAGGCTAAATTTGCACTTTTTCAGTTTATGAGCCCTAAATGTCCCGTACACAGTACCGGGTAAAATCGTCATTAATTCAAAAATGCTAAAAAGTTTAAAAAAAATTGCTAATTTTGTATTCGCCATGATCTAATGTGTTGCAGAGCGGATTGCTTGTTGTGATTGCTCAGTCCATTTCTTTTGATAGTGTCTTGGCAAACTGTTTTCTAGTGGCTTAAATCGTCTAATCTGTCTTTTTAATTTGACTACTTTGCTAGACTCCAAGGATATGAAAAAAATCCGTATCTTCAACTTCACCTTTGACATACAATTTAATATTCCTTAGTTATTATTTGCTTACAAATGTATTGGTTCTGATTTGATTAAATGACTAGAAGTTTGTAATAAATAAACATTATAAAAAAAAATGGTCGCCAATTTTATAATTGATAAAATATTTATTGCGTTTGTGTGTATGTGTCAAATTAAATTTCGTGAGGACAACCGTATAAAGACAAACACACTGACAACAACCACATGCTGAATAGGCCTACATTTTACTTCGCTTTAGACACAGTAACTGTTAGACTAGGCACAAATTGTGGAAATAAGCCTGGTTAAAATGATAGAGACCGATTTTTACACAACATAGGCTTAGCTGGCCACTATTTGCTCTAAATTTGAAATCTAAGGTCTCAAATGACGCATTCTAGACCATATTTCGTTTTTTTATCCCTAACCGGGAAGGGGGGGGGTGCCGGCTGCGCCCCCCTCTTGATCTGTCACTGTAATTTGTAATTTAGGGTAGTTGGATATACTGAGCCCAAATGTGTAGTATGCCAAGCGCGGAAAGATATAAGCACCAACGAAATATTTGTTTGTAGGTTTTCTGATATAGACATCCAAATAAATTATTTAGTTTTAAAATACAAACACGTCTATAAAGGTTATAATTATCCACAGTCTATTTTAAAGATATACAATTTGGTGATCAGTGAAATACTTTTTAGTTGTACTGCATGACTAAACGCTTATGAGTGTTGGCTTATACACTAGGTAGGCCCAGATGACCATTACCATATACTCTGAGAATTATCATAGATCATAATATATAAACATAACACAATACGGTCAAAATGATGACTATACTGACAGTTAGTGCACAAAAAGTAGCTTGGATCATCTAAACCGTATCTCTGAAAAAGCATGTATGATCAAAGATACCACGTATACTGACACTAAAGAACATTATAGTGATCTGCTCTAAGGAAAGACTCGTGGCTGAGAGGATAAACAATATTGTATTGTATTCATGGAGAAAACACCTTGACAAGTATTTCTCTCAAGGTTCTCTTACATAAACTACAGCTGCTTCAGCAGAATTATTTATCTGCAAAATAAATATTTCTGAGTTTCTGTATAAATCAGGCACAAGTAACTCTGCCACCAACGTCGGATGCAGCTTGCAAAAAATTATGAAGCAAGCGTTTCTAAATAGGACCATGTCCTTTTTTTCTCTCAGTCACCAAAATGAGATGGATGCATCATGACACTCAGCTATAATACCACGGTTATGCCACCCATTCCCCAGTCAAGGAAATTTGTTCAACGTGGTTGTACAAAAGGGTGTATAAGGCAACGTTGTAGTTGCAGAAACATTGAAATTGAGTTGATCGATGGATGTATAGCTGACAAAAATAGCACTATTATTGTCATTTGTCCAGTGTATGTGACAGATTTAATTTAGGTTTGTATCGTGTTCACTAAATCTCGATCTTTACCGGCGCCCATCTTGGATTTTTTTTCAGATGTATTTTTATGCTACCTATAGATGAAACTCCATAATAAGTCTTATTCCTAGCAAACTTTGATGTTTTTATGTAATATGTGGAATGTCAGCCTGACGATGCGAAAATTTTCGATTCCTCCATTTTTAGGAATTTTTGAATACAATAAATTCGGGTTCAGAATATCGAACTACCCCTGAAAACTTTGTATGCCATAAATTAACACAATTTGCCTCTGGGATTACACGTTCTTGAAAAATAACCTAGTCCACAGCTGCATCTTCAAGTGTTACAGTCTCCATGGCAATTACATTATATGAATTATAAATTGAATTTTAAGTCAAGGGAAATAGGAAAAAAATATTGAGACAAAATCCTTACAAAAATATTTTTTTACCAGGGTCTTGCATAAGGTTTGAACTAAGCACACATAATTTGTTTCCTCTGCATTTGAAACGAGTTAAATACAAAATGGCTTTTTCACATATATACCATAATAAGTAATTTAAAACATAAATTATTTTTTATAAATATACTGGTTTAGACTTGCTCAAGTCACTATATCGAAAAACGATATCGAAAAACATTATTATAAAAAAATCGGTGATTTAAAAAAAAGTAGAAGCTCGATTACCATCGAAGGACAAATTTACAACATCAAATGACATTTAATCACAAAATTAAACTGATGTTAATTGCAGTCATAAAAATAAATTTATAATAATTTGTTTTAGTCTCAATTCATTAGACAAACACTGTTCCTATGAATCTAAGTTGATACAGATAAAACATGCTTTCGTGAAATAACTTCTTATTACAGCTTGCTATAAATGTTTTTTTTAAACAAATCATTAGAAATCAGAAAGTTAATATATGAAATATAGAAGAATGATACCAACCATGTATCTTAACAAAAACTGGATAATATATTATGATGAACTTTATCTAAACATAAATAATTTTTTTTTAAAGTTGGGTTTATTATTAAAAGAAAATCTCAATCAGCAGTTTCATTAATAATGTTGATAATAAAATCTATGAAAATGAAACGATATAGCAAATGGGCTTAAAAACATTTTCGTACTGTATAGGATCGTTTTAGCTTAACATAATAAAAAAACATATGTATAAATTATTGATACAATGACAACCCTTCAAGACAACAGGCCTAATTACAGATAGATAACTATTATATTAAAGTGTAATTTTACCTCAACGAATGAAACTAGTAAAGCTAATGCTAAAGCTATTTGTATAATACATTGGAAATAACTGGCCAAATAAGTTTCGAGACATAAATAAAAATTGCAACAATGGAGTGCTTGGCGAAGTCGATAGATGATAAACGATGTGCAATCGGTGTTTTTTTTATTGATTTAAAGAGGGCTTTCGATAGACTTGATCATTCGAGTTGTTGCAAAAACTAAATAGATATGATATTAGATGGTTAGCTGATGCATTGGTTGAGCAGTTATTTAAAAGAAACATCTCAATATGTTTTCTTAAATAATGGAAACTCAAACCAATGAATATGTGTTGCGGCGTTCCACGTGGTACTCTCCTAGGAATTTTTTATTTTTTATGTAGGCCCTAAATATATTATGGCAAATATATCAACGATTTTAAAATCAAATATGTTGTTAGATGATGCAATATATATTTTGTACTAGTAAAGTCATAATGAGTTATTGAAGACAGGAAAAGGTTTGCTTTAAATAAATTATCCTCCAGCATATCAAATACAAATTAGGGCTCTATGATGTTTTGTTATATGTAAATGCAAAAAGCCACTTAACCCTTCCAGCATGGAACCGTCTTTATACGTTAGAATCTGACGTCTGTAGAAGGCAGATTCTGAAGTCTAATGTCGATCTCCGCACTGTAAGAATAAACATATTTATAATAGCCGTAGACCCATAACATAAGTAATCAAATGAATCAGAAGGAGCTAACTAATTCGAACTTGAAAAAAAAAAATTAACGTTTTAACCCTTTAAGCCCCCACGATGCATTGAAGCAACATTTTACATCACTGAAAACAGATTTAATTTTCCTACAACTAAAGAATTTTAGAAAAAAATCCATGAAACTATTTTGCCAATACATGGCATTTTTTTCGATTTTTACCTCCCTTCAAGTCATCTTTATCCATCAAAAGTCGAGAATTTTGTATTGGATGAAGATGACAATAATCAATTTAGGCCTGAAAGGGTTAAGGGTAAAATCAGTGCAGGAATTGATAAATCAGTTGAACGAAGTCAGTTTTCAAGGGTTGTATTTAATGATGAATAACATTGGCACAGTCATGCAAAACTACAAATTGATTAAATAACTCTTTATGGCATAAAACAGGTCTGGTAAATTAAAAGAAAGTGGATTATTAACTCTGCTATATAATAGTTATGTGTGCCATATATGCTTTACTGTTGTGAACTTTTGGAGAGAGACACTGCATGGCTTTTAAATAAAATAACATTGTTACAGAAACAAATAGTTTAAATATTCACTCAAAACCATTATTAAAACAGTCAAATGTTTTCTTTTTGATATGATAAAATGTGCTATGACAAACTCAATGTTCAATGCGTTTCAACATGTTCTTGTTATCAATATATATGAAGTAGATAATAGATGATTTACATGTTATTGTTATCAAATAAAAAAAAATCATATAATATAAGCCCTTATAACCAGTTGGGGATTGTGATGTTTTTTATTAATGTTGATCATAAGTTAAAGTGGTCTCGTTAGCTTTAATAGTCCTAACTTGGAGCATTGTAAATCATTATTAAAGTGAATAATGTTTCTCAAACAACATTATTTATTTTAATATGTTATTTATGTGCCTTTCTTTGTGTATCAAAAAACCTTATTAGTAAACATTTATAGATGGATAGTACCAAATAAATGAGACACTATGCTTTAAACCAAACTAATTAATTTTGAAAACAAGAAGTGACAGGAGAAATCTGTGATATTGATGTTTCTAATAGTATTAATTTAATTAATGTTATTGACTTTTCAGTACCATCAACATTAATAAATTTATAAGGCAATGGCAATTATAAAAACATGACAATCTTCAACTGATAAATATTGTTCTTTTCTGTTTAGCGGCCATTTTGTATTTTCAGCTGCCAATGTGTTTTTCTATCAATAGCACAACATTTAACGTAACAGGCTATGTAACACTGATGAAATAGGTAGGGTAAATTAGCACGCCATGACAAAATATGTCCGGTTTTCTATTATCGTACCAGTCTCAGCCTTCACTATACAGTAGCAAAAAAATGGTAAGGGATTTGTTTCAGGTTTTGACGAAAATTTGCTTAGCTGTCCTTGACTATCAGTCATAACTAGCTTATTATCTAGACAGATCGTTGTTTCGTGTTGAGTTATTTTAATTTTATTGTATATGATGATTTTTAAATTATGTATCATTTAGGTGTACAGTGAGCCGCGTAGAATTACATGTATTCTGACCCATACGCTCAGGCCTCTCAGCCCAAAGTGGAGAAATTTGAATAACCCCATATACCATTTCAACCATCCGCCTGCGTTCTTTCAATGTATAAAATAGAAAAGGCATGTGAATCTGCTTGCTTTTCTATTATTTTAGAATAAGCTTGTGCCCATCTCTCCCCTGAGCGACCTGGAAAAAAATTGTCCTCGTTTTTTAGAAGAACTTTGTTACAGCCAGCGCAAGGATTTCCTGTTATCTTTATCTTTCCTTAGAATTCCGATGCTTTTCCTACAACAAAACATCGCAGAATCTATTTAAATTGGGATCAAAATTATATATCTGTAATTTTCACCACTGGAACTGCTGCAAAGATCCACAATTTTTAAAAAGGGACTAACCTTCTTATTCTTAAACTTTATAATGATATGCGCGAGTCAATTTGTGTAGTGTGCAGTTTGGCTTCAATTTAAAATATTGTCTTTGTTGCAGACTATGCTGTCAGAACTCCAATCAGCGTGGGTTCGGCCACAAAATGTAACTGTCCTGAGTGACAAGGAAAGACGACATGACATATCACCCATACATTATCTGATTATGAAGACGCTACTATAAAAGAAAACAATATGCCATATTATGTTATTTTCTCACTCTTATGTATTAACAATTCATAACTTCCTGAATAACAATTAGAAACGACTACAAAAACTTAATATTTAAGAGCTTGAAACGTAATTGGTCAATGTATACATGTATACATAAATCTTACAAAAAGAACATTTTTAAAAGTATGTAACTCAAATATGTTTTGCATCTTCCTAATCTGTAGCTCCCCAGTTTAGATTTTAAAATTTTTCTTTGGAACATATCCTTAAATTCACTAGAGAAAGGTGTGTATTTAAAAATCGCCCCCGTCACCGGATCCGCCACTGTATCATGTGTATACAGCCTACATTAAAAATTATATTACACAAGCCTGCTATTAATGTTATTTTTTTGTGTGGTGGACCGTAATAAACAACGTTAATTTGAAATTATAAAATTATGCACCTGTTAGTGAAAGACATGCAGCATATAAGCAGTCATACGAACCTCAATATAACTGTCCCTTTCGTTAAGATGTTATATTCCTTTTTTAATGACACGAGAAACATTTATTAAGCAGATTTCAGCGATTTAATCAATCTAATATTTCCAATATTAAACATACATGGAATTATTCGACTGTCCCTCATATAGCTATATAATACACCAGTTTATTTTGGGAGAGTAATGTGTTGATGAAATTTCCCTATTATAAATATGTAATATAAGTATTATTCTATTTCAGAATTATTAACATTGTTAGTAGTCGTGTTTACCGAGAAGCATTGATCCCCTCGGAAACTGCTAGACGTATAGTAAGAGGCTGGCTGTGAAGGAACGTGCAGCGCATGGCCTTGCCCGAAATTAACGTTCGGTTAACCGGTAGAACTAATTGTCTGCCCAACGCTCGGCCGGAGGCATCGTCATGGGGCCCAACGTTATGCTAACATTCAACCATTCTTTAGTGTACAAATAGTTTGTTTGGGTTATCTCTGATTTTTAGAAATGTTGATATTTTTTTTTAATCCAAACATTTAAAAAATAGTGAAATCATGATCTGCGAGAAACACTGTTTCATACAGAGCAAAATACCAAAATTGATGTCCTCCCACGTCACATTAGCATGTTCAATAAATGAGTGTATTGTATCTATCACTGTATTGTTATCATATCAGGTTATGGTTATAAACAATGTTTTACCCTAAAAGTGCTGATTGCGTCAATACCCGTTTTTTTAATCCTTATTATTATATGTGTGACCTTAAACAAAGAAAAAGAGAAATGTGCAATAAATTTGCAAAATTGGCGTAAGTTGTATTTTGATTCCAGCTGTACAAATATGTATATGCATTTTTACCCCACTTGAAATTGTGGAACGCGGTAGCAAACAGAACAACTTCAAGTGGGTAAAATTTTAAAGTATTTAATTGGTAACCTAAATATGTTATTAACTTGAATGTATGTTATTTCTGTTCTATTTAACCGATCTGCAACTGCTATGTACCATAATAACGGTATTGGAATTCCGTCTCTTATGGTACGTTGCAATATATCGAATATTGATCACTCCATGTATGCCTAAACATAATTTAAATTGAAAAATCAGCGAAATCCACGACAAAAAAAACCCCGCTGGGAAACACCATTTCATCAAACGTTTTTTATATGTATCCACATGTAGGCCATGGTTTTTCAATCCAGATATGCTTATAAATGAAACTGGATGTTATGTGTGCTATTAAATTTCACACAATTTTAGTGAGACACAAATACAAAATGGCCGCCATCTGTTTTTTAAAGAATATGTAAATTGTGTGCATTTTGCCTGCAAAAATTGATTTTTTTACTTGACTCCGCATCGAAATAATGGACATCAAGCAAAATTAGAGCTATATTAATAAAAAACTTATATTATTTGAAAAATGACAAAATACAAAATGGCCGCCATCTGTTTTCTAAAAAAAAAGTAGTAATTTTGTGCATTATGCCTTTAACAATTGATTTTTTTGCTTGACTCTGCATTGAAATAATGGACATCAAGCAAAATTAAAGCTATATTTAATAAAAACTTTATATTATCAACATCTCTTACTTGCCGAGATAGTGAAGACAGTGGATAGCACCACCTACGGCCTCTCACGCTGGAAGGGTTAGTACCCTGCTCTCAGGTCTCAAAAATACAAATTTTCCCTCGTCTACTCGTGAGGATGCAATATTGTTAACCCTTGTCCTGCTGAATTGTTTCATTTGTATTTTTTGTCATTTGAAGCTGGAATTGCTAACGCAATTTCCAGCTTTAAATGACGGGAAATATAACTATTTATGTAAAATAGACATTAGACATAGATATTAAATTATTGGATCAACTAAGCATTTACCAAAAACTATTTTATCAAAGTAAGTGATATTTTTATTGATCTAAAACATTCTTAGCCCCGTATATATACGGACCTAGCAGGACAAGGGTTAAGCTCCAGTAAATGAGAAGTAGACCCCAGATGGCTAGGCTTGGAATTTTCGCATCTTAGACCTCTGTCCAGATGGCCGTGTCATCTGATATTCATCCTAACATCCACAGAAGGTTATAGTACTTGTCCATTATAAGAGCAAAATTATATATAATCCCCCCCTCCTAGAGGTCATAGTAGTATCACACATTGATATTCATGATACCCTAGTGTTCACATCATGATAATATATTCTGATATCACAGTGATGTCAATGTACCGTGGTATTTTAGTATGACATCTCTATGATGTAAATATGTGATATATCTGTGATGTCACAGATGGTGATATTGCGATGGTAGCTATTAATGATATCATGGGTTAACTGCCGGGGTTGACTGGGAGTTAACAAAAACAAGTTCTGCCAATATCACGACAATACACCAAACACGAGTTGTTCTCCCGGCCTTGGTTCAATTTCTTTGAGCTATTACCCAGCAAACACATAACATTTGTATAGCATTTATGCAAAGTCGGCCCAACGTCGTCGACGTTGAGCCAACATTGTATAAATATTATACAAATGTTTTGTGTTTGCTGGGTAGGCCTATGTAGGTAGGCCTACGCGGGCATAAAATTGAAATAAAGCTGATCAACGTAATACTTTTAACTTTTTTCTTTGCGTAGCAGAGCAACGTTATAACATTCAAGAAGGGGTTGATGGGAGGAGATACTAACAACAAAAAACAAGGGAAAAGTAAAGGTAGCTTGGCAACAGGATGCATGTTAAAAAAACCACCCCCTACCAGCAAACACAAGAACCACCAGCATTAATTGGTCCCGGCGCAAAGCAGTCGTGGATCAACCAGATTCTGTATGGATTCAGTGTCATTGATCGGCGCGACACCGGTGTTTACTGACGCTTCCACTTTAGCGGAGCCATGACGTCTCCGGACAACGATACAATGGGAATGTGACAAAATCGGCACCGCACTAAATCGACCGGATCTGTTTTGTGAGGATTGACATCCAGTGTGGTTCTTAACTAATCAATCCGAGTGCTCGTCCGGAAGCAGTCCACAACATCCCGCTGAATTAGTTATTACAAGAGCGGCTTTTACGAGGTATGTAGACCGTACCGCTCTAAAAAGTGCGAACTGAGCAGAGAGATCGAGAAGTTTACACGAGAGGAAATGCTGTGATCTTTGTTATCTTTGACACATTAGGTAAGGTATTTTTACTTACTAACTGTTATATAGACTTATTATATCAGTAAGGTGGACTTCACAGCAAACATTTACATAACATTTGTAGAACGTCAGCCCAACGTTGAAGACAACATTGTACAAATGTTTACTGGGCTAGGCCTACATGGATATCAGCTTTCAGATAGTATGCGAAAGTTTCAGGTCAATGGATGAATAGTTGGGTGAAGTTTATAATTAAAGTCTCCCGGGAAATCATGTTTTCTCCGAAAAGTGTTTGCCTTGCCAAAATAATTTCAGTGGCAAGTGGTCACCAGCGGTTATGTCATATCAGTTCTGTGAAGAGATCAGAATGGTATAATTCTTTAACCCTTTAACCACCGGTGCCGCATATATTCGGGTTTTAATTTTTTTATTGGCACGTTGAGTACCACATTTTAAAAATGTTAAAGATAAAATGTGACATAACCAGCAAGATTTGAAAAGAGTTGACCTCCATTTTGTCAAATCTGAACAATTTTCACTCACTTGAAGTTGTGGATCGCGTCAGCGAGACACAACTTCAAGTGGGTGAAAATTCAAATGGAATAATTTGGCGGTTAAAGGGTTAAACGTATATGATCTTAGCAATTATATATAATCTGGGTTTCAAGCTCTAGCCCCGTAAGGATATCATAACAAGTGACACTAGAGGTATCAAAATTCTTTATTCAGCCCACACATGACACACAACTATAGCAGTGACCAGAATTTTTAAAATACATGGGATGAATAAACTAACAGTTACCGGTATGCAAAAACCAACTAATATGATTAACGAAAAAAAACTAATGATAATGTGTCAGTGGATTTCTAAATATCAATCAGTGGTTTTAACCCCTATCCCGCTATGTTATATTATTTAAATGTTCACCCACTTGAAGTTGTGTCTCACTACCGCGACCCACAGCTTCAAATGGACACAAACTACTCACATTTGTTTAACTTGGGAGAAAACATTTGCAAATTTTGACGTTTTTTGTTCCCAATAACTGTGAGCTGATCACATAATAAAATTGATTTAGACGACTGTAGTCGTTCCTAGCGGTTTAAGCCTTAAGGGTTAATACGTATGTGAGGAAAACGATATATGGAATTAACCCTTTAAGCCCTCACGATGCAGTAAAGCATCATTTTACATTCCTTTATTCTCCTAGTTTTAGAAGGTACGTTTCAATGAAACTGTTTTACAATACACGACAATTTTCTTTCATTTTTCACCCACTTTAAGTCATCTTCATCCACTACAAGTCGAGAATTGCGACAGCAATTCGCGGCTTGTAGTAGATGAAGATGACAATGATAAATACAGGCTTGAAAGGGTTAATATACCTCACCGAAAGTGTAAAAAACACGCGCACTCCAAATTCTTAACGCATATGGATAAGATGTGAGTTTTCTAGTAATACACCAGGCCTGCTGACCTTATGTTATACGTTACCTTATAGACGAGTACTGTGTAATTAAGTCTAATTTAGGCACATGACCTCACGACACTTACCATGAACATACGAATGCGCAGTCACCCAATAAACACGAGACATCAATATTGGACCAGTGTCGTATTAGTGTTCTAATATTTAACTCACATTGGGTCGATATTGGCCAACGACTCTTGTTTGTTGGGTAAGCCTATGTAAATGCTCAGTCATTTATATGGACCGCCCATTCAAGATGTATGTGTCCACGGGAACTTGAGTTAAATCTTCGGTGCACACTAGGCCTACTTTTCAGTCAGACATTTTGTAAGCATGTTATCGTTATTTTTCAATTATCATTTTCTGTTTTATCTGAGACAAATTAGTCACGCATAGGAGAGGCCTACATTTTTATTAAAAACTACTTTCACAGTTAATTAAGCTTCATAAATAAAACCTCAACATTGTTATCTCATATCAACGGCAAGTTGATTTTTTATTGTGCTTATCAATATTAATCGGCGTGTGTTAAAATTAAAGAGCAATTGTTGTGCATACGCGCGGTTCATTTGGAAGATTAAAATCAGTTTGAATCTGAAGTTATCACAATTGCAGGCAAGCGTGGTTCCTAGTAATATATATGTGTTCATAGATTCAAATCTGTCGGAACAAATTACAATATATGGAAACAGATTTGACTGATTGTAGATTTTAAGCGGTTAGCGCTGCAGCTGGTAGTTTTGCTTCACTGATCCATACTATTAAACGTGATCTATCACCCCTTATATGGTATGAATAATTATGTCCTATATGGGGTGATTGGCTATCATGTGACCCTCTCAGAGGGTCACATGATAGCCAATCACCTCATATAAGGAAAAACTTGTGCCTCATCTTGTGGCAACTTTGATTTACTTGTCACAAAATTATTCATACTATATAAGGGGTGATAGATCACCTTTAACACCTCGACGAACCTCACTCCTGGCACAGCATTGTCAACGTCCACAATGTGGACGTTGACAATGTTGCGCATGCGGGTGCGCCCACGATGACGACCCGACTTCTACAAATGCTCCGTATCTTAGAGACACAAATCTAAAGTTGGGTTAGCTCGTTTGCCCTGCGGTTATGACGTCGTTTTTGTACGTTCTATTTAATTACTGATTTATGCTGGATAAATACCAGCTGTTTACTATGTAGCTAAGATTTCAGCCCTGTGTCAACCGGGTCAGCCACTGATGGGGCTATTTACTATGGTAGATGATGTACGTCTGGAGTAGGCTATCTACATTCTAATTTCAAATACAGAAAGGATAGCCGAAAGCCGAAAGGCAGTATCTGCATACAAGTAAGCAGGTGCTGCCTTTTGGCTTTGCAGAGCAGCTCTGGTGAGTGAGACTAGTTGAATAAAATTATTACTTTAATCTATATTGTACTGCCACAATTTTCACTTGAATATGAAGTGGAATTGTCTGATTTCATGACATGATGATATGTCACTTATGAAATTAACGTTGAAAACGTCCGCGTTTTGATGGGTAGCCTAATTGTGGCATTTTCTGCTATTTTTCTTGCTGAATATTCATATGCTTCATGACGCATAGGCTTTATGTGAGACATGGGTCTGTGACTTAAGTAAAGCCCATACATGCCAAGCAAGACTTAGATACAACGTTGAACGTTAGAGCCAGTAGGAATTTCAAAATCTCAATACATTATTTCACTCTCTCTCGGGGAATATCGAGGGACCTCGTATGTGTGAGAGCAAATTTAATGGGCTCTTCATGATCGCTCAATAAATCCTGATCCGTCACGTTCAGAGAATTGAAGGACATCCCACTGGACACACGACGTTGTTCAACGTCGCAACAACGTGTCCAGAGAGATAGATCGTCTCGTCCTTTAATTAGTGTTTTATCTTGTCCTCGTCATTGATGTTATTGTTTGGGCATATGACATGTATGTAAGCATAATATCTCACAATTCATGAAAATGTTTTGAAATTTAACAAAAGGTAATAATAAAGCTCTCAATAATTTAACCATTTAACCGCCAAATTAATCAATCTGAATTTTCACCCACTTGAAGTTGTGTCTCGCTGACGCGATCCACAACTTCAAGTGAGTGAAAATTATTCAGATTTGACAAAATGGAGGTTAACAGTTTTCAAATATTGCTGATTGATGTCACATTTCATCTTTAACATGTTTAAAAGGTGGTATACTTAATGTGCTAATAAAAAATGAAAACCCGAATATATGCGGCACCGGCGGTTAAAGGGTTAAATGATAGTTTTCAAAAGGGTACCTCTTCAGGTATTGGCCATTTTTGCCAATTTATCTTCCAATTCACTTGACACGTCGGTTCAATGTCGGCTCTGCCGCTATCGCTCTAACATGCATGTTCTGGGGATCCTTATACGTGTTAAATTTATAACATCGTCACATTAGTGTCGAAGGGTGTAAGCTATCTGCCACTCTGTGGGAGTTACGACCCTTTAATACCAAGGTTACAATATGGTGTGAATGGCTATTTATTTATTTTTATGCCGGTAATCTTTTGTAAGTGCTGTTATCATATCCATTTCAACAGCTAGGGTCACTGTGTGTAGTCCAATGTGTTTGCGCAGTATAAAACATTGAAAACAGTCCGCTTTTTACTTCAACGTTGAAAAAATTATACGAAACATACGCCGATTTAGAATACTATAGTATCTGAATGCTCGCATGGGACTTTGTCTGAAGTTGTTGAACACAGTAACGAGAAACAACACCTTAACCCTTTAACTACCGGTGCCGCATATATTGCGTTTTTCACTCAATTATTACCACATTCAGTACCGCTTTTTAAGCATGGTAAAGCCATAATGTGACATCAATCAGCACGATTTGAAAAGAGTTGACCTCCATTTTGGCAGAGCTTAACAATTTTCACTCACTTGAAGTTGTGGATCGCGTCAGCGAGACACAACTTCAAGTGGGTGAAAATGCAGATTGAATAATTTGGCGGTTAAAGGGTTGAGCGTTTAAAAGTAGGCCTACATATGTCTTGATATCGCGCATGTCGTCGCTACGACTAGTATGATTCAGATCTCCAGTGAAGATATCAATAACGCGAAGTACTCTAGCGTGTGAGGTCAAACAGCAGTAACTGCTTACTTTTCAAGTAGACAGTTACTGCTGCCTCGTTTCCAGTGTATAGTACTGACGTCAAGTACCTCTCGAAGTGCTAATGGTGCCATGTCAATCTGACTGTTTTATACATTCCATGAAGTCGTATGCTCTACAGGAAACTTATCCGAATTTTTTAGATACGAAATGCTATAGTTTCGTTAGCAAATCGTAAACCAATGTCATCACCATATCCAAGCATTAAAGCACCACGTTATCTTGTTTGAATTTTCACCCACTTGAAGTTGTGTCTCGCTACCGCGACCCACAACGTCAAGTGAGTGAAAATTTCTCATATTTGTTTAATTTGACCAAACAAGTGCAAGTCTTTATGTTTGAACACTTGTTTCATTCCCAATAACTGTGATTTAACCTGCAAATAAAACAAATTATAAACGATTATAGACGGGTTTAGCGTTTTAACCCTTTAACCGCAAAATTATTCAATCTGAATTTTCACCCACTTGAAGTTGTGTCTCGCTGACGCGATCCACAACTTCAAGTGAATGAAAATTATGCAGATTTCACAAAATGGAGAGCAATTTTTTTCAAATCGTGCTGATTGATGTCACATTATGGCTTTAACATGTTTAAAAGGCGGTACTGAATGTGGTAAGAATTAAGTGAAAAACCGAATGTATTCGTCACCGGCGACTAAAGGGTTAAGAGTTAACACTGTGGAATATATGCCAAGTTTCAATCCTGAATCCAGTTAAAAGTATTTATTATAATAAATATAAATAATGGGTTTTTTTCAATTTACGTTATATAGAGTGACCCTCGATCGTGATCGCTAAAATAGTCTCCTGGTATAATAGGGTTAATATTCTTTAAAATTGTCTGGGGTGACTTAGATAAATTTACCGACCTCCAAACTAGTTGAAATGATGTTTACAATTGAAAATTGATACCAGCTGTGTATAATTAAAATTCCCATTCTGCACATCTTATACTACCAAGGTTGGCCACATGGCTGCTGGTGTATAAATAATTCCAGTTGTTTTGGCAATAATTTCAAGTGGTCGGGAGATAATCAAATATCTTGAGAATAACGGGGGGGGGGTGACCTTGTTTTATTTGACTTTGTAGTTTACTCAGTTGTAGTACCGGTATATAATTTATTTAAATTTAATAGACCTTGGAATTTACTTTTGTGACTTACACTCACTGGACAAAAAACATGTTAAAATGCTGAACATCACGAATAATAAATTGTTTTTTTTTTTTTTTGTTACACGAGACCTTCAAATGATCTTGATAAAATATCTTGCTGTGACATTGAGGTGGCATTTTGGTACAGAATATCTGAATGCTCGCATGGGACTTTTTTCTGATATTGTTGAACGCAGTAACGAGACACAACACCAAGCGTTCACATGTCGAGTTTAGCGAGCGTTTAGTTTAGATTCTGCTATATTTTCACAAACTAATTAATTTCAATTTTAATTAATTAATTTTAATTAATTAACTAATTTTTATTAATTTTACCCACCCTTCCTGATAATGTGTTGAAAACATATTTAAGGAGTCCTTAACGAAATTTATAATTTAGTTGTGCTCACTGTAAAAACTTTACAATCGGCATTTAGGCCTACTCACTCCCTGATAACCCCTCCAGATTTAGACCGGGTTGACAGGTTTTTGGAACCCTATCAGCATGTTCAAATTTATCAAATTACAGGGTTGGATACATGAAAAGCGCTCAATTGTTATAATGTTGTAGAGGGACTCCATTACATTATATAGGTTTAAGGTAGGCCCATATATATATATATTTAGGTGTGAGGAATTTCAAAAATATGTGCCTGGCTCCAACACTAATCTGCGATTGTTTGGGGGGAGTTGCAATTCAGACTAGATCTTCCAGGTGCAGACGAGTCAGGTGCTATGACGTGCTGATTGTCCGTCTCCAATCACTCAGCGACAGCTCGCAGCCCATCGCAGTGCTGTCGCCGACTTATATGAGGAGGGTTGCCATAACAGTCTGGGAGTTGCAAAAAAAATACCGACGGATCAATCGCAAGGAACTTGCGGGGCGGGGGCATCGGGCGAGGCTGTCTGCTATTTTTTATCACAAGAGAACAAGAGAGTGACACAGACAAATCTGCGAATGAATGCGATTATGCTGACGATCCTCGCACTGAAAGAGTAAAAATAGTTATAATGACCGTAGACCCATAACATATAGATATTAAAATGAAATGGAAAGAACTAACTCAGATACTTCTGATGATTTCAATGTGAAAAAAGTCATTTAGTCTCCTGGTATATATAAATTTGTCTAAACATCATCGCTAAGTATCTTAAAGTAATCGCAAAGCCTACCAGCCCTTTCAGGGTTGGGATACACTTTGGACGTCAGAATCTGACGTCTAAAGACGATCCCGACACTGAAAAAATAAAAATATTCATAATCATGATAATGGCCATAGACACATAACATAGGCATTCAAATGAAATGAAATGAATCGGGCTTAGGCCACCTTTGTGCACATGTAGGCTAAACTGGGCCAGGAGAACCTCCTGGGGGTGGTGAGATTTTTTTTCTTTCAAACCGCCGAGACCGGGAACCGAACCCCAAACTCTGGCGTGAAAGGCAGCGGTGCTAACCACTACCCTAGGGCCCCCGCCCCATAGGCATTCAAATGAAGCAGAAAGAACTAACTAAGACATTTGTGATGATTTCAAATTGTAAAAAAGCCATTTGGTTTCTTGATTAGAAAAACATGTCAACGCTTTAACCCTTTAACTGCCAAATTATTCAATTTGAATTTCCACCCACTTGAAGTTGTGTTTCGCTGACGCGATCCACAACTACAAGTGAGTGAAAATTATTCAGATTTGACAAAATAGAGGTCAACTCTTTTCAAATCTTGCTGGTTGATGTCACATTTTATCTTTAACATATTTAAAATGTGCTACCTAATGTGCTAATAAAAAATGAAAACCCGAATATATGTGGCATCTGCGGTTAAAAGGTAAAAGTGTTGCAAAGACAAACTACACTAACTACAGTTACTGCTACAGAAACTACAGTTAGCGCAGTGCTGTTCGCCTTTACACGACAGTAGGGCCTACATGGTATTATAAGCACAAATAATGGATAGTGCAGCATGATCAAACGCAGAGCAAACGTACAAGTGTCACCAGGGTACTTGTGTGTTGCCAAATCTGAGCGTAAATCCAACAACAGTTGAGGTTAATTACATTGTGAGATATATATATATATGAAATTCTAACATGTAGTTTCGCTCTCGTAAACCAGCAGATTATTTATTTGATTGAATATCATGTGTGATGTTATACACAGTGAACCTAGCAAGATGGCCCACTCTAAGTTTATTTCATGTGTTTTCTATGTACAATTACTACACACTAAACTAACACCTTGGTTTATTTTATGTTTGCTACATGCACACATACATTTGCTTTTTACAGAAGGTTATGCGTGGTTCGTATAGCCCTCAAACCGCTAAGGGCGACCACAATGTTTTAACCCTTTCAAACCTGAATTTACCATTGTATCCTCATCCACTACAAGCCGCGAATTGCTGTCGCAATTCTCGACTTGTAGTGGATGAAGATGAATTGAAGTGGGTGACTAATGAGAAAAATATACTGCTATTTTTAAAAAAGTACCATATAAATCTTCGTTCTAAAACCACTAGGTTTCAGGAAATTAAGTCTATTTTCAGGGACGTAAAATGATGCTTTAATGCATCGGGAGGACTTAAAGGGTTACATCTTATTTTATTACAAGGTTAAATCACAGTTATAGGGAATGCATTGAGTGTTTAAACATCAAGGTTTGCAAATGTTTTGTCTCAAATTAAAGAAATATGAGTAATTTTCACCCACTTGAAGTTGTGGGTCGCGGTAGCGAGACACAACTTCAAGCAGGTGACAATTCAAATTATATAATTCAGCGTGTTTAGGGTTAACCATACCCATGTCCATATTTTTACTATCAATGTGAACATTTGAAGCGCGTATTACTTACTTAATTACTTTAGCTCAGCTCACTAGGCAGTGTCATCTCATTAATCTCATCATCCCCAGGAGGTTCTCCTGGCCCAGTTCTGCCTACATGTACACAATAGTGACCTAAAACCCCACTCATTTCATTTATTTACTGTGCTTATGAAACCTATATTTCACATAGGCACAAACCGTATAGCCTACTGAGTGTGTCGGGCTTCCAGAAAACACAAAACAATATAATATAATAAGCCAAATAGTTGTTTATTCAGGTTATACAGTAATAAAAGTGTCTTGACAGGTTTTTTACACCTTTTTCAGGCTTACCAATGAAAATGTTCTCGTTGGAGAACAGATTTACAGGATACATTGATAATAACAAAACAAAAATAATAATATATGGATGAATATTTATCCTGCTGTGCACACATGCACTGGTAATGCCAAGAGCGTGTCGAACTGTCAGGAGCATTTTCTGAAAAACTAAAATAAATCACATCATTTTGGTCACGCATTACGATTAGACATGATGGGGCTATTCGCCTGAATTTAAATGATGGAGCAGTCGTCCATTATATTCTGCTTATGGATAACCACATAATCATGCACCGCGTCATCTTTCTCAGCACCCTTTCTAATTGATTTGATATATTTTAGGTTTAAACCTCCCATAGTGTCGAACAATATTCGAGTAGGCCTACTGTTATTACAAAACTGCTGTATAAAACATATTTTGTATGCTGGGGAGCATGCCACCCAAGTGTGTACTTTACCAGCGAACACAAGTTGCTGAACCAATGTTGGCTTAATGTTGGTCGAGCGTCGTGGACGGTGGGCCAACATTAAGCCAACATTGATGCAACGTTTTGTGTTTGCCGGAATAAGGCCATTGACATGATTCTTTTACTCCACAGCTGGCTCATTTATTCCTTGCAAAACCAAAAAGGCAGAATCTGCTTACTTGTGAAGTAAGCAGATGCAGCCTTTTTGCTTTGCAAAATGGAAATAAAAGGATAATTGTCGAGATTGGCGCTCGGGGGGTTCCAATACCAGGTTTTCACTTCAACCAATGATGTCCCAACAAACACGAGACATTGAACCAATGCTGTTTTAATGTTGGCCCACCGTCTACGACGCTGGACCAACATTAAACGAGCATTGGTTCAACGTGTTGTGTTTTCAGGGAAACAGTAGCTGTTTACTTTTCAAGACAACAGTTACTGCTGTTTGTCCATGCACGGTGGTATGGCTAAATTACACCCTTATCCATTCACCATGATTACAATAGGGATAGCTTTTAGAAACTTACTTTTTTCTGGTTTTATGGTTCAGCTGGCCTATGCATTCAAGAGTTTCATTCGAGCGATTAGAAAGATCAAATCTCATAATTTGTCTACTCTTGTGAGTTGCTTGTTTAAACCGGTCTCTGTTTCAACCAACCCTTAAAGCGCTGAAGTTGTGGTTGTATTGATCATTTATTTACATATTATTATGGATGGACTTTTACCCAGGTCTTAGCTCGCGCAATTCGAATAGTCAATTATGTAACAGATGTTGATATATTAGAAGTAAAATATAAACAATAATGTATCATGTATATAAATTTTATCCTGGGTGTCGAGCTTAGATAGGGTGTTGGTCACCTGTATTTGACATCCTGATGCACACAATTCTACTTACAATTGCATATTTGTACGATTATTGTATATATTTGTGTATATAAAGCCTAATAAATAAATAAACAACCATAATATATGTTGTGATTGATAAGTATCGAAAAACAATTCAATCTTATGTTAGTCCCTATATATATATAATTATGTCAATGTAGCGTTATTTGGCTGTGCGCACATTTATCGGAGTTTTTAATACTGATAGTGATCATTCTTGTATATATATAGTTATTGACTATTATTGACAATTTGCATTGAGATGCATTACAGTACTAACGTTATGTTGATTGAAATTACTT
Source organism: Flabesymbios commensalis (assembly GCA_964017125.1). Taxonomy (NCBI): domain Eukaryota; kingdom Metazoa; phylum Annelida; class Polychaeta; order Terebellida; family Flabelligeridae; genus Flabesymbios; species Flabesymbios commensalis. The sequence goes on from OZ024917.1 coordinate 15,113,118, forward strand.
TTGTTTAGCCTGCTTCATAAACTGAAATAATTTTTTTTAAATCTATATTACTTTTCATTTATAAGATCTTAATCTTTTAATTTTAGTTGTGTGATCATTTAACCCTTTTAGTGCAGGGACCGACATTACACGTCAGAATCTGACGTCTATAGACGTTAGATTCTGATGTAATAAATCGATTTCCGCTCTGAAAGAGTAAAATATTTATAAAGAAAGAGCTGACTAAGACATTTATTATGATTTCAAATTGACAAAAATCTTTGGTCTCTTGGTTTATGTGAAAATATTTGAGCTCTTTAGGGGTTAGATTAAAATGTAGGCCCCATATGACGTTATGAAAATTACCCAGAGGTACATTTCTGAAGGTACATAGAGGCAGCATTGTTACAATTTTTTATGACATCATCAACATCAATTTTAATTTTTATGATCGAATAACTAAAATTAATGTAAATATATGTAGGCTATAAGTGATTGTGTGTGGACCTCATAGATTCACATAAATAACCATGGTGAAGAATTGTCACCATCAATTAACAAACAATGATGCGGCGACTACCCTGACAATTTCAATGACAAATATTGTAAGCCTATACTATAAAAGCTAGTCTGTATGATAGTAATACTGTAGATCTGGTAATATTCGTGAGGTTTTAATTTTCGCGACGCGAGGAGGGTCAATTCGCGATTTCAAAAATCTCTCGAAAATTATTCCCAAAATCGAAAATTCGCGAAAATTTAAACCCGCGAAAATTACCAGATCTACACTAATAATAGTAAATGACACTCATATTGGTCATGTCAAATAGTCCAATTAACTTCTGAAAAACTCACAAATAAATCGATAAATTTAAAGGGTAGTTACATTACTGCATGACTAGATAATATTGCTCGCAAACTTTCATGAAAATTGTTTTTAAACTCACGAAAAAATAGGCGAAAATCATTTTCTATGGTTAATGTAAATCCTACGTTAACATGTTTAAGCCTTCTAGATTTCTGGTAGGTTTCAGGACTAGCTTGTTGTTGTAGTCCTGCAGATTCCTCCAGACTGATAAAGCCAGTAATAGAGGATCTACATGGTGGAATAGAAACATTTCCAATTATTATGGAGTAATGGGACATATTTCTATTTGTGACGTCACAATGAAGAAGTTTCTTGGTGCCCACCGATATCAGAACTTTTGATATCCTTGGAGGGGCACCAAGAAATTGTGACGTCATAACTGACTTCACAGAGATTTATCCTCACATTGTGACGTCAACAATAAACTGATCTACAAAGACAAAAGGCAGCAGGGCTTATTATATATTGTATTTTGACCTGGCAGAGAACACTTGCCCAGATACATTGTTCTATTGCTTCTGAGGTTGTAAAAGCAATAAATAGTTGCATCTTCGATAGTATTGAATATATACATGTACATGACACAGCAGCAATCACAAATTTCATCAATCCTCTTCTCTAACATATTGGCTGCAGATGCAAAAAAAAATACAATTACGAGCCTACTTTATCTGGTCAAGATTGTCATATTGTCACTAATTTTAGCGGCCTTTGCTTTTATCTATCCAAGCTGAGCATTATTTCCTTACCTGGTGCAAACATTTCGGTAGGTGGTGAGCCAATGTGACATTAACCATTAACTCTTTTACCGCCACACTATTCAATCTGAATTTTCACCCACTTGAAGTTGTGTCTCGCTGACGCGATCCGCAACTTCAAGTGAGTGAAAATTATTCAGATTTGACAAAATGGAGGTCAACTCTTTTTAAATCTTGCTGGTTGATGTCACATTTTATCTTTAACATTTAAAAATGTGGTACTTAATGTGCTTATAAAAAAATGAAAACCCGAATATGCGGCACCGGCGGTTAAAGAGCTGAAATATAAATATTTGAAATATAAATACAAACCATAGAGACCAAAGGGTTTTGCTCAATTTGAAATCATCATAAATGTCTTAGTTAGCTCTTTCCGCTTCATTTGAATGTCTATGCTCTATAGCTTCTACAGTTTAAAGTCGGTCCCTGTGTTGAAAAGGGTTAGACAGAAGATGTATCTTCGCGTACTATTTCACAAAAAACGACAGATCTTTCACCCTGACGATCATCAAAATAAAATAAAAAGTTGTGTTATATATAAAGTTATGTATGTTGGTCATTGCAAAATTATCCATTAAAAACATGATATCGGGCCTACTGACTATTTTAACACTTGTAGTAACACCTAGATGGCCATTAAACTTATAATATCAACCATTAAAATATTATTATACATTTAGGTGCCTAAATCGTTCAAATTGATTAAATATTGGCAAAAATAATGCCAATTATGTACAAAAACTTCACATTTTCAGGCATACATTACACTCTTCACCTTAAAATCCCATATGAAAAATGATATATTCGATTGTACACACTAGCTGACTACCTGGGTTTACCCAGATGGTCAATACTATCATCCAATCAAGTCAAATTCCGTTTTAAGCGTCTGGACTGGTGATCTGTACCTCCGATGATGCTGTGATTAGCCACTTGTTTAAAGAGATCTTAGTTATATTTTTCTTAAACGTTTTATCAAATAACTCCATATGCGATATGACTAGGCCTATTTTCATAAATAAAAGGCTTAGTCATATTTATCTTTCATTTGAAGTTGGGAATTGCGTTAAAAATTTCAGCTTTGAATGAATAAAAAATAGTAACAAACAACTCAGCATTCCCCCCATAACCCTTAACAGTTTAAAGATCTGACAATTTTTGTATAAACCAGAGAAACCAAAGTTTTTTTTTCAATTTGATATTATCTTAAATGACTTAGTTAACTCTTCCCGATTCATTTGAATACCTATGTTATTGTTTTTGTAAATTTATTTTATTCAGGTAGAGCATACAGCTGTGAAGCCACAAGATGTAACCTGAAATAAAAATACCTATGCTATGGGTCTCCGGATATTAGAAATATATCTACTCTTACAGTGCGGGGATCGACTTTAGACGTCAGAATCTGACATCTGTAGACGTCAGATTCGGACGTCTAAGGGCTATCCCCGCGCTGTAAGTATCTTTTTATCTGTTTGAAACTAAAGATTTTTATTATTGTTTCAGGAGGGGTTGTGTGTGGAGGTGAGGCTGACATTATGCAGGACAAGAGGGGCGGCGGAATGTTTGTCACTAATCACAACATCTCTCAGAGATTGGTGCTTCACAATCTTACAATCTCCTCTCACCGGCGTGCCAGGAAACTGAACGAGAGGGAGAGCTTCCGCTACAGCGAGAGACTGCGCATGCTTGACCGGAACGCGCGCCTTCAGCAGGCAAGACAAGACAGAGTCTGTGGAAAGTTACAGGCGTCACTTCAGGAGCTGAACGCGTATCGTAGCGTCCTCAGCCAGGAGTTTCGCGTGGATCAATTTGACACTATGACTCTCGGATATCGAGCAAAGGAGGCTCAGAAAGACCCAAACCGTAGACAGAGATTCGCATACGAAACTAAGATTTATCATTCGGGGTTCAATAAGAAAAACCTTCGAAGGCCGATACAAGAGAAAATGGTCGAGCTGAATCCTGTAAATCGTAAGTGCGAAGCCTACCAGGAGAGGCTTGAGAAATTAAAGAGCAAAAACAAAGTTTATAATATAGACAGAAACATGCCTCTGTCCGCTATCTATAGGAAGTATTCTGTTGTGAGAGGAAACGACTCTGTGCTGCTTGCGGAAGAAGTCAACCAAGCAATGTTTACGAGCGGTGGTCAAAGCCCCGCTGAATCAATACGGGAAGAAGAATGTAGTTCTTCTTCTTCAAACATTCCAGCCATTGAAGGCAAGTCTTACCATTGTACTCCAGACCTCAGTCCAAAACACCAACGTCATTCGCACAAGTCAGAAAGAACAAAAGAGATATTAAATATTCACCACAATTGACATGGACTAGCAATTGATCACACTTAGACGACAATATGTTTCCATACCCAGCAAACACAAGATGTTGACGCAATGTTAGTTTATTGTTGCACTACCACCTGTGACGCTGGCCCAACAATAATCCAACATTGGAACAATGTCTTGCTTTTTTTCTGGGTGGGAGAGGATAACCTAATTTGTAAGCAACTGATTGGTCTAGATAACCATCTCATGTGGGGAATTGAATCGGTACATGTAGTCATTTGTGTGGCATGCTAACTGCTAATAGGGATAAGGAAGAATAGGGATAAGGAATTCCTAAATGGCGTTAAATCTGCGAGCACACGCTATTAGTGATTATCAACAGAGCTCGTTATCTATATATTGATAGTGAGTTGTCAAGGACTCACTAGACACATGTGTTTTGCCCATAAATTGTGTGTCATTTTACTGACGGTTATGGCTTCGATATGATAATTTCCAATAATTATTAAAGGTTTAGTCAACTGTCAAAATTCGCAGGAAATGGGTCCCACAGAATGCAGTAGGACTGCCCGTGGGTCGGAACGGGGTAATAGTGATAGGTAATAAATAGTAATAGTAATTGGTAACGGGGCAATTTCACTGTAATAGTAATAGTGATAGATCGCGAAAAAATGAGAGTAGGCCTAATAGTAATAGTAATAGTAATAGTAATGGATGACCAAGTAATAGATAATAGTCTATTACTTTTGTATTACACTATTCTATTTTCGCTTGATTCTTCACATCAATTTAACCTATGCGATATATCTTAGAAATTATATTTAATTAATAATTTGTCAGTTCAAAAGCCTAATTAAATATATATAACATGATGATTTGTATTAGTTCTATTGACGCCCAGAGTGATGCACATTCCAAACACACGATGTGTTTTTACTGGACCAGCATTGTAGAGAGCCTATATGCAAATATTATCATGATTACACAGGAGCTATGATTCATGTCAGATTTATATATATAATCAACAAACAATATTATTAAATCACCTCAAACCAGTTGAAAAGTATCATGCGGTCATGCCGTTTACCGCGCTGGTCCATGTTATCACACTCCGGAACTTGACAATCAATATTTTCTGGTTATATTCTATCTCCACCGTCTAACCTTCTAAAAGTTAATTTGCCCAACCAGATAAAACGCTCTCAGTTTGGTCTCTTACTGTCCATATTTTGTCATTGTGAACTTGATCGGTGTTAGATCGGTGTTAAAATTATGTTTCTGCCCACTGGGCAAACGGCGTTGTTACGAAGTTAAATCACAGTCATTTGAAGCTTTTACGTCGCAACAGCGTCGTGACACGTGCCCAGTTGGATCTCTTCATACCCTAAAACCTAGGTGTAGACACCAAAATGAATCTTCTAGGTACATTTATTTAATAACATTTCATTGAAAAGATATTATTTACAATGTGTGTTAACTCCCTATCTAAGTTCGCAGCTGAATAATTTGGTAAATACTCAATATGTAACTCATCGCCGATTTTTAAGATTTTTTGTAAAGGTGGCCATCTTCAAAATGGATAATTATGACTAAAACACCTTGATGAATTCCAGTACATCTACATCATTTGATGATAAATTGAATTCTAATGTTCTTAGACCCTCATTTATGCTTCCAACTATGCCATTTTTCCTATTTTGCCCTCAGCCGGTACGCCGGCCATTTTGAAATTGACTTGAAATGACTTCAAACCATGACATTTTTATGATGAACTTTTTGTTTCGTCAAGAGGACCACAAAACCTTACAAATAAGGTTGGTTCATAGAGTCATGTGGACGGGGTGCCAGTAGTGCTCCTGTACAGGCCTCAGTAAAATCCTGAATACAAGAGTGAGGGAACCTGTGAGCCCCGACGTGACAGGCAGACGCCCAACCACTTCACAAGGGTGTAACCCAGCTGGCAAAAGACGTTGTAAAGACGTTTTTTTCACGTGAAATGCTGACGTCGTATGACGAGTTATAACTGGTGTCAGGTGCAAACTAAGTTCACGTGATATTCTGACGAATTTTGGATGTAAAAGATATGATGACAATCCGACGTCTTTTTCTTACATTACTAACACATCCAAGAGAAGCGACATTAAGACGTCCATGCATGATGTCATATTGACATGGTTGTTTGGTTGTATGTGCAAACTAACTTTACATGATATTCTGACGTATTTTGGATGTCAAAATATGACGATACATGTACATCTTCTCCTCTCGTTACAAACACATCCAGCAAGGGCGACTTTAAGACGTCTATGCAGGACGTCAAATTGACATGGTTATTTGGTTGCATGTGCAAACTAGCTTAACGTGATATTCTGACGCATTTTAGATGTCAAAATATTACGATACATTGACATCTTTTACTCTCGTTACAAACACATCCAACAAAGGCGACTTTAAGACGTCCATGCAGGACGTTATAATGACATAGTTGTTTGGTTGTATGTGCAAACTAACTTCACATGATATTCTGACGTATTTTGGATGTCAAAATATGACGATACATGTACATCTTCTCCTCTCGTTACAAACACATCCAGCAAGGGCAACTTTAAGACGTCTATGCAGGACGTCAAATTGACATGGTTATTTGGTTGCATGTGCAAACTAGCTTAACGTGATATTCTGACGCATTTTAGATGTCAAAATATTACGATACATTGACATCTTTTACTCTCGTTACAAACACATCCAACAAAGGCGACTTTAAGACGTCCATGCAGGACGTTATAATGACATGATTGTTTGGTTGTATGTGCAAACTAACTTTACATGATATTCTGACGTATTTTGGATGTCAAAATATGACGATACATGTACATCTTCTCCTCTCGTTACAAACACATCCAGCAAGGGCGACTTTACGACGTCTATGCGGGACGTCAAATTGACATGGTTATTTGGTTGCATGTGCAAACTAGCTTAACGTGATATTCTGACGCATTTTAGATGTCAAAATATGACGACACATGGACATCTTTTATTCTCGTTATAAACACATCCAATAAAGGCGACTTTAAGACGTCCATGGAGGACGTCAAGTTGACATGGTTATTTGGTTGCATGTGAAAAGTAGCTTAACGTGATATTCTGATGCATTTTCGATGTCAAAATATGACGATGTCTGGACGTCTTTTACTCACGTAACAAACACATCCGAGAAGGGTGACTTTAAGACAAAAATACATGACGTCATATTGATGTGGCTATTTGGTTGCCTATGCACATTAGCTTAACGTGATATTCCGACGCATTTTAGATGTAAAAAATATGACGATGTCTGGACGTCTTTTCATCACGTAACATACACATCCAAAAAGGCGACTTTAAGACATAAATACAGGATGTCATATTGACATGGTTATTTGGTTGTCTGAGCACATCAGCTTAACATGATATTCCGACGCATTTTCGATGTCAAAATATGACGATGTTTGGACGTCTAACTCTTTACCTAACTCTTTACCGTAATTAACACATCCAAGAAGGGCGACTTTAAGACATCAATAAAGGACGTCACACTGATGTGGCTATTTTGTTACCTGTGCAATTATCTTAACGTGATATTCTGACGATTTTAAATGTAACAAGCACATCCGAGAATGCGACTTTAAAACATCAATACAGGATGTCATATTGACATGGTTATTTGGTTGCATGCGATCATTAGCTTAACATGATATTCATACGCGTGCTATTGGGGTGTTATTTGATTAAAGCTAGGTGCCAGCTAGCAGCATAAAGTTATATTACAAGGACGTAACTATTTGATGACATTTGAACGTCTTTTCATCACTATGTTGCAAATACATAATTATGAAAAAACCTCTACAACAACATATACACAAGGTAGTATCCGACATATTGTAGACATAAATAATGAACCAGTATCGAAAGACAAAAACAATTGTTAGTGATAATTTTTTTTAATTAAAACAAAATGTAAATACGAAAAATAATAGTATTCATCGACTTTTATCAATATTCTTATTATGTCTAATGATGAATCATTATGTTCTTAACATTAAAAAACCCCACTAAATATGGCATGCGATATTATACAGCCTTAAAATAGGGCAGAATTTTGCAGCAGGCGAAGATTTTGAGCTTTGCTCGAAGGAATTGAATATTTCAAATAATCAAAATGTTTTAATGTGCGATATTTCTGAAAGTTCAAACACAATATTATACTTAATATGAGTCACAGGGGCCTGATACCCCTCTTTAAGATGGGACATCCCTGATCATTGTATAAACACAATAAGGGTGGACGTGGCCCGTACAAAGTCTCCAATCAATGGTAGACCCGCAACCACCAACGTTGAAACTATATTAATTTAATGTTGGACCAACGTCGCAGACGGCGGCACAACATTAAACAATAAACCAGCATACACAGCAAGTACGAAACATTAAACCTTATTGGAATGCTGGTTCAGTTGGTAATGTTGGGCCACTGTGTGCGACGTTGGCCCAACATTAATTTAATATAGTTTCGATGTTGGTGGTTGCTAGGCCGCCATGGGTGGGGACGCTGTCTGGGCCATGTCCACCATTATATTTATAGTGTTAAAATTTTGCATGCTGCTGCTAATGAACAGTTGGTAACGTACAGAATAGGGAAGGCATACAACAAAATCTGATATTTCCATTCTTCAACAAAACACAACAGAAAAGTTTTCGGAAGTTCACAAGCTCAGCACCAAAAAAATGTTATGTTTTCTTGCAGAGGTAAAACAAAATGCAACCAGAAAAACTCTAACGCCCCCCCCCCCCCCCCCGGATATCTAATGGTGTATCTCTAATTCAAAACAATTTATTTATTTGTATTTATTTGAATTTGCATTTCGGCACTCCAGAAAATGTGCTATGCGATGGCTTATTAAGTCTGCTATGCTCACATATCATCTTATTGACTTACATTGAATTGAAAATTAATTGAGTAATTCTAACACAGTAATTTTCAGCAGAGGCATCAAAGACAACCTGTAAAGTGTTATACTTGACATGTTAAGAGAAAATAGTTTTTTCTTTGGGTGATGACATTAACATTACCTAAGTTTGATCCATCAATCAGGTCTTAGTGAAGTTCACTCACTTTGAAGTTGTGGATCACATTCTAACTTCTAATGTGTCACATCTTAATACAGACCAATCTAGAACTTCCGAAATGCCAATTCGAAATAATACAAGATACGAAAGTGTTATGAATTAATCTATGTTGTTATTTACATATTAAAATATATTTTATTTAAAAGCAAAACAAGAGCACACTCGATAACAGCCCGCCGCCGAATTATGATAAAGAAAGTAAAGACGAATGTCATCACGTAAATAACAACCCAAGATATAAATGATATGTTAAATAAGATCGATACATGTATAATATGATATACTATATAATACTTGCATAGACTACAAGCAGATCTATAAAAAACCAGCCGCTTTTCAAGTTATCGCGCCCACAAGGTCAAATTATGGACGTAAAATAAATGTGAAAAATCGCAATAAGTCGACCATTTTGATTTTTTTACCAGCCATTATTGAACTTGTCCAAGAACTACTTATTAGTAACATGCATAACAAATTTGAAGAGGATATGTGAAAAACTTTTCAAGTTATCACGCCCACAAGGTCAAATTATTGACGTAAAATGAGAAAAATCACAATAAATCGGCCATTTTTTTTTTTTTCAGCCATTATTGAACTTGTCAAAGAACTACTTATAAGTAACATACATAACAAATTTGAAGAGAATATGTGAAAAACTTTTCAAGTTATCGCGCCCACAGGGTCAAATTATTGACGTAAAATGAGAAAAATCGCAAAAAATCGGCCATTTTTTTTTTTTCGGCCATTATTGAACTTGTCCAAGAACTACTTATTAGTAACATGCATAACCAATTTGAAGAGGATATGTGAAAAACTTTTCAACTTATCGCGCCCACAAGGTCAAATTATTGGCGTAAAATGTGAAAAATCGCAATAAATCGGCCATTTTTTTTTTTTCAGGCCATTATTGAACTTGTCCGAGAACTGGTCATTAGTAACATGCATAACAAATTTGAAAAGGATATGTGAAAAACTTTTCAAGTTATCGCGCCCACAAGGTCAAATTATTGACGTAAAATGTGAAAAATCACAATAAATCGGCCATTTTTTTTTTTTTCGGCCATTATTGAACTTGTCCGAGAACTGGTCATTAGTAACATGCATAACAAATTTGAAAAGGATACGTGAAAAACTTTTCAAGTTATCGCGCCCACAAGGTCAAATTATTGACGTAAAAGGTGAAAAATCGCAATAAGTCGGCCATTTTGAATTTTTTTTCAGCCATTATTGAACTTGTCCGAGAAGTGGTCATTAGTAACATGCAAAACAAATTTGGGAAGGAAACATGAAAAACTTTTCAAGTTATCGCGCCCACAAGTAAATGTTAACGCCGACGCCGCCGAACTTCAATTGCAATAGCCCAACTTTTTTAATTAAAATTAAAAGGCGGGCTTAAAATTATATTTCTATATATCAATAACGTAGATCAATTGAAAACAATTTGGTATTTTCCATAATTTTGAATAACCATTTCTGAAGTGATCGAGCACAAGTAGAATCAGCCGTGGCTTAAGTAGCCAGGCTAGTGGGAGACCTAGTCCTATTAGCAGCTTGAGTGCTTCTCGCAATGAGAGAGCCAACAGGATTTCACTTTGGTAGACTTCATGAGTGATCGAGCACTAACAGAAGATTCAGCCCCATCATGTGTAGCCAGGTTGTTGGGCAAGAGAGAGTTTTCAGCGGAGTGACGTTCGTCAGAAGATTTTTCAGCCAAGGCAGAATCATTCAGGTTCATAGATAAGTGAGCAATATGGAAAGGATCAGCCAAGTGAGAGTTGTCAACCTCACTGATTCTATCACCTGCAGAGCATAAATCACACAGTTATCACATTTTTTTTATTTCGAGAATTACATAGTATTTTTTATATGCATACTGAGGTTGAAATAAATTAAGCTCCCCAAATTTTTTTTACATTGTGTATATACACAAAGGTTGAAATAAATTAAGCTCCCCAAAAAGTTTCGTACTTATTTCTACACGGGCGTTTCAAATAAACAGTTGAGACTCGCCCAAGAACACAAATTAGGCCGCAGCCTCTAACCATTGTTTTAAAAGTGAAAATCATTTTAAACAAGACCCGGCGGCGGCGGAAATATGCCTCAGCCTCTAATCACTGTATAAGTGAAAATCATTTGAAAAAATAAATGCAAGTCTGCCATTTAAAATTTAATTTAGTTGCAATTTTTCAGGGCATAACTCTCCCAGAAACCACACATTGATTATGTTCAACAGTAATGGTCCAGCTATCTTGCATGGTTTTCCAGATATTATGCATATTATGGTCAATAATAAACATCTTTCCAGATATTCCGCATTATATTTAAAGTCCTATTTTTAAACTAGAAAGAGTTGTTCGGAAACGAACACGAAAGCAGCCATCTGTTATCGGTAGTCGGCCATTTCAAATTTAATATAGATTAGCAAATTTTCTAAAGGTTTATTTTATATTACCGCTTAAATAGCTATTATGCAACATTTCCGAGATAATGAGAATAAACAATTAACAAGAGCACACTCGATAATAGCCCGCCACAGAATTATGATAAAGAAAGTAAAGACGAAAGTCATCACGTAAATAACAACCCAAGATATAAATGGTATGTTAAACCAGCCGCTTTTCAAGTTATCGCGCCCACAAGGTCAAATTATGGACGTAAAATAAATGTGAAAAATCGCAATATGTCGACCATTTTGATTTTTTTACCGGCCATTATTGAGCTTGTCCAAGAACTGCTTATTAGTAACATGCATAACAAACTTGAAGAGGATACTTGTGAAAATGTTGAAGTTATCGCGCCTACAAGGTCAAATTATTGACGTAAAATGAGAAAAATCACAATAAATCGGCCATTTTGAATTTTTTTTCAGCCATAATTGAACTTGTCTAAGAACTACTTATTAGTAACATGCATAACAAATTTGAAGAGGATATGTGAAAAACTTTTCAAGTTATCGCGCCCACAAGGTCAAATTATTGACGTAAAATGAGAAAAATCACAATAAATCGGCCATTTTTTTTTTTTTTTCAGCCATTATTGAACTTGTCCAAGAACTACTTATAAGTAACATACATACCAAATTTGAAGAGAATATGTGAAAAACTTTTCAAGTTATCGCGCCCACAGGGTCAAATTATTGACGTAAAATGAGAAAAATCGCAATAAATCGGCCATTTTTTTTTTTTTTTCAGCCATTATTGAACTTCTCCAAGAACTACTTATTAGTAATATGCATAACCAATTTGAAGAGGATATGTGAAAAACGTTTCAAGTTTTCGCGCCCACAAGGTCAAATTATTGACGTAAAATGTGAAAAATTGCAATAAATCGGCCATTTTTTTTTTTTTTGGCCATTATTGAACTTGTCCAAGAACTACTTATTAGTAACATGCATAAGCAATTTGAAGAGGATATGTGAAAAACTTTTCAACTTATCGCGCCCACAAGGTCAAATTATTGACGTAAAATGTGAAAAAAACGCAATAAATCGGCCATTTTTTTTTTTTTTTGCCATTATTGAACTTGTCCGAGAACTGGTCATTAGTAACATGCATAACAAATTTGAAAAGGATACGTGGAAAACTTTTCAAGTTATCGCGCCCACAAGGTCAAATTATTGACGTAAAAGGTGAAAAATCGCAATAAGTCGGCCATTTTGAATTTTTTTTCAGCCATTATTAAACTTGTCCGAGAAGTGGTCATTAGTAACATGCAAAACAAATTTGGGAAGGAAACATGAAAAACTTTTCAAGTTATCGCGCCCACAAGTAAATGTTAACGCCGACGCCGACGAACTTCAATTGCAATAGCCCACCTTTTTTAATTAAAATTAAAAGGCGGGCTAAAAATGAGAGTAAGTCGGCCATTTTGGATTTTATTTCTGCAAAATTTATCATGGGTTATCCTTGTCTGAGTCATTACATTCTATTCTATGTTCTATATGCATGGTCCAGCTATTCTGCTTTGATTTTGAGTTGCGTAAATATTACAAAATTACTCAAATTCAAAATGGCCGCTAGACAGTCATTTTACAATTGTTTGCTCCCAAAAGTTAATCAGGTCATTGACTGACATTGCTGTCCATATTTACCAAATAAAAAGAAAATCTGCTAGAAACTTTTTCCTGAAATGTGCAACAAGTATTTCCTTGTTAGTGGCCCTAGTAATTAAAGGGTTGATAATATGGGAATCAAAATGTCACCAAAAATCCCCTGGTGTTATCTGATGGCTATGTGAAGCAGAAGATCAGCTATCATGCAAGATTTCCGAGATAATGAGAAAAAAAGTAAAATGGCCGACTGGTGGCCATTTTGGATTTTATAACTGCGAAATTTTCATGGGTTATCCTTGTGTGAAACATTACATTTTGTTTTATATTCATGGTCCAGCTATTTAGCTTTTTTTTAGTTAAGTAAATATCACAAAATTATTAAAATTCAAAATGGCCACTAAACGACCATTTTGAAATTGTTTGCTCCCAAAAGTTAATCAGGTCATTGGCTGACATAGCTGAACCTATTTGCCAAATTAAAAAAGGATCTGATGGAAACTTTTTCCTGAAACGCGCTAACGAGCTCTTCTTCGTTAGTGGCCATAGTAATTTAAAAAATAGCCATCAATTGATGGCAGGACCCCTCAGCCGTGGGCTCTGTCCATCAATATCAAGAAATAACTAGATTTGCCTGAGGGGCAAAGCTTGCGTCTCCACCCGCCCCACATAGTACATTAATTATAGAGAAATACAGTACTGTCACCAAATTTGTATGTAAACCACGTGAAAATGTGATGTCAGAATCACACCAAAATCTAATCAACATATGGCCAGGGTAAGTTGCTTCCCTGGAACAAATCGGTGAAGCAGTTCAAGCTCTTCAGAGTAACATGTGATTCGTCGCCCATCTTGAATTTTGTTGAAAAAATGAAAAAAGTAAAACAATTCTCCTGACTTTTTTCTTAGGGCCACTGAGCATACACAAAAGATAAAATTTGAGCTGTATAACGATATTACCAAATTTTGATAATAGCCAAAATGAGCAAAACTGAAATATCAGCTAAATTCCAAAAAGTAAAAAAAATATAAGTTGTTTATTATGATAATCACACAAAATAATAATCAGCACACAGCCAGGGTAGGGTTATTCCTTTGAACCAAACATGAAACAAATCCACGAAGCAGTTCAAGCTCTAGAGTGACATAGGATTTTGGCGGCCATCTTGGATTTTGTTGAAGAAGCTGAGAAACGCCGAAAAAATTGACCGGGCAAATTCCCTAGGGCCAATATGCATACTGCGAATATTTAGAAATAATCCGAGCAGGGGTGTAATCACCAAATTTTGCTGATAGCCAAAATGACCAAATCTGAAATATCCGCTAAAATTCTGTAAAGTAAAAAAATCAAAGTTTTTATTATCAGAATTGCACCAAAAACTATCAGCACATGTGCAGAGTAGGGTCTTTCCTTCAAACCAAACATGAAACAAATCCATAAAGCGGTTCAAGCTCTAGGGAGCGGCATGATTTTGGCGGCCATCTTGGATTTTGTTGAAGAAGCTGAAAAATGCAGAAAGGCCAATATGCATACTGCAAATATTTGGAAATAATCCGAGTAGGGGTGTATAGCTATATTACCAAATTTTGATGATGTCCAAAATCAGCAAAACAGAAATATACGCTAAAATACTAAACCGTAAAAAAATCGAAGTTTTTATTATCAGAATCACACCAAAAGCTTTTCAGCTCACGGCCAGGGTAAGGTCTTTCCTTTAAACCGAATATGAAACAAATCGATGGAGCGGTTCAAGCTCTAGCGTGCGCCATAGGATTTTGGCGGCCATCTTGGACTTTGTTGAAGACACTAAAAAACGCAAAAAAAAAAATTACCAGGCAAATTCCCCAGGGCCAGTATGCATACTGCAAATATTTGGAAATAATCTGAGTAGGGGTTTTCGAGTGAGAGCAGAAACAAGTGGCGGCGGCGGGAGGACTCAGCAAAAACAATAAGTCTCCACTCCACCACCACAAAGTGGGTGGAGACTTAATGAGAAAAATGACCCACACTACCACCATGGCAATTTTTTTTAAATGGCTGTGGCAGCCATTTTGTTTTTAATAGATTCATCCCAAAAGTTAACCAGATCATCAGAAATACGGTACCTAGAGTAAAAAATTTGAATGCAATCCAAGCAACAGTTCATAAGTTATCGTGCCCACAAGCTTTTTAGGCGGCCATCTTTTTTTAAATGGCTGCGGCAGCCATTTTGTTTATAATAGATTCATCCCAAAAGTTAATCAGATCATCAGAAATACCTAGAGAACAACCATACTAAATTTGAATGCAATCCAACCAACGGTTCAAAAGTTATGGTGCCCACAAGCTATTTATGCAGCCATCTTGGAGAATGGCCGCTTATGGCTTAGTGCCAAAAAAAAAATATATGAGATGAATTGCCCAGGCACATAGCTCATGTCTGTAAAAAATAAACAAAATTCATCAGTTAACTTTTTAGTAAGAGCTGAATTTCTGACTGCCCGCCCGCCCGACCGCCCGCCTCTGGTGATCACTATACCCCACAGCCATCAATACCCCACAGCCTTAATGGCTGAGGGGTGACAAGAGGACTGAAGTCCTATATCATCCCCCGCCATAAATTAGGTTAGACTTTTTGCGGTCACAAATATTTAAAAAGTTGATTTGTGGTGGCCAATTTAAATTTCAGTAAAATCACATGCACATTTCCAGATGGTGGGTAATGTGATTGTACAATGTGAATTATTACTGATTTCAATTTTTCAGTTTTTGCACAAGAAAATATGAAGTTTATCCATGGCGGCCATTTTGAATGGAGATGTGCAAAAAAATCACTTGCACATCTCCATATCGTGGGAAATGTGATAGTAAAATTTGAATAATTTCTTTCTTTAAGTTTTGTAGTTTTAGCGCCCCAAAAAAATTTTGGAGTTGACCTCTTTGGGATGTTAAATTTAAAAAAAAATTGATCAAAAACATTTTTTGAGTTTTTACACCCCCCCCCCCAAAAAATTAAAGTTGTTGCGGCCATTTTGAATTTCAGTAAACCTTGAAAAAGTCACCTGCACATCTCCATATCATGGGGAAGGTGATAGTAAAATTTGAATAATTTCTGACTTTTTAAGTTTTAGAGTTTTTGCACCCACAAAAAATTTTAGAGTTGCCCTCTGGCGGCAATTTTGAATATCGGTAGCATCTCTAAAAATCACTTGCACATCCCCATGCAAAAAGATTTGACCAGTAGTTTTTGAGTTTCTGCGCCCACAAGAAAACGTGACGCCGGACAGAATCCTGGCGCGACTAAAATCCCCCTTCCCCTACGGGCGGGGGATAAAAAGGGTTGATGATATGGGGATCAAAAATGTCACAAAAACAATTCCCCAGTGGTATGTGATGGCTATGTGAAGTATGAGGAAGCAGAAGTTGATAGATTAGTAGCTATCTTGAAAACAAATAACTGCAACGGCAGACCGTGTGGAATAATACAGTAAGCAGCCCGACTCGGCGAGGACTGCTTAATTAGTCATGTTTACATTTTTCAGGGCTTAACCCTCTCAGAAACCGCAAATTGTATTTAATACATAGTAATGATCTAGCTATCTGGTTTGGCTTTCTAGATACTGTAGATATGGTAATTTTCGTGTGTTTAAATTTTCGCGAATTTCTTATTATGGGACTTTTCACGAAGTGTAGAATTCGCGAATTTTCTTTTTTTCTTTAGTAGCGTAATTATAATAATAATTTTTGCGAGATTCTTGAATTTGCGAATTTGTCCTCCTCGCTAAATTTAAAACCTCGCGAATATTACCAGATCTACAGTATTACACATATTATAGTAAATAATGGCCGCATACATTTTTTCAGGCCATGTCCCTTTTTGAAATCGCAAACTTTGTTTTATAGTATTGGTCTAGCTGTCTGGCACGGTTTGCCAGATATCAGGCATATTTAAGTTGATTATGGCTGATGGTCAGACATTTTTAAAGTAGTACAGATTTCATAAACCCCAAAAGGAACATACACACCCCCTATAAAGGGATGTGTGTGTGCAATAGGAAATAAATACGACCATGGATCTGCTCCGGAAAGGAAATGTGGCCAGAAAGCAGGCGTATTAAAGCTAACTATGGGTAATGGTTGGCTATTTAACAGGGCTTACAGTGCGGGGACTTTAGACATCAGAATCTGACGTCTACACGAGGACGTAAAGTCAGATTCTGACGTCTAAAGTCGATCCCCGCACTGTAAAAGTAAAAATATTGATAACGATCTTAGACCCATAACATAGGTATTCAACTAGTAGTGTTTACCATGTAAAACACCCAAGAAGGCTCCCCCTCACACTTTTGAAATAAAAGTTATACATTAAATAGAATTTTACAAGATGATCAATTAGTACATGTAAATTTTATCAAGTAATATTATGAGGCAGAGGCTAGCAGCTTTAGGCTGACTTGGTGCTATTTTGACCACAAAAAATTAAAGATGGCCGCCAAGACCCGGATATTTTCAGAACTTTCTGCAAAATTGATGCAGTCTATGAATTAATACTAGCATGCAGTACGTTGAATATTGAGTGTATCGGATAAGCGGCTTTGAAGTTATCAGGGTGACAAGGTTCTAATTTGACGAAATAAGAATAAAGATGGCCGCCATGATCCAGATATTTTCCCGAAATTTATGAAAAATTGATGCAGTCTATGCAGTATGTTGAATATTGAGTATATCGGATAAGCGGCTTTGAAGTTATCAGGGTGAGAAGGTCATAATTTGACGAAAAAAGATTAAAGATGGCTGCCATGAACCGGATATACTTACAAACTTTCTGAAAAATTGATGCAGGCTAGAAATTAATACTACTATGCAGTATTGTTAATATTGAGTATATCAGATAAGCGGCTTTGAAGTTATCAGGGTGACAAGGTCCTAATTTGACGAAAAAAGATTAAAGATGGCCGCCATGACCCGGATATTTTTCCGAACTTTCTGAAAAATCGATGCAGGCTAGGAATCAATACTACTATGCAGAATTTTGAATATTGAGTATATCGGATAACAGGGTTCTAACTAGCCTGAAATGTCAGCGTATCGGTCGAGGCGCCAGCCGAAACCTGAAAAGTTGGCGAGGGGTCAGGCCCCCAGAAAATTTGTAGATACTAGCTGCCCTGAAATGCATTCTAAGGCATTTCTCTATACACTTTGATACATGGCTCTCACGGGTCCTTGAAAACGGGGGAAATCCGTGAATATGAAAAAATGAAATAACGTACAGAACTTGAAAATTCCTTAATTTTTTTGTAAAAATATAATAAACCATGAAAAATCTGGGATTTTCATCAACCTGTGATGTTTTGCTGTTGATCGCGACAAACATCACTCAGTGACAACAGTGATTAAATGAAGGAAAAAGCCACACTTAAAAAATCTCGTCATCTGTCTCATCTATAGATTCAATGTTTTTTTTATAGACTCACTTTGAAGACACACCACGTCACCGCCGTTATCAATTAGAAATCCGTAATCGCCAGATACACGGCAATAGCTTGTGTGTGCATGCACCTTTAATTTTTCTACTTATAGATTATATAGCATTTAAAGCTAGTAATATGCCAACATGTGCAGGATAGTATATTTTTACACATCTCCATATCAGTATTAGAGGTACACTGTCTAAATTATTAATGTGCCCAATGGGTTGTATCGTATAGAGGAGATGGTAGATTAATTTTAATATGGTGCAAATAGTTCACGCAATATATAAACACTATTAGGTAAAGCATCGTAGATGATATTATGCCAGCTCCGCTGCAACCCAGATATAAGCCTATGTCGCATTTGAAATTTGGTAATCAGCCAAAGGCGGTTGCGGTATTCAGCGTTGCTGAACAGCCCCAGCGTGGCTGAAGGTTTCAGCCACAGATTGACCCCATACAAAATCGTGGGACATTTCTTTAGACGGTCATATCTAAGATTTTGCCTTGAATAATCAGGTCGAATACAATTTTTTTTTTTAGATTCAGTAGCATTTTAGCAACGAGATTACATGCTGGGCTTATTTTCCTCACAGTTATTAAAAAGTTAAGGGCATTTTTTGGGGCTTGGGGTCGATATCGCTCTCTGTCACCGCCATGTTGAAAAACCTTCATTTTTTCAGGCAAAATGAAAACAGCAATCAACGGCTTCAATGAGGACGTCATGGTTACTGCTTAACCAACAAACACGAGTCGCTGCACAAATGATGTGTTAATGCTGGCCGGTTCTCTGCAAAGTTGATGCATCATCAGGCAAGCATTGCGTCAGCGCCTCGTGTTTGATGGGGTATAATTTTCAATGGATTTAGAAAAGAAAGATTATTTCCGGTGTATCGGCAGCGTGTCGCTCTTTTTCCAGCTTAACTTAACCAGGATAATTTATCAAAGGGTGTTCAAAAAAAATTGCAAAGATTGAATGAATATTGACGACTGGAGAGCGTTTACATCGATCTTGAATATGCAAAGCCATCTTGGATATGCAAGTTAGCAGATTTTCGAACTTAAGCAGGACAATCCATCTGAGTGTTCAGAAAAATATTTGCGAAGATTGGATGAAAATTGGCGACTGGAGAGCGTTCACATTGATCTTGAATATGCAAATTGGTCCATGGCTGGGATCTTTGATATGCAAAATAGCTGATTTTCGAACTTAAGATCGGATGAATATTGGCGACTGAAGAGCGTTTACGTCGTCAAATTCAGGGGCCGCGCTGACCGCTCGCCAATGCGCCAATGGTGATTAAACATACTTTTTGGCGATCAATACTTCTGTATGGCGAATAATTTAGCGTGAAAATTTCATAGCTCTATCTGTTTTAGATCAAAAGTTATAGGCCCTGAAACATGGACCCAAAATTGATGTGCAAAAATTCACGCGGGAATTCAAGCACCCCCCCACCACAATAAAAGAGCCATATCTTAAAAACTATTGTCTTGTTTGAGCTGAAATTTTGCAGTTTCATATTACATTATAGTTTATTTGATAATAAAAAATTATGAGGTGGTCACCCGGGAACTTTTCTAAAAACTGGTTGATTTGACATGGAATGACCCATAAGATAAACCAAGTGATCCAATCTGGTATAAATGAATTTATTCTGATGATTTTAAATTACCCAACTCACTCTGAGTTGACATATTAAAATTGTGTTCTAAGCTACGGCACGAAGCCGGAGTAACCCAATATTACCGAGCTGAAAAGATTATAACAATTGTGCCAGGTCAGCTCATTAAAATTGGCTTAAACATATTTATTTAACGAGGATTACAACATAGTAATAAACTGATGAAAATGCTCTTGAAATTAATGCAGCAATTTTGCCTCAAAAAAATTGAGCTACCATGGCGGAACAGGGTTTAATACAGTGTATAAGCATACCGATAGTATCGGGGATGCTTAATAACAACAATAGACAGCACTAAAACAATAAGTCTCCGCCCCATAGTTGGTGGAGACTAAATAACAACAATAGACAGCACAAAGACAATAAGTCTCCACCACATGGTCGGTGGAGACTTAATAAATACGGTACCTTTTATTCTCGTTGCAGTTACAGCATATCTCAGCACATTAGCAATGTATGTGCCCACTTCGAATTCTGCAACAAAAACAGTTCTGAGCTCAATCCTTTAACAGAAAGTTCACTTGATTCCTTTTCATGAAAAGCAAACAATTATCATGGTTTTAAGATATCAGACAGAAAACTATATCAGAGGACTTGCAGCAAACACATTGGAAGCCTGACCCTGGTAGAGTTGAAAATGAATGAAATTTTTATGATAGCTCCTATTGATAATGTAGCCACATTTTAAATGGGGGTAAAAGCTGAGAAGGGTTCATTTTCACGAACATGAAGTTCAATAAAGCCAGACTTTTTCATTATAAGTTTTACAGGTGGAAATTGCCAGGATGCAATGTCGGGATTCGGAATAAAAATAAAATTCAGATATATCTTTAAAATATTGATTGACAGCACGCCCCGCAGACTGTGAAAGGCATAACTCTTCGGAGGGGGTGGATCAGACAAAATTAAGAGCGGTTTCTGGTAATGACCTCAGCATCTGGTATGCACGCATCTGGCAGGCTTTATAGTTCACAGATAGTTGTGTGGGTCAGTTCTCAGGACCGCAAAACATGGTGAAATCAGAGAGTTTTTCACAAGAAAAAAAATTGCTATGTGGAATAACACATTGGGGTATTGAAAATCGGCATCGGCGGGAATAAAAAATTCTAAAATGACAATTTTATTTTGGTTAAATCAATGTTGGCGGACCCGTAAAACATATAACAACAAGGCCCGACGGCAACAGAAACAGGCCTCAGCCTGTAATCATAGTTTAAAAGTGGAAATCACTTGAAGAAATGACCGCAAGTCTGTCATTTAAAATGTAATCACTGTATTTATTCTAATAAACGCCAAAATTCCAATAAACGCCCCCCCCCCCCCCTGAATTGAAAATAAATCCCACGCTCATGTACACTATATGATCATTAATCAGGGGTATTCTAATTAACGCCCTGGGCATTTATTAGAATAAATACGGTAAGTTGAAATTTTTCAGGGCATAACCCTTAGGTACCAGAAAGGTCCACACATTTTGTTCAACAGTAATGGTCTAACTATCTTGCACATTTTTTCCAGATATCATTCACGCATATTATAGTCAATAATGACTGCAATACGACATTTGTAATTTTATGGAGTTATGCTATTTTGACCTTTATTCACCTGCATAAAAAATCACAAATGATTCGGACTGGGGTTCTTGAGATATTACATTCCCATTCAAAACAAATCAGTCAATAGACCAATTAATAGGAGTCAATCAAGCAGAGCGATAATCAAATCAGAAAAATTCACCATGCTTAGCCTATTCGAAGAAAACACCCCCAATACAGGCAAAATATTACTCAGTAAGTTGAAAAATCCGATTAATATCCGATGTGGTTCTTGAATAAGAGCGCACATTATTCTGAGTGAGCGGCGGCTGATATCTAATGAACACATATATATGCAGCCCCTTGCCAGAGAAAGCATAACCATTCTGGAGTCAATCAAGCGGAATGATTTAACCTTATCACTATATATCCCAAATAATTATTATGGTGACCCCAGTGTTGTGAAACATGATTGAATAATAGCGTAAATCATATGTGCCGCTGGGTGACGGATCAAGTAAATAAAAAAATGCCACCTCCGCATAGTACTTACCGCGACATTATATTTTTCACCATGCCTTTGGCTGCACTGCCCCCAACACGACCACACTTGGCTATCTGAAATATTAGTTACAGAGCAAGTATTGTACAAATAAATACTGTAAACATTATGGTTCACAATCATGGAATGACAGATTCTAACTCAGATCAATGTAATTTTGAACCAGTCGACATAATAGTTTACAGCATGAACACACACATCAAATCTCTCAGTCTGTATGGTCGAACTTATCCGAACTATTAGTGAAATACACATATGCAGCGTTCGAAATAAGGCCTTTTTGGTTGTCCAAGACAACCAAAACCCATCATGGACAATCAATAGCTACCAGGGGGTTGTCCGGGTGGACAATCAGCTTTTAGAAAGTTTTTTTTTTCAAATTATATCAAATCAAGGACATACAATGTCGGTGATTGTCCGGGTTGACAATGATTTGTTTACAATGTCAAGTTTTAATTTATCAAGCATGTGACCATGCACCATTTCAATGGGCTTAAAAGTTTAGGCCCACTTGACTGACAATTTAGCTTTCCCGTGGGTCTAAAACTTGAGGCCCATTTATAGCGTAATAATCATTTTTCACGCATGTTTTGATTGGCTTAGGCCCACGTCTCTGACAAGCATGAATTTGAGTGGGCTTAAAAGTTTAGGCCCACCTGACTGACAATTTCCCTTTCTCATGTTTCTAGTGGGCCTAAAAATTTAGGCCCATTTAGAGCGTAATCAACTTGTAATGTTATCCCCCCAAAACGTCTCCACGCCCCTTTTCTGGGGGGTTACTTCCCCCAAGGCATCGTTCTGTTCAAATTACTATTTTATTATATATGCTAATTATAGTTGATAGAAAAGTTATTTATAAATATACTACCCCTGGTTTAGGCCCATTTGAACGGACATCTACCACTGAATTGGGCCTAAACCGGGTTTATATGGCCTAAGCCGGGAGTAGGCCTATATATATAATCCTGGTTTAGGCCCACTTCAATGGTGAATGTCCATCCAAATGGGCTTAAAACAGGAGAAGTATATAAACAGGATTAAGATGATATTAAAGTGGGCATAAACCAGGAGTAGATATACTACTGGTTTAGGCCCAATTCAATGGTAAATGTCTATTCAAATGGGACTAAACCATAAAAATTGTGGGCTTAAACCAGCTAGGATAATGCTTACATGTTTTTCAGGGATTGACACTAACTGATTTCAGGTAGTAGCCCAAAGGGCCGGTAACTTTAGATAATTACTGGCCCTTAGCCTTATCGTTCTAGTCCTTAGTGTACACAGTATCAAGGGGAGTGTAATTTTTTCGTTGCCCCCACGGCCAGTATCACAGGTTATTTACTGGCCCTTAGTGATTTTTACTGGCCTCGGGCCAACGGGCCAGTGTTAGTGTCGAGCCCTGTTTTTGCTCAATGACAATACCGGTAATTTACTGAATATTGGCAATTTTATGCACTGATATTAATAGACTATGGCCTGTCCAAGGGTGATGGATGTAAGGATGGCAGGCCATTTTTTATTTATTTTAGCGCTAGAGACTTGAAATTTTGTTTACATAAGGTCCATTATATTCATGACTGAATAATAAAAAAGTATACAAAAAATCCAATTATTGACAAAGTTATGATACATTTTGTATAGCAACCGTCTTAATTTCAAAAATAAAAAAACAAACAGAAAAGACGCCAAAAATGGCAGATGAAATCTATCCCAATTTTTTTAATATTTCGAACAGTCGAAAAAATTTCATTTTTTTACCACATGCTCAGCTGTGCATACTAATTATGATTATCTAAACAAACTGAGGAAAAATATATACTAAGCAGTCCTTATTTTACTTTTTATTACACTTTATATGGTAAATTTGGAAGAAATTCGCTATATATATGACTTCAATTATAATGCATAATATTATTTAATTTTAAATATTATGTGTAGGCCTACATGACTAAATGCAAATATTAACTCAGTGGACACTTGCCAGGAACATGATAAGTCACAACACTATTTATTTTCATAAAAACACTTTTAAAGCACAATGGCCATATATTTGGAAAATAAAATAATAATGTTTATATGAATGTATGACAATCAAAAGATGCAGCTGTAACTATAACACAATTTCTCAGATCTCATAGATATTTTGTTGCAGTTTACATTTAAACCTATAAAATAATAGACTCAACAAAGCATTTAGCAAATAAATCCACTGGGGCCTATAATACCAGAATACACTGATGCGAAGAAGCACTTAAAGCTGCATAACTGTCTTGTTTATTTCGATAAAAATAACCTAAAACGTACAAAACAATCATTGCTATTGTTTTAAAGGCCTTATTAATGCACTAAAACTGGGTAAATGTAGCTGAATTAGTTCACCATGCGGTACACCATCAAGTATTATTAAGTAGTGATTTGGTGTGTGTACAATATTCATGTAATAACGGTAAGGTTATGGGCCAATATAATGTTACATTGGCCAGCACGAAACCACCCCCTTAATAGCAAACACATACATTGAACTGAATCGGCATAATGTTGGGCCAGTACCGCAGACGATGGGCCGACATTATTCTGCCATTGGATCAATGCCTTGTGTGAGATACAAAGCCCACATAACCAGCCGCAGATCTAGATGTCGGATACTGGGTCAAATCGCTTACAGTAAAGTCTGATGTTTTTATATATTATTTTATTTTACCGCATAGCGCGATGTATATCGCTGTATGTGATGATTTACGATAAAATAAAATCTGATAATATTGTCTAGTAGCATTTTGACTATATTTTGAAATGTCCACGAGATACCTAATAAAAAAATGCAAATGTTTTTCAAGAAAATCACGAAAATCCAAAGAGCGAAAACATTGATTTACATCACTGAATTTGATCTTAATTCCAAGTACAATTTCCCACGGTCTGAGGAGAGCGTCTTCATGGCGGGCCAAAGGCTCAGATGCTGGCCCACACTTAAAAGCACCATACTGAAGTAGAGTTCTACTTTTCAAGTGAGTGACATTCTCCATACCGGTACCGATATTAAACATGACATTACATGCAGATATCCATATCACACAAAGTAATAACTTCTATATATGTCTAACTGATATGAGACAATACAGCTGTACTGTGAAATAAATCTATGATTACTTAAAAAATAACAATAATTTTAAAAGTCTTCCTCTCTTTTTTTATGATGACCGTTATCTGCCACTTGGTACTTTTAATGTCCTGATTATATAGACAGTATGTCTTACTCCGCTGTTATCAGGTTTGTTTTGGTGGGGCAACAATATTAAAAAACAACAAACTTAAATCCTTGATAACTCAGTAACCAGGGCTAACACTAATGGTTGCCCAATTGCCCAGGGCAACCAATTTTGGGTGGGGGCAAGTAAAAAATTTCAGACAGTGGCCCCCTGGGCAATAGCTTCAATTTTCACCATTTTAAATTTGAGCGACTGTCACAACAGACAAAGGATGTCAGTGGCAAGTCGGCAAGTGATAAATTAAGGGGGCAAGTACCCCAAAACCAGGGCAGTAAAATAAAAAAATAAAACACCATTCTCCATGGATTAATCGTTTGAAGAAAATAAACAAAACAGTTATGCAGCTTTAATATTTAAAAAATATATTTACTAAATAGTATATTTCTTACTGTATTTTCATTGTTACATTGTCTTCAATTTTCACATAAATATATCTTAGGGTTGACTTCACATTTATTATTTTTAAAATAGACTGGGTCAAAGGTCATAACCCCCAAAAGACACATCTACAACCCCCTGAGGGATGTGTGTATGCAATATTATATGAAAGCAATCCGACTAACGGTTTGAGAGATATCGTCCGGAAACGAAACACGGACTTTATGGGCAGGGGATAAAAATGTGACGTCAGAATCACACCAAAATCAAACATGGCCAGAGTAAGGTCTTTCCTTGAAAGAAATCGGTGAAGGGGTCAAGCTCTTGAGAGTAACATGTGATTTGTCGGCCATCTTGGATTTTGCTAAAAAAATAAACAATTCTAGAGACAAATTTCTCAGGGCCAGTGAGCTGAGCATACCCAAATTAAATAGCCAAAATAAGCAAAATTGATATGTCCGCTAAAATTCTAAAACATACAAAAAATCAAAGTTATAAATATCAGAGTCACACCAAAAACTATCAGCACACATCCAGGATAAAAACCAAACATGAAACAAATCAAAGAAGCGGTCCAAGCCCTAGAGATTGACATAGGATTTTGGCGGCCATTTTGGATTTTGTTGAAGAAACTAAAAAACATTAAAAAAAACAGGGGCAAATGTATGCAATTTCACTCTGATACTATAATTTCAAGAATTTAAAATTGAATATTAACTGTCGTTTTAGCTGGTTTCCTTGGTTGTGACCTATAAATGGCTTTGGTTATTGGTGGCCATATTGTTTTGGATCTTTAGATGGCATTAAAACATAAAAATAACCATTGCAATGAAACCAGTGTATTCAAATTAGGCGAAAATGAGGTATTACACAAAATTCCAGGGCTATTATTTCAAAAGATAAAAATTCAATATGGCCGACGGCAGCCATCTATTGCTTTGACCCTAAGATGACCTTGACTCTTAAAAATAATCATACCAGTGGAATCAGTGCATTCAAATTGGTCAAAAATGAGGTATTACACAATATTCTAGGGCTTTTCTGTCAAGAGTTAAAATTTCAAGAAGGCCGACGGCAGCCATCTTGTTTTGACCCCTAGATGACCTTAAATCGTAAATATAATCATACCAATGGGATCAGTGTATTCAAATTAGTCAAAAATGAGGTATTACATGAGATTGTAGGGCTATTATGTCAAAACATAAAATTTCAAGATTGCCTACGGCAGCCATCTTGCTTTGACCCCTAGATGACCATGAATCGTAAAAATAACCATACCAGTGGAATCAGTGCATTTAAATTGGTCAAAATGAGATATTACACAAGATTCTAGGGATATTCTGTAAAAAGTTAAAAATTCAATATGGCCGATGGCAGCCATCTTGGTTTTGACCCCTAGATGACCTTAAATCATAAAAATAATCATACCAGTGGAATCAGTGTATTCAAATTAGTCAAAAATGAGGTATTGCATGAGATTCTAAGGCTGTTATGTCAAAACATACAATTTCAAGATGGCGGATAGCAGCCATCTTGTTTTGACCCCTAGATAACCTTGAATCGTAAAAATAAGCATACCTGTGGAACCAGTGAATTCAAATTGGTTAAAAATGAGGTATTACATAAAATTCTAGGACTAATCTGTCAAAAATTATAAATTCAAGATGGCCGAGGGCAGCCATTTTGGATTTATGCAAATAAGCATATCAAGGAAAAAAATGAAACATCACCCCTACATCAGATCTTATTTTACATATGTTGGACGACATGTGTGCAAAATTTCATAACTCTTTCCAGATTTGGACTTATGGGGTATAGGCTACTACAAGGTCAAAGGGAAGGGAGGCATAGGCAGTAGACTGTTCCCCAGGCGGGCACATAATTAGTCTGAAGCAGACTAGCTATCTCAAACAACAACAATAACAATGAAAATGTGTCAGAAAATTTTCAGGTGCTCTAGATAAAGTTAAATTTTATGTAGAGAACGCTGGCTTACGTTAAAAAAACTGATCTAGACTATGATGGAGTTGACATGATAAAGAACATCTGAGTAATATTTTGATATGACTCATAGTTACTTAAAGAAAATACAATTTTTTAATTAAAAAATAAAACGTCTTCCTCACTAAAAAATCGCTAGCTTCAATAAATGCAGCAAGCGGAAATACATCATTGTGGCATATCCGTTCTAATATCGAATCGAAAGGCTCTTTATCAAACTTAACCTAGGTCTGTTTCACACTAAATCGAAGTGAAATCATATATTCATGCCATTTGAGGAGCGAGAACTGAAAGTGAAGTTCAGCGCCACCCAGTGAGCGCTGCCATCCTTGATCAGGGGCCGACCGCAGATTAAAGTACGTACTTTCTTTGAAGTACGTACTTCCATTGAGGTGTGCAGTACGTCGATCGAAGTAGGCCTGCAGCCGCATTTTGGTTTGATAGGGCACTCACTTGTTGTGACCCCATTCATTTGCAGCACATTATTTCATTGGTCCAATAGTCAGAGTCTGTCCAATAATAATCAGGCTACTAAATTTACAGGAGTTCTGACTTTGTTAGATGCCATGCTTTTAACTGTAAAGCTGGGAGTGCAACAAGGGGTAAACATTTATCAATTTGAAGTGGATATTATGTATTGCCAACTTAAAGAAATAATGGACTTTAGAAAAGGTAGTTTGAAATATAAAATTATCAATTTATAGAGCAGTCCTATGTCTGGAAAATTAGGAATGTGCTATTAAAAGTTCTGCCATAGAGTCACATGCCTCATCATCCGTACTTCCATTAAAGTACGTACTTCCTTTAAAGTACAGCCTGTACTTCAATCTAAGTATGCCCTCAGTGGAACAGATATAAAGTTAAATATATAATTTTCCAAACATGAAAAACAGTTTTGATAAAATACATGTTGTACAATGAAATGTGCTCTTTGAAGTAAACTATTTCTGGTAGCTGGCAAATGCTCAACAGTTCCAGGACAGAGGGATGAAAAAAAAAATTCAGCCTGTTGCAAAAGTCTTGGCTATATCCAGGTAAACAGAAAATAATTGGAAGTTTCTCTTATGAATAATTTAATAGCTTGATTATCAATGTTCAGAAATAAACCATTCAACCAATAACATCTTAAGTTGCAAAGGGGTAATAAAATAACAAATGAGAGTACCCATTTGTAAAAGTGAAGCTCAAGGTGTACTTAGATCAAAGTACGGACATACCTCAATCTAAGTACGTACTTCAAAGGAAGTACGTACTTTAATCTGCGGTCAGCCCCCACCTGTTGATGGATGGTCAAAATTAGGCCTAGCCCTAGGCCTACTCAATTCTCCATAATTTTGTAACCATTATTATCTTATTTGGCAACAACCCTAAAAAATGAATATTTCAAATGTTAGACCATTTGTAATGATTTGACAGGTAACACAATGTCAATGACAATTCTGATAATACTAATAGTCTATACCAGTTTCAAACGAATGATTGATTAAAAAATGTTTTTAGGCATGTCAGTCCTACGGTATATTTTTTTTATTTTCGAGTGTAAGGTATTTATAATAGGTTATAAATCTAGGAACTCTAGGGTACAGAAAAGGTGGTTTTAGATGGTTTTCGATTTGGCTTATAGTTTTCGGTGGCTTTCGACATTCACCACGACCCCTGCTTGCCATGGCCAGGTGGGCGATATTCAGAGATTCTGATACCTACTACACTATTTACCGTCGGTACAGGCTGATAATCAGTACGGTGATAGCATATTGTCTCCATTAACACTCCACATCGATAATCCTGTAAGATTTACAAAAAAATAACCTTTTTATACAGTCATTTTCGCTAGAAATTTAAAAGAATTCAAGTGCGCGCCAAATCTCAAAACAAGCCTGTTTAAAAAGGGAGAACTAAAACTAAGGAATATAAACCGAAATTTGGTTTATAAATGCCCACCAGTAACCACATGTTACGGAACGTAGTGGAGGGCGAGATCCTTCTAACTACATCAACCAGTGTCGATCATTCTAGTTCTATAGTGCTGACTCCAAGGCAGGAGCGGATCCAAGGGTAAACCCTCCCTCAAAAAAAATTATGATCTTGCTTCGGGGTAGTCCCATCTGTGACCCATTGCATTCTGGGCTCGCGGGCCAGGAACTAGGCTAGCTTTGGGGTTACCTTATGAATTGGTGACACATTATTGGACAAACAGTGGCCAATATGCCTTGGATTGCAGGAAAAAGGCTTTGAAAATCAAAATATTTCACAGGAAGGCCCCTCCGCGGACAGGCTACAGTGAAATATTCCTTTGTCAAGTTTAACCCCTCCCCCGTCAATGAAGAGCTAGATCCGCACCTAAAAGGTATGGTGTAGCATGGACACTTTTCAGAGTGCAATTATAATTCCTTCAATTGGTAGCCTAATCAAAGAGTATTTAACCCTCATCCTCTGGGGCATTTCACTCGGAGGACAGAACATTTGGTTGTGTTGAATAATTTCCCAAAATCCGGTTCATGTGCTATTATTTTGACAAGCCTTAAGATTGTCTGTTTTAATCGGCCTTGGTTTGACTTGCATAAGCAGGATGTAGTTATCAGCAGAAAGTGTTAACATTGATGAGACTTGACATTGATATTTTGACTTCTTATAGTCGTCCTAAATAGAGTATCAGGTGAAGGGCGGTGCTGAGCGGCCGACCAAACTAATCGCTCAGTTTGCTCTTAAAAGCTGCTATTGAGGAGAGGGTCATTAGGGATCAGTTCCGTCAATTGCATATGCTATACGGCATGGTACGGAAGCACTAGTCTGCAGCAATCATCCAAGGGAAGCTGCATCCTCCTCTTATCTGGCCATAATCTTCAGGCTGATTGCCAGTGGCGTACCCTGGGACCTCAGTTCAACTGCGGTGCTCTAGTATCAGTGCTGGCGCTGGTGTAGGCCGTGGTAGCCCTAAATAACTGGCAATAGCGTGTTTGACATTAGTATAGGTCTCTCACGGGGGTTGAATGGAGTTACCCTTCTTATTGTTACTCTGGGGACTATCCGACCCGAGGATACCAGAGCTGTGCGAAATGCTATGGAGTTTCAACATTAAATTGCACAGCGAAACCCAAGTCTCCGGCCATCTGGGCATGTCTGGAGGTAGGTCCCCTAGAAATGTCCAGAATCCCTAATCGGGCGAGCGAAGGTAAACGCTCTCAATAACCCACCATGTCCTATCACCCCCACCCTCACATGATCATCTGTACATCATTCATCTCATCAATTGACTACAACGTTTTTATCGTATTACAATGTCACTTAAAAAACATATGTTGTACAGGGTTGTCATCCTGAAGTTCTTTCTTCTTTTATAAATAACATATTTATATGATGTCATTTACATAGTAGCCTATATATAAATATTATAGGTCCAAGTGGCAAGCCAGTTCCCACGTGAGGACTTTTCGAAGCAGTCACCTGGGCCTACTAAATTTTTTTGGATCCAAAGTAAAAATATAAGTAATAAAATCTAGAGCCATGACATCAGTTTGAATTATCTCCTGATTGTTTTGGACCAGATCTTTGGTGGTCAAAAGTAGATGATTTTCGCAAAAATGATTAGCATGGAAACCATGTTGCAAAGGTGCTAAAACAGCGGGTTATGATACTGTTGCAGATTATGTTCAAACAATGATTATGTTAAAATATTCAGATGGTGTTCAAGCAATTTCGCCTAGACACATATGTTCAACAGATCGGCCTGTAGTTGGACGAGGTAGCCTATATGTCAGTCTATTTGTTTGCAAACACAGGTAATATTAGCTTAGACTGATCGGGTAATTTCCTAGATCAAATATAGTGGTCAAATATACGTTATTTAAAAAGAAGGTATATGTCGATATATATCTTCTTGTCAGCGTTTTTCAGGAGAAATTGTGGAAGCTCATCGGACCCAGATCGGCATTAAATTCACCCAGTGACTATATTCCATTGTTTACATGTCCGCCTGTGCCCGCCAGTAAATATTAATTAGTAAATATTAATTACATCATTATAAAATAAACTTTACTAGATTATTTAGATATAGGTTTAAGGTAGGCCTATACGCCTATACTCGCACGTAGTTGTACAATTCGGACGCTATGTATGATGTATCGTTTTGTATTTGATAGACATGATAGACATTGAGTTGTCTACTTCTACTCCGTTCGATTGTATTACCTGTTCATGGCAAGTCAATGTAATCTCAAACCCATCATGACCTACAATAAAACAAAAACATATTTGTCTTGATTGCATGATATCTTGACTTCGTTTAGCAAGAAAATAGTTCAATATGTTTTTAACGGTTATATGCTACTTACAGGCTCAAACAGCTTGTAGAATACATGTATAGGCATATTATGTACTTACTGGCTTTTCGTTTCAATGTCCATCGTTGCTCAAGAAGGTTCTTTTTCATCTCTTTCTTCTCGTTATTTTTGCTGGTGTATAGCACGTTCAAAACGAGTAGCTGACCATGATTATATGCATAATACCTTAGACTTAAAATTGGAATGCTTCATTCCGACAGAAAATAAAAATTGACTACTGTAGACTATGTTATTATGCAGTAGCCAGGAGGCTATGTACAAAAATGTCTGTTTATTGAAATGATTTCCAATTAGAAATCGGGTGTTTGTAAATGTGTTCTCATGTATTAGAAATAATATTAAACAATTAAACACATTAGTAAGAGGTAATAAGGAGTCGTCTTCACAATAAAAATAAATGTTGTTCTTCTGTAACAACGTAGGCCCTACGTGTGGGTGGTATATCTATAACACAACCATACTCCAGTGTGTTGGTGACGTTCGGTTACAGCAAAATAACATCCAAATACGAACGTTAAAACGAAGTTGATTATCAGCCCGTAAATAATATTTCACCCTAATGTTGGAGGAACGTTGTTTCCGGGTTATTCAAATTAGGATTAACCTTTATTCAACACCTTTATTCAACGATTTGCGACCTTTTGCGACCATTTGCGACTGACCTTTTGTGACCATGTGCGACCATTTGTGATTATTTGCGACCATTTGCAATCATTTCGACATTTGGGACCATCTGCGACTTTTGCGACCATTTGCGACCATTCGCGAACCTTTGTGACAATTTGCGACCATGTGCAACAATTTGCGACCATTTGCGACCATTTACGACCACTTGCGATTATTTGAGTTATTTGCGATCAGTTGTGACCCTTCGCGACCATGTGCGACCATTTGCGCCCAATTGCGATCATTTGCGACCATTTACGACCATTTGCGACATTTGGGTTATTCGCGACCATTTGCGAACTCTTGTGACCATTTGCCACCATTTGCGACCAATTGAGACCACTTGCAACCATTTGCGACCATGTGCGACCATATTGCGACCAATTGCGACCATGTGCGACCAGTTGCGATTATTTGCGACTTTTGCGACCATTTGCGAACAATTGCGACCAATTACGACCATTGGCGACGTCTAGGACATGTGTGACCATTTGCATTACAATGTCATTGGCATTGGACCTATTATTATAAGGATTTATAATTATTCATCATTAGGCTTATTCAGCAATTTCAGAATAGACCTAGGGCCTACATGTCATCTTGATGGTGGAAGGCTATGCCATAATATATTCACAGGATTTTGCAACATAATGTCAATGTCATGATATTGCTTTAAAATATCAAGATATTGCATAATAGGCCTAAATATCAACACGTGACACAACGTTATTATTTGTCATTATAAGGGCATGATGTGGCATGTACTAACATAACATTATGTACGTCATTATTATGTCAGGACAATATGCGTCAGAAATGATATTAAATTATAGCTGGAGACAACTAGCTGTGACTTTTCAAGTAACAGTAAAGTTTGCACGTCAACTTTTTGCGAACAATTGCGACCATTTGCGACCATTCGCGACTATTTGCGACCATGTGCGGCCATTTGCGACCAATTGCGACCATTTGAGACCATTAGCGATTATTTGTGACCATTTGCGACATTTGGGACATTTACGACCATTTGAGACCACCTGCGACCAATTGCGACCATTTGCGACATTTGCGAACATTTGCGACCATTTGCCAGCATTTACCACCAATTGCGACCATTTTTTTACCATTTGCCACAATTTGCGACTAATTGAGATCTTTTGCAACCATTTTTTTGACCATTTGCGACTAATTGCGACCATTTGCGACCATGCGCGACCACTTATGATTATTTGCGACATTTGCAACCATTTTTTGACCATTTACGACCAATTGCGACCATTTGTGACCATTTGCGACCATTTGCAACATTTGCGACATTCAGGACATTTGCGACCATTTGCATTACAATGTGATTGCCATTGGGCATATAAAATAAGAATTTATCATTATTCATCATTAGGCTTATTCAGCAAATTCAGAACAGACCTAGGGCCTACATGTCATCTTGATGATGGAAGTCTATGCCATAATATATTTGCAATTATAATGCCAATGCCATGATATTGCTTTAAAATATCATGATATTGCATAATGGGCCTAAATATCAACACGTGATACAACGTTATGATTTGTCATTATAAGGGCATGATGTGGCATGTAGGCCTGATAACATAACATTATGTCATTATTATTTCAGGAAAATATGCGTCAGCAAGTGATATTAAATTATAACTAGAGACAACTGCGACTTTTCAAGTAACAGTAAAGTTTGGACGTCGACTTCTGCGACCATTTGCGATATTTGCGACCATGTGCGACCAATTGCGACCATTTGCGAACAATTATGACCAAATACATGTGAGATGACAAGATCTTGACAACTGACATCTGACATGCAACAACCCCCACGTAATAAACACATTGTTTTATGACATTAACAACATGTCATCAAATAGATGTGACATATTAACTATATTCTGACATCTCACAAAGATGCAAGCAAGGCAATAATCACATCGTTTTGTGACACAAACAACATGTTGTCGAATAGATGTGAGATATTGACAATATTCTGACATCTGACATCTCGCAATGCTGCAACTCACTGGATATTCACATTGTTTTGTGACATAAAAAACATGTCGTCAAATAGATGTGAAATTTTGACAATATTCAATCAACAACATGTTGTCAAATAGATGTGAGATATTGAAAATATAATGACATCTGTCATCTTACATGCAGCCATCCACGCCATTATCATATCGTTCTGCGACATCAACAACATGTCGTCAAATATATGTGAAATATTGACAACATTATCACATCTAACATTTCAGGATGTTGCAACCCACGTCATAATCACATCGTTTTGTGACATCAACAACAGGTCGTCAAATAGATGTGAAATATTGACAACATTATCACATCTAACATTTCAGGATGTTGCAACAAACATCATAATTACATCGTTTTGTGACATCAACAACATGGCGTCAAATCTATGTGAAATACTGACAACATTATCACATCTAACATTTCAGGATGTTGCAACCCACGTCATAATTACATCGTTTTCTCACATCAGCAACATATCGTTAAATAGATGTGAAATACTGACAACATTATCACATCTAACATTTCAGGATGTTGCAACCCACGTCATAATCACATCGTTTTCTCACATCAACAACATATCGTCAAATATATGTGAAATACTGACAACATTATCACATATACCATTTCAGGATGTTGCAACCCACGTCATAATCACATCGTTTTGTGACATCAACAACATATTGTCAAATAGATGTGAAATACTGACAACATTATCACATCTAACATTTCAGGATGTTGCAACCCACGTCATAATTACATCGTTTTCTCACATCAACAACATATCGTTAAATAGATGTGAAATACTGACAACATTATCACATCTAACATTTCAGGATGTTGCAACCCACGTCATAATCACATCGTTTTCTCACATCAACAACATATCGTCAAATATATGTGAAATACTGACAACATTATCACATATACCATTTCAGGATGTTGCAACCCACGTCATAATCACATCGTTTTGTGACATCAACAACATATTGTCAAATAGATGTGAAATACTGACAACATTATCACATCTAACATTTCAGGATGTTGCAACCCACGTCATAATTACATCGTTTTCTCACATCAACAAGATATCGTCAAATAGATGTGAAATACTGACAACATTATCACATCTAACATTTCAGGATGTTGCAACCCACGTCATAATCACATCGTTTTGTGACATCAACAACATGTCGTCAAATAGATGTGAAATACTGACAACATTATCACATCTACCATTTCAGGATGTTGCAACCCACGTCATAATTACATCGTTTTCTCACATCAACAACATATCGTCAAATAGATGTAAAATACTGACAACATTATCACATCTAACATTTCAGGATGCTGCAACCCACGTCATAATTACATCGTTTTCTCACATCAACAAGATATCGTCAAATAGATGTGAAATACTGACAACATTATCACATCTAACATTTCAGGATGTTGCAACCCACGTCATAATCACATCGTTTTGTGACATCAACAACATGTCGTCAAATAGATGTGAAATACTGACAACATTATCACATCTAACATTTCAGGATGTTGCAACCCACGTCATAATTACATCGTTTCCTCACATCAACAACATATCGTCAAATAGATGTGAAATACTGACAACATTATCACATCCAACATTTCAGGATGTTGCAACCCACGTCATAATCACATCGTTTTGTGACATCAACAACATGTCGTCAAATAGATGTGAAATACTGACAACATTATCACATCTAACATTTCAGGATGTTGCAACCCACGTCATAATTACATCGTTTTCTCACATCAACAAGATATCGTCGAATAGATGTGAAATACTGACAACATTATCACATCTAACATTTCAGGATGTTGAAATCCACGTCATAATTACATCGTTTTCTCACATCAACAACATATCGTCAAATAGATGTGAAATACTGACAACATTATCACATCTAACATTTCAGGATGTTGCAACCCACGTCATAATCACATCGTTTTGTGACATCAACAACATGTCGTCAAATAGATGTGAAATACTGACAACATTATCACATCTAACATTTCAGGATGTTGCAACCCACGTCATAATCACATCGTTTTGTGACATCAACAACATGTCGTCAAATAGATGTGAAATACTGACAACATTATCACATCTAACATTTCAGGATGTTGCAACCCACGTCATTATAACATCGTTTTGTGACATCAACAACATGTCGTCAAATAGATGTGAAATACTGACAACATTATCACATCTAACATTTCAGGATGTTGCAACCCACGTCATAATTACATCGTTTTCTCACATCAACAAGATATCGTCGAATAGATGTGAAATACTGACAACATTATCACATCTAACATTTCAGGATGTTGCAACCCACGTCATAATTACATCGTTTTCTCACATCAACAACATATCGTCAAATAGATGTGAAATACTGACAAAATCATCACATCTAACATTTCAGGATGTTGCAACCCACGTCATAATCACATCGTTTTGTGACATCAACAACATGTCGTCAAATAGATGTGAAATACTGACAACATTATCACATCTAACATTTCAGGATGTTGCAACCCACGTCATAATTACATCGTTTTCTCACATCAACAACATATCGTCAAATAGATGTGAAATACTGACAACATTATCACATCTAACATTTCAGGATGTTGCAACCCACGTCATAATCACATCGTTTTGTGACATCAACAACATGTCGTCAAATAGATGTGAAATACTGACAACATTATCACATCTAACATTTCAGGATGTTGCAACCCACGTTATAATCACATCGTTTTGTGACATCAACAACATGTCGTCAAATAGATGTGAAATACTGACAACATTATCACATCTAACATTTCAGGATGTTGCAACCCACGTCATAATTACATCGTTTTCTCACATCAACAAGATATCGTCGAATAGATGTGAAATACTGACAACATTATCACATCTAACATTTCAGGATGTTGCAACCCACGTCATAATCACATCGTTTTGTGACATCAACAACATGTCGTCAAATAGATGTGAAATACTGACAACATTATCACATCTAACATTTCAGGATGTTGCAACCCACGTCATAATCACATCGTTTTGAGACATCAACAACATGTCGTCAAATAGATGTGAAATACTGACAACATTATCACATCTAACATTTCAGGATGTTGCAACCCACGTCATAATTACATCGTTTTCTCACATCAACAACATATCGTCAAATAGTTGTGAAATACTGACAACATTATCACATCTAACATTTTAGGATGTTGCAACCCACGTCATAATTACATCGTTTTCTCACATCAACAACATATCGTCAAATAGATGTGAAATACTGACAACATTATCACATCTAACATTTTAGGATGTTGCAACCCACGTCATAACTACATCGTTTTCTCACATCAACAACATATCGTAAAATAGATGTGAAATACTGACTACATTATCACATCTAACATTTCAGGATGTTGCAACCCACGTCATAATCACATCGTTTTATGACATCAACAACATGTCGTCAAATAGATGTAAAATATTGACAACATTATCACATCTAACATTTCAGAATGTTGCAACCCACGTCATAATTACATCGTTTTGTAACATCAACAACATGTCGTCAAATAGATGTGAAATATTGAGAATATTATCACATCTAACATTTCAGGATGTTGCAACCCACGTCACAATCACATCGTTTTGTGACATCAACAACAAGTCATCAAATAGATGTGATATATTGACAACATTATCACATCTAACATTTCAGGATGTTGCAACTCACGTCACAATCACATCGTTTTGTGACATCAACAACAAGACATCAAATAGATGTGAAATATTGACAACATTATCAAATCTAACATTTCAGGATGTTGCAACCCACGTCATAATCACATCGTTTTGTGACATCAACAACATGGCGCGAAATAGATGTGAAACATTGACAACATTATCACATCTAGCATTTCAGGATGTTGCAACCCACGTCATAATCCCATCGTTTTGTGACATCAAGAGCATGTCGTCAAATAGATGTGAAATATTGACAACATTATCACATCTAACTTTTCAGGATGTTGCAACCCACGTTATAATCAAATCGTTTTGTGACATCAACAACATGGCGCGAAATAGATGTGAAACATTGACAACATTATCACATCCAACATTTAAGGATGTTGCAACCCACGTCATAATTACATCGTTTTGTGACATCAACAACATGTCGTCAAATAGATGTGAAATATTGACAACATTATCACATCTAACATTTCAGGATGTTGCAAACCACGTCATAATTACATCGTTTTGTGACATCAACAACTTATCGTCAAATAGATGTGAAATATTGACAACATTATCACATCTCACATTTCAGGATGTTGCAACCCACGTCATAATCACATCGTTTTGTGACATCAACAACAAGTCGTCAAATAGATGTGAAATATTGCCAACATTATCACATCTAACATTTCAGGATGTTGCAACCCACGTCATAATCACATCGGTTTGTGACATCAACAACATGTCGTAAAATAGATGTAAAATATTGACAACATTATCACATCTAACATTTCAGGATGTTGAAACCCACGTCATAATCACATCGTTTTGTGACATCAACAACGTGTCGTCAAATAGATGTGAAATAGTGACAACATTATCACATGTGACATATAAGAATGTTGCAACCGACGTCACAATCACATCATTTGGTGACGTTATTAGCTTGACGCAAATCAGACGGAATTTTGTAATGACAATAAGACTTAAAATTGTTTATGTCACAAATAGACGTAATTATCACGTTGATTTTTGGTTGATAACCAGTTGACAAGATTTCAACTTGCATGTTACGTGATTTTCTCGTCATGTGCCGGCTGGGTGCATTCTGGGCTCGCGGGCCAGGAACTAGGCTAGCTTTGGGGTTACCTTATGAATTGGTGACACATTATTGGACAAACAGTGGACAATATGCCTTGGATTGCAGGAAAAAGGCTTTGACAATCAAAATATTTCACAGGAAGGCCCCTCCGCGGACAGGCTACAGTGAAATATTCCTTTGTCAAGTTTAACCCCCTCCCCCGTCAATGAAGAGCTAGATCCGCACCTAAAAGGTATGGTGTAGCATGGACACTTTTCAGAGTGCAATTATAATCCCTTCAATTGGTAGCCTAATCAAAGAGTATTTAACCCTCATCCTCTGAGGCATTTCACTCGGAGGACAGAACATTTGGTTGTGTTGAATAATTTCCCAAAATCCGGTTCATGTGCTATTATTTTGACAAGCCTTAAGATTGTCTGTTTTAATCGGCCTTGGTTTGACTTGCATAAGCAGGATGTAGTTATCAGCAGAAAGTGTTAACATTGATGAGACTTGACATTGATATTTTGACTTCTTATAGTCGTCCTAAATAGAGTATCAGGTGAAGGGCGGTGCTGAGCGGCCGACCAAACTAATCGCTCAGTTTGCTCTTAAAAGCTGCTATTGAGGAGAGGGTCATTAGGGATCAGTTCCGTCAATTGCATATGCTATACGGCATGGTACGGAAGCACTAGTCTACAGCAATCATCCAAGGGAAGCTGCATCCTCCTCTTATCTGGCCATAATCTTAAGGCTGATTGCCAGTGGCGTACCCTGGGACCTCTGTTCAACTGCGGTGCTCTCGCATCAGTGCTGGCGCTGGTGTAGGCCGTTGTAGCCCTAAATAACTGGCAATAGCGTGTTTGACATTAGTATAGGTCTCTCACGGGGGTTGAATGGAGTTACCCTTCTTATTGTTACTCTGGGGACTATCCGACCCGAGGATACCAGAGCTGTGCGAAATGCTATAGAGTTTCAACATTAATTTGCACAGCGAAACCCAAGTCTCCGGCCATCTGGGCATGTCTGGAGGTAGATCCCCTAGAAATGTCCAGAATCCCTAATCGGGCGAGCGAAGGTAAACGCTCTCAATAACCCACCATGCCCTATCACCCCCACCCTCACATGATCATCTGTACATCATTCATCTCATCAATTGACTACAACGTTTTTATCGTATTACAATGTCACTTAAAAAACATATGTTGTACAGGGTTGTCATCCTGAAGTTCTTTCTTCTTTTATAAATAACATATGTATATGATGTCATTTACATAGGATATATAAATATTATATGTCCAAGTGGCAAGCCAGTTCCCACGTGAGGACTTTTCGAAGCAGTCACCTGGGCCTACTAAATGTTTTTGGATCCAAAGTAAAAATATAAGTAATAAAATCTAGAGCCATGACATCAGTTTGAATTATCTCCTGATTGTTTTGGACCAGATCTTTGGTGGTCAAAAGTAGATGATTTTCGCAAAAATGATTAGCATGGAAACCATGTTGCAAAGGTGCTAAAACAGCGGGTTATGATACTGTTGCAGATTATGTTCAAACAATGATTATGTTAAAATATTCAGATGGTGTTCAAGCAATTTCGCCTAGACACATATGTTCAACAGATCGGCCTGTAGTTGGACGAGGTAGCCTATATGTCAGTCTATTTGTTTGCAAACACAGGTAATATTAGCTTAGACTGATCGGGTAATTTCCTAGATCAAATATAGTGGTCAAATATACGTTATTTAAAAAGAAGGTATATGTCGATATATATCTTCTTGTCAGCGTTTTTCAGGAGAAATTGTGGAAGCTCATCGGACCCAGATCGGCATTAAATTCACCCAGTGACTATATTCCATTGTTTACATGTCCGCCTGTGCCCGCCACAGGTTCTTCTAACTTCCCTAGTAAATATTATTAAACCATCACAAAATAAACTTTACTAGATTATTTAGATATAGGTTTAAGGTAGGCCTATACGCCTATACTCAAACAGTTTGTAGAATACATGTATAGGCATATTATGTACTTACTGGCTTTTCGTTTCAATGTCCATCGTTGCTCAAGAAGGTTCTTTTTCATCTCTTTCTTCTCGTTATTTTTGCTGGTGTATAGCACGTTCAAAACGAGTAGCTGACCATGATTATATGCATAATACCTTAGACTTAAAATTGGAATGCTTCATTCCGACAGAAAATAAAAATTGACTACTGTAGACTATGTTATTATGCAGTAGCCAGGAGGCTATGTACAAAAATGTCTGTTTATTGAAATGATTTCCAATTAGAAATCGGGTGTTTGTAAATGTGTTCTCATGTATTAGAAATAATATTAAACAATTAAACACATTAGTAAAAGGTAATAAGGAGTCGTCTTCACAATAAAAGTAAATGTTGTTCTTCTGTAACAACGTAGGCCCTACGTGTGGGTGGTATATCTATAACAAGACCATACTCCAGTGTGTTGGTGACGTTCGGTTACAGCAAAATAACATCCAAATACGAACGTTAAAACGAAGTTGATTATCAGCCCGTAAATAATATTTCACCTTAATGTTGAAGGAACGTTGTTTTCGGGTTATTCAAATTAGGATTAACCTTTATTCAACACCTTTATTCAACGATTTGCGACCATTTGCGACTGATATTTTGTGACCATGTGCGACCATTTGTGATTATTTGCGACCATTTGCAATCATTTGCGACATTTGAGACCATCTGCGACTTTTGCGACCATTTGCGACCATTCGCGAACCTTTGTGACTATTTGCTACCATGTGCAACAATTTGCGACCATTTGCGACCATTTACGACCACTTGCGATTATTTGGGTTATTTGCGACCAGTTGTGACCCTTTGCGACCATGTGCGACCATTTGCGCCCAATTGCGATCATTTGCGACCATTTACGACCATTTCGGACATTTGGGTTATTTGCGACCATTTGCGAACTCTTGTGACCATTTGCCACCATTTGCGACCAATTGAGACCACTTGCAACCATTTGCGACCATGTGCGACCATATTGCGACCAATTGCGACCATGTGCGACCAGTTGCGATTATTTGCGACTTTTGCGACCATTTGCGAACAATTGCGACCAATTACGACCATTGGCGACGTTTAGGACATGTGTGACCATTTGCATTACAATGTCATTGGCATTGGACCTATTATATAAGGATTTATAATTATTCATCATTAGGCTTATTCAGCAATTTCAGAATAGACCTAGGGCCTACATGTCATCTTGATGGTGGAAGGCTATGCCATAATATATTCACAGGATTTTGCAACATAATGTCAATGTCATGATATTGCTTTAAAATATCAAGATATTGCAAATTAGGCCTAAATATCAACACGTGACACAACGTTATTATTTGTCATTATAAGGGCATGATGTGGCATGTACTAACATAACATTATGTACGTCATTATTATGTCAGGACAATATGCGTCAGCAAGTGATATTAAATTATAGCTGGAGACAACTAGCTGTGACTTTTCAAGTAACAGTAAAGTTTGCACGTCAACTTTTTGCGAACAATTGCGACCATTTGCGACCATTCGCGAATATTTGCGACCATGTGCGGCCATTTGCGACCAATTGCGACCATTTGAGACCATTAGCGATTATTTGTGACCATTTGCGACATTTGGGACATTTACGACAATTTGAGACCACCTGCGACCAATTGCGACCATTTGCGACATTTGCGACCATTTGCGACCATTTGCCAGCATTTACCACCAATTGCGACCATTTTTTCACCATTTGCGACCAATTCCAACATTTGCGACAATTTGCGACTAATTGCGATCTTTTGCAACCATTTTTGACCATTTGCGACCAATTGCGACCATTTGCGTCCATGCGCGACCACTTATGATTATTTGCGACATTTGTGACCATTTGTAACCATTTTTTGACCATTTACGACCAATTGCGACCATTTGTGACCATTTGCGACCATTTGCAACATTTGCGACATTCAGGACATTTGCGACCATTTGCATTACAATGTGATTGCCATTGGGCCTATAAAATAAGAATTTATCATTATTCATCATTAGGCTTATTCAGCAAATTCAGAACAGACCTAGGGCCTACATGTCATCTTGATGATGGAAGTCTATGCCATAATATATTTGCAATTATAATGCCAATGTCATGATATTGCTTTAAAATATCCCGATATTGCATAATAGGCCTAAATATCAACACGTGATACAACGTTATGATTTGTCATTATAAGGGCATGATGTGGCATGTAGGCCTAATAACATAACATTATGTCATTATTATTTCAGGAAAATATGCGTCAGCAAGTGATATTAAATTATAACTAGAGACAACTGCGACTTTTCAAGTAACAGTAAAGTTTGGACGTCGACTTCTGCGACCATTTGCGATATTTGCGACCATGTGCGACCAATTGCGACCATTTGCGAGCAATCATGACCAAATACATGTGAGATGACAAGATCTTGACAACTGACATCTGACATGCAACAACCCCCACGTAATAAACACATTGTTTTATGACATTAACAACATGTCATCAAATAGATGTGATATATTAACTATATTCTGACATCTCACAAAGATGCAAGCAAGGCAATAATCACATCGTTT
This sequence comes from Flabesymbios commensalis, assembly GCA_964017125.1. Taxonomy (NCBI): domain Eukaryota; kingdom Metazoa; phylum Annelida; class Polychaeta; order Terebellida; family Flabelligeridae; genus Flabesymbios; species Flabesymbios commensalis. The sequence continues at coordinate 15,157,697 of OZ024917.1, forward strand.
TGTGACACAAACATGTTGTCGAATAGATGTGAGATATTGACAATAGTCTGACATCTGACATCTCGCAATGCTGCAACTCACTGGATATTCACATTGTTTTGTGACATAAAAAACATGTCGTCAAATAGATGTGAAATTTTGACAATATTCAATCAACAACATGTTGTCAAATAGATGTGAGATATTGAAAATATAATGACATCTGTCATCTTACATGCAGCCATCCACGCCATTATCATATCGTTCTGCGACATCAACAACATGTCGTCAAATATATGTGAAATATTGACAACATTATCACATCTAACATTTCAGGATGTTGCAACCCACGTCATAATCACATCGTTTTGTGACATCAACAACAGGTCGTCAAATAGATGTGAAATATTGACAACATTATCACATCTAACATTTCAGGATGTTGCAACAAACATCATAATTACATCGTTTTGTGACATCAACAACATGGCGTCAAATCTATGTGAAATACTGACAACATTATCACATCTAACATTTCAGGATGTTGCAACCCACGTCATAATTACATCGTTTTCTCACATCAACAACATATCGTTAAATAGATGTGAAATACTGACAACATTATCACATCTAACATTTCAGGATGTTGCAACCCACGTCATAATCACATCGTTTTCTCACATCAACAACATTTCGTCAAATATATGTGAAATACTGACAACATTATCACATATACCATTTCAGGATGTTGCAACCCACGTCATAATCACATCGTTTTGTGACATCAACAACATATTGTCAAATAGATGTGAAATACTGACAACATTATCACATCTAACATTTCAGGATGTTGCAACCCACGTCATAATTACATCGTTTTCTCACATCAACAAGATATCGTCAAATAGATGTGAAATACTGACAACATTATCACATCTAACATTTCAGGATGTTGCAACCCACGTCATAGTCACATCGTTTTGTGACATCAACAACATGTCGTCAAATAGATGTGAAATACTGACAACATTATCACATCTAACATTTCAAGATGTTGCAACCCACGTCATAATTACATCGTTTTCTCACATCAACAACATATCGTAAAATAGATGTGAAATACTGACTACATTATCACATCTAACATTTTAGGATGTTGCAACCCACGTCATAATCACATCGTTTCGTGACATCAACAACATGTCGTCAAATAGATGTGAAATATTGACAACATTATCACATCTAACATTTCAGGATGTCGCAACCCACGTCATAATTACATCGTTTTGTGACATCAACAACATATCGTCAAATAGATGTGAAATACTGACAACATAATCACATCTAACATTTCAGGATGTTGCAACCCACGTCATAATCACATCGTTTTATGACATCAACAACATGTCGTCAAATAGATGTAAAATATTGACAACATAATCACATCTAACATTTCAGAATGTTGCAACCCACGTCATAATTACATCGTTTTGTAACATCAACAACATGTCGTCAAATAGATGTGAAATATTGCTAATATTATCACATCTAACATTTCAGGATGTTGCAACCCACGTCACAATCACATCGTTTTGTGACATCAACAACAAGTCATCAAATAGATGTGAAATATTGACAACATTATCACATCTAACATTTCAGGATGTTGCAACTCACGTCACAATCACATCGTTTTGTGACATCAACAACAAGACATCAAATAGATGTGAAATATTGACAACATTATCAAATCTAACATTTCAGGATGTTGCAACCCACGTCATAATCACATCGTTTTGTGACATCAACAACATGGCGCGAAAAAGATGTGAAACATTGACAACATTATCACATCTAACATTTCAGGATGTTGCAACCCACGTCATAATCCCATCGTTTTGTGACATCAAGAACATGTCGTCAAATAGATGTGAAATATTGACAAAATTATCACATCTAACTTTTCAGGATGTTGCAACCCACGTTATAATCACATCGTTTTGTGACATCAACAACATGGCGCGAAATAGATGTGAAACATTGACAACATTATCACATCCAACATTTCAGGATGTTGCAACCCACGTAATAATTACATCGTTTTGTGACATCAACAACATGTCGTAAAATAGATGTAAAATATTGACAACATTATCACATCTAACATTTCAGGATGTTGAAACCCACGTCATAATCACATCGTTTTGTGACATCAACAACGTGTCGTCAAATAGATGTGAAATAGTGACAACATTATCACATCCAACATTTCAGGATGTTGCAACCCACGTCATAATCACATCGTTTTGTGACATCAACAACATGTCGTCAAATAGATGTGAAATACTGACAACATTATCACATCTAACATTTCAGGATGTTGCAACCTACGTCATAATCACATCGTTTTGTGACATCAACAACATGTTGTCAAATAGATGTGAAATACTGACAACATTATCACATCTAACATTTCAGGATGTTGCAACCCACGTCATAATCACATCGTTTTGTGACATCAACAACATGTCGTCAAATAGATGTGAAATACTGACAACATTATCATATCTAACATTTCAGGATGTTGCAACCCACGTCATAATTACATCGTTTTCTCACATCAACAACATATCGTCAAATAGATGTGAAATACTGACAACATTATCACATCTAACATTTTAGGATGTTGCAACCCACGTCATAATTACATCGTTTTCTCACATCAACAACATATCGTCAAATAGATGTGAAATACTGACAACATTATCACATCTAACATTTTAGGATGTTGCAACCCACGTGATAACTACATCGTTTTCTCACATCAACAACATATCGTAAAATAGATGTGAAATACTGACTACATTATCACATCTAACATTTTAGGATGTTGCAACCCACGTCATAATCACATCGTTTCGTGACATCAACAACATGTCGTCAAATAGATGTGAAATATTGACAACATTATCACATCTAACATTTCAGGATGTCGCAACCCACGTCATAATTACATCGTTTTGTGACATCAACAACATATCGTCAAATAGATGTGAAATACTGACAACATAATCACATCTAACATTTCAGGATGTTGCAACCCACGTCATAATCACATCGTTTTATGACATCAACAACATGTCGTCAAATAGATGTAAAATATTGACAACATTATCACATCTAACATTTCAGAATGTTGCAACCCACGTCATAATTACATCGTTTTGTAACATCAACAACATGTCGTCAAATAGATGTGAAATATTGATAATATTATCACATCTAACATTTCAGGATGTTGCAACCCACGTCACAATCACATCGTTTTGTGACATCAACAACAAGTCATCAAATAGATGTGAAATATTGACAACATTATCACATCTAACATTTCAGGATGTTGCAACTCACGTCACAATCACATCGTTTTGTGACATCAACAACAAGACATCAAATAGATGTGAAATATTGACAACATTATCAAATCTAACATTTCAGGATGTTGCAACCCACGTCATAATCACATCGTTTTGTGACATCGACAACATGGCGCGAAATAGATGTGAAACATTGACAACATTATCACATCTAACATTTCAGGATGTTGCAACCCACGTCATAATCCCATCGTTTTGTGACATCAAGAACATGTCGTCAAATAGATGTGAAATATTGACAACATTATCACATCTAACTTTTCAGGATGTTGCAACCCACGTTATAATCACATCGTTTTGTGACATCAACAACATGGCGCGAAATAGATGTGAAACATTGACAACATTATCACATCCAACATTTCAGGATGTTGCAACCCACGTCATAATTACATCGTTTTGTGACATCAACAACATGTCGTCAAATAGATGTGAAATATTGACAACATTATCACATCTAACATTTCAGGATGTTGCAAACCACGTCATAATTACATCGTTTTGTGACATCAACAACTTATCGTCGAATAGATGTGAAATATTGACAACATTATCACATCTCACATTTCAGGATGTTGCAACCCACGTCATAATCACATCGTTTTGTGACATCAACAACAAGTCGTCAAATAGATGTGAAATATTGCCAACATTATCACATCTAACATTTCAGGATGTTGCAACCCACGTCATAATCACATCGGTTTGTGACATCAACAACATGTCGTAAAATAAATGTAAAATATTGACAACATTATCACATCTAACATTTCAGGATGTTGAAACCCACGTCATAATCACATCGTTTTGTGACATCAACAACGTGTCGTCAAATAGATGTGAAATAGTGACAACATTATCACATCCAACATTTCAGGATGTTGCAACCCACGTCATAATTACATCGTTTTCTCACATCAACAACATATCGTCAAATAGATGTGAAATACTGACAACATTATCACAACTAACATTTCAGGATGTTGCAACCCACGTCATAATCACATCGTTTTGTGACATCAACAACATGTCGTCAAATAGATGTGAAATACTGACAACATTATCACATCTAACATTTCAGGATGTTGCAACCGACGTCACAATCACATCATTTGGTGACGTTATTAGCTTGACGGAAATCAGACGTAATTTTGTAATGACAATAAGACTTAAAATTGTTTATGTCACAAATAGACGTAATTATCACGTTGATTTTTGGTTGATAACCAGTTGACAAGATTTCAACTTGCATGTTACGTGATTTTCTCGTCATGTGCCGGCTGGGAAAAAGCCTATATTTGGCAGTGTTCTGAGGCCCTGCCTACTAAGAATCTTAAAATTTGGTATATATTAACTTTCTCTTTTTTTCATTAGAAAAGTTAAGATAAATCTTAACTTTTCTAATGAAAATAAGATAAAGTTTAGATAATCCTAATTTCAATATTCTTAATGGGATGTCCTCCTGATGCATCCCGTCTGATCCATCCATTTTGGCACGGTGGAGACGCACAATGTTGGGTCAGGGAACATGACAAAAATGAGGTGAAGTTAGCCGTGAGTTCTGGTTTGAACACCCGAAAACTTGTTGATTGGGGGTTGACAGCCAAGTTACCGATATGCCACTTCACTAGGCTTCACGACATTTATTATTTATTGTTGTAATTATACTTCGTGCATAATTATGCATTAGTTGGTTAATATACATGTTTGAATAAATATTATCAGATTAGTTATTATCACTGTGTAAATTATACAGTATTTTGACCGCAATACTTGAATATATTATATATTGAAATATTATATGGGCGCTTTGCCCATATAAGTTTCAATGCGTGCTGAAACTATCAGTGTTTTTCAGTCAGCTACTGAAAAGTATTTTTGCTTAACCAGTGATCAAACATTCTTAGTTTGTTGTCTCGCTGTCAAATTTTTGTCATTGTGATTTGTTTATATAGGTGTTCAAATTGTGTTTGTGTTGATGTCGGATTCCAAACAAATTTATTTGTCGCTATCACGCTAGATCATTCACGATAGATTCCGACATAAATCCCTCCTACCTTCAGTAGCCATGACAATATCTAGCCATCTGACATCACATTACCAGCATATCATGAATTCCATGAATACATGAACCTCAGATGAAAAAAATAAAGTCGTAGTATATCTAAGGACGTCTGTTTTCCACCAGCATACAATACATTTAATCGCACTGTGCTTAGCCCTTACAACGCTGAACGAAATTCGATAGATTTGTAGATCCGAATGTACGAAGCGCGAAGCGCCGAGTATATTCGGATCTACGAATCTATCGTAATTGAGTACTTTCTTCGACTTAAAATACACAAAGTAAGTACATGTGTTCCAAGATTTTATATAGAAAAACGCAATTTCATTGTCAGCATGGTAAACCAGAAACTATTAGCCATGCAGTTTTACAGTTAAACCCACATATTGTGCCCGAATTGATCAGTATTAAAAATATCTGTAGATTCGTAGATCTGAATCGACTGTTTGGACAATAGATTGACATCACAGGTGTATTTTAAGTTTGAATAAAGCATGAAGACCAAAGGTTTTTTTCAATTTGAAATCATAATGTCTTAGTTAGCTCTAGTCGATTCATTTGAATACCTATGTTATGGGTCTGTTACAACATATTTTTACTCTTACAGTGCGGAGATCGGCTTTAGACATCAGAATCTGACGTCGTCTACAGACGTCGGATTCTGACGACTAAAGGCGATCCCCGCGCTGTAAGAGTTAACTTCATATCAGAATTCGCTGACCTCATTTGGATTTGATGACGTCACTCATCCGTGAATGATAATTCATCCGTGGATAGGAAGTCCTCATTCATCCATTGATGTTCAACATCCATAGAAGCTGACTGGTCTTATCCACGGATAGATGACAAAATCCGTATATTGTGAGTTTTTCATCCACGGATAGCACTGTTTTTAACTGTAAATATCTCCTGTGATAATGGTCACAATATAACTAAAATAAATCTGTGGAGTCGTGGTATTGGCGCGATTAAGTAGATATATCAAAAGTTATGATCTGTGCCATAGCAGCTCTGTGATGGGGTACCCAAATATATCCGGTCTTTAATTAATCTGGAGGCTGAAAAACAAACTTTTAAGTCAAAGCCTGATCATTTACTGTTTTAAATTATATACTGTAGGTCTGGTAATTTTCGCGTGATCAGATTTTCGCAAATTTGTTATTTTGTGACATTTTACAAAGTCTAGAATTTGCGAATTATCGATTTCGGTGATAGGTAGCACTTATAATAATAATTTTCGCGAAATTCTTTAATTCGGGAATTCGACTTCTACGCAAGATTCGCGAAAATTAAAACCCCGCGAAATTACCAGATCTACAGTATATGATTGGAATTACGTCACGTAAACATACGTTTATTTGTGTTGCTGTTATGTGAAATTCCCAAATCATTTATTCAATAAGATTTTCAGTTAATAATGATTTTTGAGTAAAATGGGCCCATCAGCTACGCCTTGAAGAAACACCGCAGGTATATGAAGCGTGGTGGAATCACACAATTGACCGTGACGTAATCACAAATGTTATTAGAGCGACACAATCAGGCTAAAATCATCAAAATTTATTTTGGCTTTTTAATATGACCGTATTTCTTATTTTGGACATGCATGTCCATAATAAGAAATTGGGAATTTCGTCTCGATATCTCCCTTAACTGGTAAATGCGCAACACTAAAATTAAAAAAAAACTTTTGCAGTCCTAGTCTATGGACATGTTTACATCATATGGTCATATTATAAAGATAAAATAAAATTACCGATTTTTCTATGATTTTACCCTGATTGTGTCGCATCAATTTGATATCCAACTTGGATAATTATTTGGTTTCTGGACTGATTGCTTTCGAGTATTAACAGCATTAATGAAGCAACATATAATCTTAGTTCTGACCAATAAAATATAACATTATAACATGAATCATTTGAATAAATCAACATCAGATAAAAAATAATAAAAATCTTAAAATATCAACGAACGTATGTTTTCACTAGGCAATACTTGAAATGATTTGCTTGCAATATTTCTCAGTGATCATTTTTATTTTCAAGTTTTTATTCTGTGAAACGCAGTGACGTCACTTGGTGAAAACAAGGTTATATAAGAACCCTTTCCCATACTTCATTGTATTAGCCAGCTCGGTGAAAACAAAGGAGGTCGAGGTCTTTGAGTTTCCCAGAATTGAAGTTCTGGTCCGACGTCGGTTAGAGACTAACATATTTCAGGTAAAGTACCCACTTCAATCACATTTCAAACAGAATACTGTTAATTTAATAATAATAAAAATTATGTTTTTCTTACTCATACCGTTGGGGTTTTTATTAGGATTAAACTGATGTACCTATTTTATTTAAAAAAAAAATAGAATCTGTTTGCATAAATAATGCGGGGACGGCATACAACAGCAATGCAAATAAAAGTATATTTTCGTGACGGAATCACAATCATTTATAATACATGTACATGAAACTGTCTTCTCGTTTTTTTTTCATGTTATCATGTTATCATATATATGTTATGTAATCATATATATTTGTCAATTTGTTTTAATCAAATGCTTTGATCCAATAGCTACGGTGAGTTCCAGCAAAATTGAAAGGTAGAGTGATTCCGTAACGGTGTTTTTGGTAATTCCGACACATTGAACAAAACCTTATGCACGTGCACATTGAGTGCTGAGAGCATAAACACACCTATATGTATATGTAGATGTTTGTTGGTGTCGAACTATATGCCTGTGTAGGCTGGGAATCAATTGTAATATACCAAAACAACATACATATATTTTAGTTCAGATTTGTTGTAAGAGACAAGCCCTTGTTAATAGAAGTTTTAATAGTATCATGGTCAGCAAGGGAGTTAGCCTAATATTAGGCCCAACTGTTTTTTTTTATAATTTTACATGCGCTACGCACGCGCTGACCCTGATCGCCAATGTGTGATAGCCCCTTAATTATGTCTCCCCTCTATACACAGAGGTGGAGACATGTTGCTTTACCTGTGTCCGCTCAGTCTGTGAGTCTCTGTCTGTGAGTGTCCCATTCATTTCGGTCCAGCGCTTTTTGTCGTGCAGGAGGTCAAACACGAGACGTTGACCCAAATCACCCAATGCTGGGCTAATGTTGGCCCACCGTCTACGACGCTGATTCAACATTTGCCCACTATTGGGTTACCGAGTCGTGTTTAGCGCCACGCTGAATGTGGGCCAGCGTTACACACGGCGGGCCAACATTAACCCAGCTTTGGTTGTAAGCATCATGCTGGTACTGCCATCATGAAGTACTGACTAGGGCTGAATAAATACTGCCCAGCTCCAGCGAGGCCAACATTTAACAGACATTGAGTCGTTGTCAGCTTGTAACAGCCGCCACCAGTAACCACCAGCGGACCAGCAGCAGCCCAGCAAACACAAAGCGATTAACCAGTGTTGATTTGATGTCAGCATTGAACCAGCAATGGGTCAGCGTCTCGTGTTTGCTGGGAGTGTTGACAAGTTATATTGTGTTTCGCACCAAAACGGAATAATAAATTCCCCCTAATAGGCCTACATAGCCTCTACTGTCCACAGGAGCCATTTACATTTATTAGCTATCAACCTTTATGATTATGCTGCTGGAGGGGAGACGGGCGGGGGCCCTAGGGTAGGGGTTAGCACCGCTGCCTTTCATGCCGGAGTTTGGGGTTTGGTTCCCGGTCTCGGCAGTTTGAAAGAAACAAAAATGTTTCTTCCCCATCCACGTGTGAAAGTCAATATTGTGGGGAGCCTCCGTGACCGAGAGGTAGCGTTCTCGGTCTCAGACCGCCAGGGCTCGAATTTCGAATCCTGTGTCTGGAGGACAGCGTCATCTCAATCATCTCACCATCCTCAGGAGGTTCTCCTGGCCCAGTATAGATTATATGTGCACAAAGGTGGCCTAGAGCCAGATTCATTTCATTTTTTTGGAGGGGAGACATCTTCAGTTTTTTGTTTACAAGTAACTGTACCTTCAGTTTTCGTTATTCCGCTCATTGGTATAACCGATATGAATTAGTGCAACGAGTTTTCTGCGCATGGACATTTTTCCATAAAAATAATCATAATATGAGGGTTTTTTATACGCGTAGGCCTATACGACAGGACGCCTTGGTACGCGTGACTAGGGAGTAAACTAGGATGGGCCAACTTAACCCTTTAGCCGCCAAATTATTCGATCTAAAGTTTCACTCACTTGAAGTTGTGTCTCGCTGACGCGGTCCACAATTTCAAGTGAGTGAAAATTATTCAGATTTGACAAAATGGAGGTCAACTGTTTTCAAATATTGCTTATTGATGTCACATTTTATTTTTACCATGTTTAAAAGGTGGTACTTAATGTGCTAATAAAAAATGAGAGCACGAATATATGCGGCACCGGCCGTGAAAGGGTTAATACACAGACATGTAGTCTCCTCATCATGAATAATGCTCGCACCTCAATGTGACTGAAGGTTTCACCATGAGGTAATTGCATCTTCCACAACAAGTTATTTTACCCACGAGCACGCAGTGCGATACCTTGCTTTATCGAGCATAGAGTCCAACTATTTTAAATAGCCAGATACCTTGAATGTCGCGTGTCGCAAGACATGCCAATCAGAGAGCCCTTGACCAGGCGTTGACAGCTGACTGAGAGCATAGCCTGCTTGTTTCCGTTGGTATGATAGATCAGATAGATAGATAAGCTCGTAATCTCACGCTGATTTCATTGTGTTCCAAGCTCCCTGAATGGCGGTACACGTCACTGTCCAAATGAGAGATTCCCAACTGGTCTATATAGTACATCTAGCAACGGAAACATGTGACTGTGTATGAGAGAGGAACAAAAGGTCAATTCTTCGCTACCTTTTATGACATATTTATGAGTCTGAAACATCCAATGCGGTTTGAATCTCAGACACACCCCCAAGATGACCACGTAGACAGAATAACTGATTGTAGTACCCGATACGGCCAGGCTCCTGCGGTATGCACTCGCGTGAGACTGGCCAAGGGAAGATGGGTAATTGCTGCCGCTATTTCACCTGATACTAAACAAAACAGCCAGTGTTATCTAAAACCCAAGTGAAATATATATCTCACGAAAGCTCAGAACGAAGTAGTCCATTTTATATCACATACATCGTTTTCGAAATATGCCATGTGGTGCAAAAAGAATTAACCCTCTAACCGCTATCCTATTTAAATTTTCACCCCCCTGCCCAAAAAAAATTGTGTCTCGCTACCGCGACCCACAACTTCGGGTGGGTGAAAATTACTCATAGTTGTTTAATTTGAGAGAGAAGTAGGCCCCTACGTTTATTTCACCAAAAAATACATGGCTGGGAGACCCTCGCTAAGATTAAAAATAACCACTATCGCGAGGGCCAAGCATTTTATAAGCAAGCATTTGAAAATATTGATGTTCAAACCCTCATTTTATTTGCAACGAAATTGATATAATCGGCTAATAAAAACGGATTAAAAACGATTAGAGTTGTTCTTAGCGTTCAAAGGGTTAAGATGAACGTGATAAATGAGGGTCTACGTGCGATGGCCCTTCATGTGATCGATGGATTTTCAAGTGATCACTCGAACGATTTTATTTGACATAGGTGCAGTGAAGTGCCAAATAAATTCACCAGACATGATATATAGATGTAAATCGGGGTATACGACGGTCGATATCGTTAAAATATTTTTCGAGATGACTACACATGTAGCGTTGTTTTCGCAAACGCTATGTAATGTTGTGTATATAATCAGGATAATATATTCGCAATAATATTTTAAGGACTTTGCTACTTGAGCTCATATAGAGCATATAGTAATATAGCCCCATTGGCTTAAAGAGGTTTCTGCCACAGATTGACCGCGTACAAAATCGGAGGACATTTTTTTGGACTGTCAAATCGGAATATATCGGGGAGTAATCAGTTCAAAGATAAGTTTTTTAGAAGCAGTAACATTTCAGTTCCGTAAAGTTAAAATAGTTATGAACATTTTTCGGACCTTGGGGTCGGGATCGCTATCAGTCACCGCCATGTTGGATTTTTTGGGTAAAGTAAATACAGCCATCCACGGCCTCGGAGAGGACGACACGGCAAATAGTAATAGACCTATTTGAACCCTTCGATCACCAATCACGATTTAATTGTTTTGTTTTTTGTCTTTTCTTTTAGGATATTAAATAACGTCCTTGGGCCTAAAATAAAATATGTGATGTATTTTGAAGTCATGCCTACAACGTCGGTCGAACGTCTTCGACGTTGGTTCGACATTGTATAAATGGTAAACAAATGTTTTGTGTTTGCTGAGTGGGTCACTTTAGCGAGACACAATTTGAAGTGATTAGATAATTCAGCGTGCTATAAACAGAAAAACATTTTGAAAAAGCGATACATTGATAAATTAAGGTATATTTTGTCCTGTGGTACTTTTTAGTGTGACATCTCTGTGCTCTTAAAGTGATATATCTGTGATGTCACATCACTCATATCCTGATAATTGATCTAAGTATATGAGATATCATGGTGATGTCATTTTGATATCGATCTGACATGCCAGTGTGAGATTATTTCGACATTAAGAGGATATTGCAATGATTGCTAATAATGATACCACGGGTTTACTACCGGGGTTGACTGGGAGTTACCCAAAACAAGTTCTGTCAAGATCACGACAATACAACAAACACGAGTTGTTCGCCCGGCCTTGGTTCAATGCTGGGTCAATTTCTTTAGACTATTACCCAGCAAACACAAAACATTTGTATAGCATTTATGCAAAGTCGGCCCAACGTCTTCGACGTTGAGCCAACATTGTATAAATGTTATACAAATGTTTTGTGTTTGCTGGGTGGGCCTATGTACGAGGGCCTAAAATTGAAATAAATCTGAGCAACGTAATACGTTCCTTCTTCTCCTTCTTTGCGTAACAGGGCAACACTATAACTTCCAAAAAAAATGAAATGAATCGGGATTTAGGCCACCTTTGTGCACATATAGGCTAAACTGGGCCAGGAGAACATCCTGAGGATGGTGAGATGAATGAGATGACACTGTCCTCCAGACACAGGATTCGAAATTTGAGCCCTGGCGGTCTGAGGCCGGGGACGATACCTCTCGGTCACGGTGGCTCCCCACAATACTGAGTACTATAAACTATTCCAAGAAGTGTTTATGGTAAGAAATAATAACAAAAATAAACGAAGGGAAAGTAAAGGTAGCTTTCCAACGGGGTGCATGTTAAAACACTGGGTCTCCGCAAGCCACCCCCTGCCAGCAAACACAAGAACCACCAGCATTAATTGGTCCCGGCGCAAAGCAGTCGTGGATCAACCAGATTCTGTATGGATTCGGTGTCATTGATCGGCGCGACACCGGTGTTTACGGATGCTTCCACTTTAGCGGAGCCATGACGTCTCCGGACAACGATACAATGGGAATGTGACAAAATCGGCACCGCACTAAATCGACCGGATCTGTTTTGTGAGGATTGACATTCAGTGTGGTTCTTAACTAATCAATCCGAGTGCTCGTCCGGAAGCAGTCCACAACATCCCGCTGAATTAGTTATTACAAGAGCGGCTTTTACGACGACTACCCTGCTGAAAAGTGCGCGAACTGTGCAGAGAGATCGAGAAGTTTACACGAGAGGAAATGCTGTGATCTTTGTAATCTTTGACACAATAGGTAAGGTATTTTTACTTACTATCTGTTATATAGACTTATTATATCAGTAAGGTGGACTTCACAGCAAACATTTGCATAACATTTGTACAACGTCAGCCCAACGTTGAAGACAACATTGTACAAATGTTTACTGGGCTAGGCCTACATGGATATCAGCTTTTAGATAGTATGCGAAAGTTTCAGGTCAATGGATGAATAGCTGGGTGAAATTTATAATTAAAATCTCCTGTGAAATCATGTTTTCTTCGAAAAGTATTTACCTTGCCAAAATAATTTTAGTGGCAAGTGGTCACCAGCGGTTAGGCCAATTCTGCGAAGAGATCAGGATGGTATAATTCGCCGACGCCGACGCCGCACATATTCGGGTTTTCATTTTTTATTAGCACATTAAGGAGGCCTACCACATTTTAAAAATGTTAAAGATAAAATGTGACATAACCAGCAAGATTTGAAAAGAGTTGACCTCCATTTTGTCAAATCTGAATAATTTTCACTCACCTGAAGTTGTGGATCGCGTCAGCGAGACACAACTTCAAGTGGGTGAAAATTCAAATTGAATAATTTGGCGGTTAAAGGGTAAACGTATATGATCATAACAATTATATATAATCTGGGTTTCAAGCTCTAACCCCGTAAGGGGTTAACAAGTGACAAAAGAGGTATCAAAATTCTTTATTCAGCCCACCATGACACACAACTATAGCAGTGACCCGAAGTTTTAAAATACATGGGATGAATAAACTAACAGTTACCGGTACGCAAAAATCAACTAATATGATTACCGAAAAAAAGTAATAATAATATGTCATTGGATTTATAAATATCAATCAGTGGTTTTAACCCCTATCCGCCAGGTTAATTTATTTAAATGTTCACCCACTTGAAGTTGTGTCTCCCTACCGCGACCCACAGCTTCAAATGGACACAAACTACTCACATTTGTTTAATTTGAGAAAAAACATTTGCAAATTTTGACGTTTTTCGTTCCCAATAACTGTGAACTGATCGCATAATAAAATGGATTAAAAACGACTAATGTCGTTCTTAGCGGTTTAAGGGTTAATACGTATGTGAGGAAAACGATATGGAGAATAAACCCTTTAAGCCCTCACGATGCAATAAAGCATCATTTTACATCCTTTATTCTCCTACAAGTTTTAGAAAGTACATTTCAATGAAACTGTTTTACAATACACGGCAATTTTCTTTCATTTTTCACCCACTTTAGGTCATCTTCATCCACTACAAGTCGAGAATTGCGACAGCAATTCGCGGCTTGTAGTGGATGAAGATGACAATGGTAAATTCAGGCTTGAAAGGGTTAATATACCTCACCGAAAGTGTAAAAAACACGCGCACTCCAAATTCTTAACGCATATGGATAAGATGTGAGTTTTCTAGTAATACACCAGGCCTGCTGACCTTATGTTATACGTTACCTTATAGACGAGTACTGTGTAATTAAGTCTAATTTAGGCACATGACCTCACGACACTTACCATGAACATACGAATGCGCAGTCACCCAATAAACACGAGACATCAATATTGGACCAGTGTCGTATTAGTGTTCTAATATTTAACTCACATTGGGTGGATATTGGCCAACGACTCTTGTTTGTTGGGTAAGCCTATGTAAATGCTCAGTCATTTATATGGACCGCCCATTCAAGATGTATGTGTCCACGGGAACTTGAGTTAAATCTTCGGTGCACACTAGGCCTACTTTTCAGTCAGACATTTTGTAAGCATGTTATCTTTATTTTTCAATTATCATTTTCTGTTTTATCTGAGACAAATTAGTCACGCATAGGAGAGGCCTACATTTTTATTAAAAACTACTTTCACAGTTAATTAAGCTTCATAAATAAAACCTCAACATTGTTATCTCATATCAACGGCAAGTTGATTTTTTATTGTGCTTATCAATATTAATCGGCGTGTGTTAAAATTAAAGAGCAATTGTTGTGCATACGCGCGGTTCATTTGGAAGATTAAAATCAGTTTGAATCTGAAGTTATCACAATTGCAGGCAAGCGTGGTTCCTAGTAATATATATGTGTTCATAGATTCAAATCTGTCGGAACAAATTACAATATATGGAAACAGATTTGACTGATTGTAGATTTTAAGCGGTTAGCGCTGCAGCTGGTAGTTTTGCTTCACTGATCCATACTATTAAACGTGATCTATCACCCCTTATATGGTATGAATAATTATGTCCTATATGGGGTGATTGGCTATCATGTGACCCTCTCAGAGGGTCACATGATAGCCAATCACCTCATATAAGGAAAAACTTGTGCCTCATCTTGTGGCAACTTTGATTTACTTGTCACAAAATTATTCATACTATATAAGGGGTGATAGATCACCTTTAACACCTCGACGAACCTCACTCTTGGCACAGCATTGTCAACGTCCACAATGTAGACGTTGACAATGTTGCGCATGCGGGTGCGCCCATGATGACGACCCGACTTCTACAAATGCTCCGTATCTTAGAGACACAAATCTAAAGTTGGGTTAGCTCGTTTGCCCTGCGGTTATGACGTCGTTTTTGTACGTTCTATTTAATTACTGATTTATGCTGGATAAATACCAGCTGTTTACTATGGTAGATGATGTACGTCTGGAGTAGGCTATCTACATTCTAATTTCAAATACAGAAAGGATAGAGGACCGGTCATTTCTGTCATGCAAAGCCGAAAGGCAGTATCTGCATACAAGTAAGCAGGTGCTGCCTTTTGGCTTTGCAGAGCAGCTCTGGTGAGTGAGACTAGTTGAATAAAATTATTACTTTAATCTATATTGTACTGCCACAATTTTCACTTGAATATGAAGTGGAATTGTCTGATTTCATGACATGATGATATGTCACTTATGAAATTAACGTTGAAAACGTCCGCGTTTTGATGGGTAGCCTAATTGTGGCATTTTCTGCTATTTTTCTTGCTGAATATTGATATGCTTCATGACGCATAGCCTTTATGTGAGACATGGGTCTGTGACTTAAGTAAAGCCCATACATGCCAAGCAAGACATAGATACAACGTTAAACGTTAGAGCCAGTAGGAATTTCAAAATCTCAATACATTATTTCACTCTCTCTCGGGGACTGTCGAGGGACCTCGTATGTGTGAGAGCAAATTTAATGGGCTCTTCATGATCGCTCAATAAATCCTGATCCGTCACGTTCAGAGAATTGAAGGACATCCCACTGGACACACGACGTTGTTGCGACGTCATTGACGTTGATTCAGCGTCGCAACAACGTCGTGCGTCTAGAGTGATAGGTCGTCTCGTGTACTATGGTGCTCTGTGAGGGGTAAATGTGCTTTAATTGATGCTTTATCTTGTCCTCGTCATTGATGTTATTGTTCGGGCCTATGACATATATGTAGCATAATATCTCGCAATTCATGAAAATGTTTTTAAATTTAACAAAAGGTAATAATATAGCTCTCAATAATTTAAATGATAGTTCTCTCAAAAGGGTACCTCTTCAGGTATTGGCCATTCTTGCCAATTTATCTTCCAATTCACTTGACACTTCAAAACGTCGGTTAAATGTCGGCTCTGCCGCTATAGCTCCAACATGCATGTTCTGGGGACGTTCTAAATTTATAGCATATCGTCACATTGGTGTCAAAGGGCTGTAAGCTATCTGCCACTCTGTGGGAGTTACGACCCTTTAATACCAAGGTTACAATATGGTGTGAATGGCTATTTATTTATTTATTTTTACTTCAACGTTAAAAAAATTATACGAAACATACGCCGATTTCGAATACTATAGTATCTGAATGCTCGCATGGGACTTTGTCTGAAGTCGTTGAACGCAGTAACGAGACACAACACCTTAACCCTAACAGTTGACCTTTATATTGTCAAATCTGAATAATTTTAACTCACTTGAAGTTGTGGATCGCGTCAGCGAGACACAACTTCAAGTGGGTGGAAATTCAGATTGAATAATTTGGCGGTTAAAGGGTAAAGCGTTTCAAAGTACATACATCTTGATTTTGCGCATGTCGTCGCTACGACTATTATGATTCAGATCTCCAGTGGAGATATCGATAACGTGAATTACTCTGACGTGTGAGGACAAGCAGCAGTAACTGCTTACTTTTCAAGTATACAGTTACTGCTGTTCGTTTCCAGTGTATAGTCTTTATGTTTGAACACTTGTTTTATTCCCAATAACTGTGATTTAATCGGCAAATATTTAAAAAAAAACAGATTATAAACTTCGAGACCTTCGAATGACCTTGATAAAATTTTGCTGTGACATTGAGGTGGCATTTTGGTACAGAATATCTGAATGCTCGAATGTGCCTTTGTCTGAAATAATACAACACCAAGCGTTCACATATGTCGAGTTCAGCACGCGTTTATACATTTTGTATGGACTATTTGAGAGTCACTCGGCGACTACCGTGGAATTCCTTGCAAAATTTCATAAAAATCAGTTGAGAATTGACTGAGAAATCGGCAAAAAACATGCGATACAAGTTAATTTGACGACGGGTATAGTTTCGATTTCGCTATGTTTTCACAAACTAATTAATTTTGCTCACTCTTCCTGAAAATGTGTTGAAGGCATATTTAGGGAGTCCTTAACGAAATTTATAATTTAGTTGTGCTCACTGTAAAAACTTTACAACTCACTCCCTGATAACCCCTCCAGGGGCGGATTTATACGGGGCTGACAGGTTTTCGGAACCCTGTCAGCATGTTCAAATAATTATGTCAAATTACAGTGTTGGATACATGAAAAGCGCTAAATAGTTGTCATGTTGTAGAGGGACATTATATAGGTTTAAGGTAGGACCCTATATATATTTAGGTGTATCTGCATCTGTATATTACGTGGCAGTACCCACTATTGTGCTATCGCGCCACGGGAGAAACTTAGCAAGGCCTGTTATCATTCATGATAATCATTCATAGCCTTATTAGACAGGGATATATCCTAACCAATCTAATAAACATGTCTGTCAAACTTTTCTCAACGGTTTCTATTGTATTTTTTTCCCGTAGATTTCAAATCTGCCAGATACCATTCGAGATTTTGCATATTTAATTAGCTAATTTGCATATTTCCAAAATGGCCGCCGAAAAAAAAGTAATCGGCTATCAATACATTTCCGGCTATCCTAGAAATGTGTTTTTTGGCCCTAAGTTCGGGTTTTGAGATCCCATAATGCAATTTTGACGACAATATTAATTTTGGGGTCATTGGAAGGTCATAGGTCACGTGACCATTGAAATACAATATCCAACATTCACGTTTTAGCAAAAAGTGCACAACTTGACCTTTTTTGGATAAAATGATGGTTTGAATGCCTGCTAATATATATTTAATTTCAGAGAGTTACATCTTATACACAATACTATATTTATTAATACAAGATGGCCGCCATAATTCAAAATGGCCGCCAGCCGAATCCAAAATCAAGATATCTTAGTTTCTGGATATCATATCTTAGCGATCTTAGTGGCTTGATTAAGGTTTTTTGGACCAAGGAATACAATGCCGAACATCATTATACTGTCAAATGATTTTTTTGAGGTTTTTGAAGTGTTTTTGATCTCTATAGTTTGATATTTTGGCAAAATTGTGTGATCCATCTACGCCACCATAGTTATATTTGAATGACTTCCTCCCAGAATGAGTTTATCATCCGCACACTGTTCTGAATTCACATACTAACATGATATAAAGTTAAACCATATAAATTACATGTGTATGACAGCGACAAAATAGGTAAATAAACATCATTTACATTATAATACGGAACTGTTATGTTGTAGAGTATGTAAAACTACTACCCAGGGGGTTAACATCATATTTTCTGGAAAACTGACAGTCTGACACGGCGTGTTGTAAACGGTTGGGCACCTGAAATGATATCTACATATATTTAGGTTCACAACCTAGGTGCACAACCTTGCAAATCGACTACTGGAAATTGACAGGAGGCCAATAATGGCGGCCATTACCGAGAGACCTTAAGTTGTCAATATCTCGGTCAATATTTAGGATAATTTGCTTTTAAGGTTGTCTAAACCTATCTTTTTAAGGTCAATGATCAATATGGAAACAACCCTGAAGTGATTTTATGTCTTCTTAACAAGATAGTACATAAAGCCATGCATTTGATAGTGTGAAAATAATGTTTTGCGCTAGATATTATTATCTCGTTTGATAAGAAAACATTTGATGTGATAACAATGGTAAGTTTATTGATTATAATCTAACATAAGTATTAATCCTTGTTGTGTTACATCACTTGTTACAATAATCACTTCAAAACATAATTAGCCGAATGTTACATGAAACAAAAATTAAGAGCGCCGAAAATAATACTGTCGAAGGAACTAGTGTTTGTAGGAAGCAACATGCACACAACTACATTGTATATCGATTATAAGATTATTGAAAGTGAGTGTGCTTAAAAAGTATATGATGCAGTTATGCTATTTAATTATAAGGATTATGTGTTGTGTTGTGCAAAGCTGCATCTGCTTGGGGATCACCGACAGTCACATCATAATTAGCAGGGATTTTCCTTTTCTCACACTAGCAGTTCTTGTTGCAATCCTTTATTAAAACCCCTTAGACTGACTATGTTATGAAGTGATTATAATACCAAATGCTATATCACTGCAAGGGCTAATACTTATTCTATTATCAAGTTTTTGATCAATAAACATTATCATTGTTATGACATCGTACGCTCACGATGTTTTCTTATCAAAAGTGATTATTAATATACAGTGTGAAACATTTTTTCCAAAACATAAAAGCAGAGTTGTGTGTATATAGGCCTACTGGTATACATATTTACAAGACATAACATCACTTTAGGTCTGGTTTTATATTGATCCTTGACCCTGAAAATACTGGTCTAGACAACTTTAAAAGCAAATTATCTTAAATATTGACCGAGATATTGCGAATTCAAGTTTTTCGGTAATGGCCGCCATTATTGGCTTCCTGCCAATTTCGAATTTATTTAGTCGATTTGCAATGTTGTGCACCAAGGTTGTGATCCAAAATATATGTAGATATCATTTCAGGTGCCCAAAACTTTTACAACACGCCGTGTCAGTTTTCCAGAAAATATGATGTTTATCCCTTGGGTAGTTGTTTTGGGTAGTAGTTCTACATACGCTACAAAATAACAGTGCCCTATTATAATGTAAATGATATGTCTATTTATCTCTTTTATAGCTGTCATATACATGTGATGTTTATGGTTTTACTTTAAATCATGTTAGCATGTGAATTCAGAACAGTGTGCGGATGATAACCTCATTCATAGAGGAAGTTATTTAAATATAACTATGCTATAACACAATTTTGCCAAAATATCAAACTATAGAGATCAAAAAGACATCAAAAATCATTTGAAAGTATAATGATGGCTGACATTGTATTCCTTGATCCACAACACCCCAATCTAGACACTAAGAGCTTAAATATGATATCTAGAAGCTCAGACATCTTGATTTTAGGTTCGGCTGGTGGCCATTTTGAATAATGGCGGCCATCTTGTATTAATAAATATAGTCTTGTGTATGAGATGTAACCCTCTGAAATCAAATATATAATATCAGGCATTTTAATCATCCCCAAAAAGTCCATTTGTGCACTTTTTGCTAAAACGTAAAGGTGGGATATTGTATTTCTATGGTCACGTGACCTATGACCTTCCAATGACCCCAATTGGGTTGTGTCTCGCTGACGCGATCCACAACTTCACGTGAGTGAAAAAACTTCAGATTTGACAAAATAGATTATGATGTAATAAATCGATTTCAGCTCTGAAAGAGTACAATATTTATATATAAACCCATCACATAGGTATTCAAATGAAGCAGAAAGAGCTGACTCTTTTAGATTAAAATGTAGGCCCCATATGACGTTATGAAAATTACCCAGAGGTACATTTCTGAAGGTACCTCTAGGCGGCATTGTTACATTTTTTATGACATCATATCAATTTTAATTTTTATGATCAAATAACTAAAATTAATGTAAATATATGTAGGCTAGAAGTGATTGTGTGTGGTCCTTATATATTCACATAAATAACCATGGTGAAGAATTGTCACCATCAATTTACAAACAATGATGCGGCGACTACCCTGACAATTTCAATGACAAATATTTTAAGCCTATACTATAAAAGCTAGTCTGTATGATAGTAATACTGTAGATCTGGTAATATTCGTGAGGTTTTAATTTTCGCGACGCGAGGAGGGTCAATTCGCGATTTCAAAAATCTCTCGAAAATTATTCCCAAAATCGAAAATTCGCGAAAATTTAAACCCGCGAAAATTACCAGATCTACACTAATAATAGTAAATGACACCCGTATTGGTCATGTTAAATAGTCCAATTAACTTCTGAAATACTCACAAATAAATTGATAAATTTAAAGGGTAGTTTAATTACTGCATGACTAGATAATATTACTCGCAAACTTTCATGAAAATTGTTTTTAAACTCTCGAAAAAATAGGCGAAAATCATTTTCTATGGTGAATGTAAATCCTACGTTAACATGTTTAAGCCTTCTAGATTTCTGGTAGGTTTCAGGACTAGCTTGTTGTTGTAGTCCTGCAGACTTCTCCAGACTGATAAAGCCAGTAATTGAGGATCTACATGGTGTAATAGAAACATTTCCAATTATTATGGAGTAATGGGACATATTTCTATTTGTGACGTCACAATAAAGAAGTTTCTTGGTGCCCACCGATATCAGAACCTTTGATATGCTTGGAGGGGCACCAAGAAACTGTGACGTCATAACTGACTACACAGAGATTTATCCTCACATTGTGACGTCAACAATAAACTGATCTACAAAGACAAAAGGCAGCAGGGCTTATTATATATTGTATTTTGACCTGGCAGAGAAAATTTGCCCAGATACATTGTTCTATTGCTTCTGAGGTTGTAAAAGCAATAAATAGTTGCATCTTCGATAGTATTGAATATATACATGTACATGACACAGCAGCAATCACAAATTTCACCAATCCTCTTCTCTAACATATTGGCTGCAGATGCAAAAAAATACAATTACGAGCCTAACTGTTACTTTATCTGGTCAAGATTGTCATATTGTCACTAATTTTAGCGGCCTTTGCGTTTATCTATTTAAGCTGAGCATTATGTCCTTACCTGGTGCAAACATTTCGGTAGGTGGTGAGCCAATATGACATTACCCCTTAAAGAGCTGAACTATTGTTTTACAAAACATAGAGATCAAAAGGTTTTGTTCAATTTGATATCATCATATGTCTTAGTTATATGTCTTAGTTAGCTCTTTCTGCTTCATTTGAATACCTAGGCCTATGGTAATTATGGGTATATGGCCTTCATAAATATTTTACTCTTTCAGTGCCGGGGTCGACTTTATACGTCAGAATCTGACGTCTAGCTATGCTCTATAGACGTCAGCTTCTGCAGTCTAAATTCGGTCCCTGTGCTGAAAGGGTTAGACAGAAGATGTATCTTCGCGTACTATTTCACAAAAAACGACAGATCTTTCATCTCGACGGACATCAAAATGTAAATATTACCTATAAAATAAAAAGTTGTGCTATATATAAAGTTATGTATGTTGGTCATTGCAAAATTACCAATTAAAGACATGATATGGGGCCTACTGACTATTTTAACACCTAGATGTAACACCTAGATGGGCATTAAACTTATGATATCAACCATTAAAATATTATTATACATTTAGGGGCTAAAATCCTTCAAATTGATCAAATATTGGCAAAAATATTGCCAATTATGTACAGAAACTTTACATTTTCAGGCATACATTACACTCTTTACCTTAAAATCCCATATGAAAAATGATATATTCGATTGTACACACTAGCTGACTACCTGGGTTTAGCCAGATGGTCAATACTACCATCCAATCAAGTCAAATTCCGTTTTAAGCGTCTGGACTAGTGATCTGTACCTTCGATGATGCTGTGATTAGCCGCATGTTTAAAGAGATCTTAGTTATCTTTTTCTTAAACGTTTCATCAAATAACTCCATATGCGATATGACTATTTTCATAAATTAAAGGCTAAGTCATATTTATCTTTCATTTGAAGTTGGGAATTGCGTTAAAAATTTCATCTTCGAATGAATAAAAAATAGTAAAAAACAAGCATTTCCCCCATAACCCTTAACAGTTTAAAGATCTGACAATTTTTGTATAAGCCAGAGAGACCAAAGGTTTTTTTAAATTTGATATCATCTTAAATGACTTAGTTAACTCTTCCCGATTCATTTGAATACCTATGTTATTGTTTTTGTAAATTTATTTTATTCAGGTAGAGCATACAGCTGTGAAGCCACAAGATGTAACCTGAAATAAAAATCCCTATGCTATGGGTCTCCGGATATTAGAAATATATCTACTCTTACAGTGCGGGGATCGACTTTAGACGTCAGAATCTGACATCTGTAGACGTCAGATTCGGACGTCTAAAGGCTATCCCCGCGCTGTAAGTATATTTTTATCTGTTTGAAACTAAAGATTTTTAATATTGTTTCAGGAGGGGTTGTGTGTGGAGGTGAGGCTGACATTATGCAGGACAAGAGGGGCGGCGGAATGTTTGCCACTAATCACAACATCTCTCAGAGATTGGTGCTTCACAATCTTACAATCTCCTCTCACCGGCGTGCCAGGAAACTGAACGAGAGGGAGAGCTTCCGCTACAGCGAGAGACTGCGCATGCTTGACCGGAACGCGCGTCTTCAGCAGGCAAGACAAGACAGAGTCTGTGGAAAGCTACAGGCGTCACTTCAGGAGCTGAACGCGTATCGTAGCGTCCTCAGCCAGGAGTTTCGCGTGGATCAATTTGACACTATGACTCTCGGATATCGAGCAAAGGAGGCTCAGAAAGACCCAAACCGTAAACAGAGATTCGCATACGAAACTAAGATTTATCATTCGGGGTTCAATAAGAAAAACCTTCGAAGGCCGATACAAGAGAAAATGGTCGAGCTGAATCCTGTAAATCGTAAGTGCGAAGCCTACCAGGAGAGGCTTGAGAAATTAAAGAGCAAAAACAAAGTTTATAATATAGACAGAAACATGCCTCTGTCCGCTATTTATAGGAAGTATTCTGTTGTGAGAGGAAACGACTCTGTGCTGCTTGCCGAAGAAGTCAACCAAGCAATGTTTACGAGCGGTGGTCAAAGCCCCGCTGAATCAATTCGGGAAAAAGAATGTAGTTCTTCTTCGTCAAACATTCCAGCCATTGAAGGCAAGTCTCTCCATTGTACTCCAGACCTCAGTCCTAAACACCAACGTCATTCGCACAAGTCAGAAAGAACAAAAGAGCTATTAAATATTCACCACAATTGACATGGACTAGCAATTGATCACACTTGGACGACAATATGTTTCCATACCCAGCAAACACAAGATGTTGACTCAATGTTAGTTTATTGTTGCACTACCACCTGCGACGCTGGCCCAACAATAAACCAACATTGGAACAATGTCTTGTTTTTTTTCTGGGTGGGAGAGGATAAACTAATCTGTAAGCAACTGATTGGTCTAGATAACCATCTCATGTGGGAAATTGAATCGGTACATGTAGTCATTTGTGTGGCATGCTAACTGCTAATAGGGATAAGGAAGAATAGGGATAAGGAATTCCTAAATGGCGTTGAATCTGCGAGCACACGCTATAAGTGATTATCAACAGAGCTCGTTATCTATATATTGATAGTGAGTTGTCAAGGACTCACTAGACACATGTGTTTTGCCCATAAATTGTGTGTCATTTTACTGACGGTTATGGCTTCGATATGATAATTTCCAATAATTATTAAAGGTTTAGTCAACTGTCAAAATTCGCGGGAAATGGGTCCAGAATGCAATAGGAATGCAATAGGACTGCCCGTGGGTCGGGACGGGGTAATAGTGATAGGTAATAAATAGTAATAGTAATAGGTAACGGGGCAATTTCACTGTAATAGTAATAGTGATAGATCGCGAAAAAATGAAAGTAGGCCTAATAGTAATAGTAATAGTAATGGATGACCAAGTAATAGATAATAGTCTATTACTTTTGTATTACACTATTCTATTTTCGCTTGATTCTTCACATCAATTTAACCTATGCGATATATCTTAGAAATTATATTTAATTAATAATTTGTCAGTTGAAAAGCCTAATTAAATATATATAACATGATATTTGTATTAGTTCTATTGACGCCCAGAGTGATGCACATTCCAAACACACGATGTGTTTTTACTGGACCAGCATTGTAGAGAGCCTATATGCAAATATTATCATGATTACACAGGAGCTATGATTCATGTCAGATTTATATATATATAATCAACAAACAATATTATCAAATCACCTAAAACCAGTTGAGAAGTATCATGCGGTCATGCCTTTTACCGCGCTGGTCCATGTTATCACACTCCTGAACTTGACAATCAATATTTTCTGGTTATTTTCTATCTCCACCGTCTAACCTTCTAAAAGTTAATTTGCCCAACCAGATAAAACGCTCTCAGTTTGGACTCTTACTGTCGATATTTTGTCATTGTGAACGTGATCGGTGTTAGATCGGTGTTAAAATTATGTTCCTGCCCACTGGGCAAACGGCGTTGTTGCCAAGTTAAATCACAGTCATTTGAAACGCTTTTACGTCGCAACAGCGTCGTGACACGTGCCCAGTTGGATCTCTTCATACCATAAAACCTAGGTGTAGACACCAAAATGAGTCTTCTAGGTACATTTATTCTATAACATTTCATTGAAAAGATATTATTTACAATGTGTGTTAACTCCCTTTCCAAGTTAGCAGCTGAATAATTTGGTAAATACTCATTATGTAACTCATCGCCGATTTTTATGATTTTTGTAAAGGTGGCCATCTTGAAAATGGATAATTATGATTAAAACACCTTGATAAATTCCAGTACATCTACATCAATAATAAATTGAGTTCTAATGTTCTTAGACCCTCATTTATGTTTCCAACTATGCCATTTTTCCGATTTTGCCCTAAGCCGGTAACGACGGCCATTTTGAAATTGACTTGAAATGACTTCAAAACCATGACATTTTTATGATGAACTTTTTGTTTCGTCAAGAGGACCTCAAAACCTAACAAATTAAGTTGGTTCATAGAGTCATGTGGAGGGGGTGCCAGTAGTACCCCTGTACATGCCTCAGTAAAATCCTGAATACAAGAGTGAGGGAACCTGTAGGCTCCGGCGTGACAGGCAGGCGCCTAGCCACTTCACAAGGGTGTAAAAAGCCTATATTTGGCAGTGTTTCTGGGGCCCTGCCTACTAAGAATCTTAAAATTTGGAATATATCAACTTTATCTTGTTTTAATTAGAAAAGTTAAGATAAATCGTAACTTTTTAAATAAAAATAAGAGAAAGTTTAGATAATCCTAATTCAAGATTCTTAGTGGGATGTACCCTTGATCCATCCTGTCTGATCCACCCATTGTGGCACTGTCGAGACGCACAATGTTGGTGAAATGAAATGAATCGGGCTTTAGGCCACCTTTGTGCACATATAGGCTAAACTGGGCCAGTAGAACCTCATGAGGATGGTGAGATGATTGAGATGACACTGTCCTCCAGACACAGGATTCGAAATTCGAGCCCTGGTGGTCTGAGGCCGAGCAGGCTACCTCTCGGTCACGGAGGCTCCCCACAATACTGACTACAATGTTGGTGAAGTCAAAAATGAAGTGAAGTTAGCCGTGTGTACTGGTTTGAACACCCGAAAATTTGGGGGGTTGACAGCCGAGCTACCGATATGCCACCTCACTAGGCTGCACGACATTTATTATTCATTGTTGTAATCATACTTCGTGCATAATTATGTACATCAGTAGGCCCTACGCGTTATTGGTTAATATACATGTTTGATTATTATCAAATTAGTTATTATCAGTGTGTACATTATACAGTATTTGACCGCAATACTTGAATATACAAGTAGCCTACACGTGCACGTTGTTGAAATATTATATGGGCGCTTTGCAATGATTCATGACAGATATGTAAAAGCGCACAATATTAAAATCACGACAAACTACATGTAACTCTGGAGTTTCCATGCGTACTGAAACTATCAGTGTTTTTCAGTCAGCTACTGAAAAGTATTTTTGCTTAACCAGTGACCAAACATTCTTAGTTTGGTGTCTCGCTGTCAATTTTTTGTCATTGTGATTTGTTTATATAGGTATTCAAATTGTGTCTCTGTTGATGTCGGATTCCAAACAAATTTATTTGTCGCTATCACGCTAGATCTATCACGATAGATTCCTACATAAAGCTCTCCTACCTTCAGTAGCCATGACAATATCTAGCCATCTGACATAACCATCACATTACCAGCATATCTTGAATTCCATGAATACATCAACCTCAGATGAAAAAAATAAAATCGTAATATATCTAAGGACGTTTGTTTTCTACCAGTATACAATACATTTAATCGTAACATTTTAATGCACTGTGCATAACCATTACAACGCTGAAATATGTTTGCACAAAGCATGAAGACCAAAGGTTTTTTTTCAATTTGAAATCGTCACAAAATGTCTTCGTTAGCTATTGTCGATTCATTTGAATACCTATGCTATGGGTCAACTACCAGTATACATTACTTTTACTCTTATAGTGCGGGGATCGGCTTTAGACATCAGAATCTGACGACGTCTACAGACGTCGGATTCTGACGACTAAAGGCGATCCCCGCGCTCTAAGGGTTAACTCGAGATCAGAATTCGCTTTCAGTATTTTCAAACAGTTTACTCAAATTAAAAATAATAGAGTTATTTACTAAAAATTTGCCATAAGTTTTATTTAATCGAACTGAAAAACAACTTTTAAGTCAAAGTCTAATTATTTAGGGGCCTACTGTTGAAATTATATACTGTAGGTCTGGTAATTTTCGCGTGTTTAGATTTTCGATTTTTTTTATTTTGTGACATTTCGCGAAGTCTACAATTTGCTAATTATCGATTTCGATGATAGGTATATAGCGCTTATAATAATAATTTTCGCGAAATTCCTTAATTCGTGAATTTGACCTCTTCGCGACATTCTAGAAAATTAAAACCCCGCGAATAATACCAGATCTTCAGTATATGAGTGGACTCACGTCACGTAAACATACGTTTATTTGTGTTGCTGTTATGTGAAACCCCCAAATCATTTATTCAATAAGCTTTTCAGTTAATAATGATTTCTAAGTAAAATGTGCCCATCAGTTAAGTGTTAAAAGAAACACCGACGGTATGTGAAGCGTGATGGAATCACACAACCCAGCAAACACGGCACGTTGAAAGAATGATGTTTTAATGTTGGGCCAGTGTTTCAGACGTTGAGCCAACATTAAAACAGCATTGTTTGAGCTTGTCGTGTTTGCTGGGAATTGACCGTGACGTAATCACAAATGTTATTAAAGCGATACAATCAGGCTAAAATCATCAAAATTTATTTTGGCTTCTTAATATGACCGTATTTCTTAGTTTGGACATGCATGTCCAAAATAGGAAATCGGGATATTCGTCTTGATATCTCCCTTAACTGGTAAATGCGCAAGACAAAAAAAAAACTTTTGCAGTTCTAGTCTATGGACATGTTTACATCATATGGTCATATTAAAAAGCCAAAATAAAATTACCGATTTGTTTTCGATTTTACCCTGATTGTGTCGCTTCAATTTGATATCCAACTTAGATAATTATTACTTTTGGTTTCTGGACTGATTTCTTTCGAGTATTAGCAGCATTAATGAAGCAACATGTTATCTTAGTTCTGACCAATAAAATATCACATTATAACATGAATCATTTTAATAAATCAACATCAGATAAAAAATAATAAAAATCGTAAAATATCAACGAACGTATGTTTTTTACTAAGCAATACTTGAAATGATTTGCTTGCAATATTTCTCAGTGATCATTTGTATTTTCAAGTTTTTAATCTGTGAAACGCAGTGACGTCACTCGGTAAAAACAAGGTTATATAAGCACCCTTCCCAAAACTTCATTGTATTAGCCAGCTCGGTGAAAACAAAGGAGGTCGTGAAAACAAAGGAGGTCGAGGTCTTTGTGTTTCCCAGAATTGAAGTTCTGGTCCGACGTTAGAGACTAACATGTTTTAGGTAAAGTACCCACTTCAATCACATATCAAACAGAATACTGTTAATTTAATAATACAAAAATTATGTTTTTCTTACTCATACCGTGAGTTTTTTTATTGGGATTAAGCTGATATAACTATTTTATTAAAAAAAATATAATATGTTTGCATAAATAATGCGGGGACGGCATACAACAGCAATGCAAATAAAAGTATATTTTCGTGACGGAATATCAATCATTTATAATATATGTACATATTTATGCTGTACAGTGAAACTGTCTTCTTGTTTCTTTATAATTTATAATGTTATCATATATATTTGTCAATTTGTTTTAATCAAATGCTTTGATCCAATAGCTACGGTGAGTTTCAGCAAAATTGAAATGTAGAGTGATTCCGTCACGGTGTTTTTTGGTAATTCCGACACATTGAACAAAAGTTTATGCAAGTGTACATTGAGTGCTGAGAACATAGACACACCTATATGTATATGTAGATGTTGTTTGGTGTCTAACTATATGCTTGTGTAGGCTGGGAATCAATTGGAATATACCAAAACACCATACATATTTTGTGTCCAGATTTGTTGTAAGAGACAAGCCCTTGTTAATAGTAGTTTTAATAGTATCAGGGTCAGCACGGGAGTTAGCCTAATATTAGGCCCAACTGATGTTTTTTTTAAATAATTTTACATGCGCTACGCACGAGCTGACCCTGATCGCCAATGTGTGATAGCCCCTTAATTATGTCCCCCCTCTATACACAGAGGTGGAGACATGTTGCTTTACCTGTGTCCGCTCAGTCTGTGAGTCTCTGTCTGTGAGTGTCCCAATCATTTCGGTCCAGCGCTTTTTGTCGTGCAGGCGATCGAACACAAGACTTTGACCCAAATCACCCAATGCTGGGCTAATGTTGGCCCACCGTCTACGACGCTGACCCAACATTAGCCCACTATTGAGTTCCCGAAGAGTGTTTAGCGCCACGCTGAATGTGGGCCAGCCTTACACGCGGCGGGCCAACATTAACCCAGCTTTGGTTGAAAGCATCATGCTGGTACTGCCATCATGAAGTACTGACTAGGGCTGAATGAATACTGCCGAGCTCCGGCGAGGCCAACATTTAACAGACATTGGGTCAGTGTCAGCTTGTACTTGCCGCCAGAAGTAATTACTAGCAGACCAGCAGCAACCCAGAAAACACGAGGCGTTGAACCAGTGCTGGTTTGATGCCAGCATTGGACCAGCGATGGGTCAGCGTCTCGTGTTTGCTGGGAGTGTTGACAAGCTATATTGTGTTTCGCACCAAAACGGGATAATAAATCCCGCCTAATAGGCGTACATAGTCTCTACTGTCCACAGGAGCCATTGACATTTTTTTAGCTATCGACCATTAGGTTGCTGGAGGGGAGACATCTAAAAAAATGTGTTTACAAGAAACTGTGACCCTTCTAGTTTTCGTTATTTTGCTCATTGGTAATCGATAAGAATTAATGCAATGAGTTTTCTGCGCATGGACATTTTTCTATAAAATTATCATAATATGAGGGTTTTTTATATGCGGAAGCCTTGGTACGCGTGACTAGGTTGTAAACTAGGATGGGCTAACTTAACCCTTTAACCGCCAAATTATTCGATCTGAATTGTCACCCACTTGAAGTTGTGTCTCGCTGACGCGATCCACAACTTCAAGTGAGTGAAAATTATTCAGATTTGACAAAATGGAGGTCAACTGTTTTCAAATATTGCTTATTGATGTCACATTTTATTTTTAACATGTTTAAAAGGTGGTACTTAAAGTGCTAATAAAAAATGAGAACACGAATATATGCGGCACCGGCGGTTAAAGGGTTAGTATACAGACATGTAGTCTCCTCATCATAAACAATGTTCACACCTCAATGTGACTGAAGGTTTCACCATGAGGTAATTGCTGCCGCTATTTCACCTGATGCTAAAAAAACAGCCAGTGTTATTTAACAGTCTTTCCCAATAACGTCGGACCGACCGGACATGTCTGGTAAAACAGAGGTAGGTCCGACAAAATACCCAGCCACATCTGACCTACAATCCAGTTATTTTTTTGGTCAGTTTGGTCGTTTTTTTGGTGTCACAAGGTGAGAATCGGCCATTGACCACCTACTGTCCGGTGAAATTTATTTTGGTCTGGTAAAAGTTTCAAGTTTACAGGACCTACTGTCCAGTGAAATGTTGACCGTATTGGGAAAGACCGAAGTAGTCAATAAAACCGAAGTGAAATATATCTCACGACAGCTCAGAACGAAGTAGTCCATTTTATATTACACGCATCTTTTTCGAAATATGCCATGTGGTGCTGAAAGAATTAACCCTTTAACCGCTATTCTATTTAAATTTTCACCCACCCGAAATTGTGTCTCGCTACCGCGACCTAAAACTTCGAGTGGGTGAAAATAACTCATAGTTGTTTAATTTGAGAGAGAAGTAGGCCCCTACGTTTATTCCACCAAAAATTACATGGCTGGGAGACCCTCGCTAAGATTAAAAATAACCACTATCGCGAGGGCCAAGCATTTTGAAAGCAAGCATTTGCAAATATTGATGTTTAAACCCTCATTTCATTTGCAACGAAATTGATGTGATCGGCTAATAAAAACGGATTAAAAAGATTAGTGTTGTTCTTAGCGTTCAAAGGGTTAAGATGAACGTGATAAATGAGGATCTACGTGCGATGGCCCTTCATGTGATCGATGGATTTTCAAGTGATCACTTGGACGATTTAATTTGACATAGGTGCAGTGAAGTGCCAAATAAATTCACCAGACATGATTTATAGACTGTAAATCGGGGTATACGACGGTCGATATCGCTAAAATATTTTTAGAGATGACTACACATGTAGCGTTGTTTTCGCAAACGCTATGTAATGTTGTGTATATATAATCAGGATAATATATTTGCAATAATAGTTTAAAGACTTTGCTACTTGAGCTCATATAGAGCATATAGTAATATAGCCCCATTGGCTTAAAGAGGTTTCGGCCACAGATTGACCGCATACAAAATCGGGGGACATTTTTTTGGACTGTCAAATCGGAATATATCGGGGAGTAATCAGTTCAAAGATAAGTTTTTTAGAAACAGTAACATTTCAGTTCCGTAAAGGTAAAAAAGTTATGAACATTTTTCGGACCTTGGGGTCGGGATCGCTTTCAGTCACCGCCATGTTGGTTTTTTAGGGTAAGGCAAATACAGCCATCCACGGTCTCGGAGAAAACGACACGCAAATAGTAATAGGCCTATTTGAACCCTTTGATCACCAATCACGATTTAATTGTTTTGTTTTTTTTGTCTTTTCTTTTAGGATATTAAATAACGTCCTTGGCCTTAAAATAAATATACGATGTATTTTGAAGTCATGCCTACAGCGTCTGTCCAACGTCTTCGACGTTGGTCCAACATTGAAAAATGTTGAACAAATGTTTTGTGTTTGCTGGGTGGATCACTGTAGCGAGACACAACTTAAATTGATTAAATATTTCTTCGTGCTGTAAACAGAAAAACATAGGGTCTAAACAATTTGAAAAAGCGATACCTTGATAAATTATGCTTTATTTTGTCCTGTGGATATTTTGAAAGTTTAATCATTAATAAATTTGAAAAAAATATTGCTATAATATTATTGATAATTTTTTTTATAATAATTGTTTCATCATGTTATTGCATTTAATAACATTGGATGTTTTCTGCATTGCATTCTATTTTACCATGTTTACCAACCTTTTGGTTACAGTATTGGCTACTGGTCATCTGAACGAGGATGAGCACCGAGTAAGTTTGGCAAGATTAGAAAAATACTGGATACAGAAAAAAAACAAGTAAACTTGAAGAAAAATAAATAGAATATTTATCATTTCAGTAGAACCTCGCTAAGCGGACCAATGTATTTGACTACATTCTAGGTGTTAAATGAAACATTGCCACCTTACAAAAGACACATGATAAAACACATACAGTTTTTATTGAAAAATAAATCAATATTAATAATACTTTTAATAAAGATTATTAATGTGATATAGCAGAAATCATTTTCTTTTTGTAGCAAGTCGTACAATGGCGCTAAAACGGGCTCACATATCAGCATGATGAAAGAGCGACGACTCTACTGCTTAGATAAACCCCATGATATGCTCATCTTGTTCTTTATATATGTGAAGTTTAACATCATCACAAAACCAGAGGACAATTGCAATATAGATGTGATTTGTTAAAGCTCATCGTACCATGCGGCGCAGGGTGGGGGCCTCAAGGTGGTGGTTAGCACCGTTGCCTTTCACGCTAGAGTTCGGGGTTCGTTTCCCGGTCTAGGCGGTTTAAAAGCAACAAAAACGTTTCTTCCCCATGCACTCGTAAAACTCAGTATTGTGGGGAGCCTCCGTAGACCTCCAGGGTTTGAATTTCGAATCCTATGTCAGGAGGGCAGTGTCATCTCACCATCATCGGGAGGTTCTCCTGGCCCAATTTAGCCTGTATGTGCACAAATGTGGCCTAAAGCCCTAATTATTTCATTTAACATGCAGCGCTAAGTCCCCTGACCATGAACACGCTATGTACAGCATTTGTCAATCGATATAACACTCCATCTTACAGCGTCTACAATAAAGAACCAATATAGTAGAGTTTTAATTATTAAACATCATCAAAGTGAAATGACCAGACAGCGAGAAGGTGTTAAAGGGTGACAGAGAGGCGTCAAAGAGTGACAACAAAGCGTGGCCACTGGAAATACTCTACCATCCTACACTCGTGGGTGCAGGGCAGGTCGCCGACCCCCTAGGCAAATTCCAACCCTAGTCACGCTGGGAGATCAGCGAGAAACACAGCGTTCACAGGCACTGGGGCCCTACACAGACAACTTAGTGCAACTGTCAATCAGCACAAACCCACAGATCGGTCACTGGCGTCCTTCTTTCAAAGTCCATTCTGGGAACAGACGGTGTAAATCCAGTACCGTTGACCATTTGAATTTAATCCAATGTTGAGGATCTATCAATTTATAGAATTTGACGCGGCTAACATCGACGATCTAACACCACCTAACTTCTCATTTATTGGTGCAGATAGAGATGGTAGAAAGCGTGGAGGAGTTGCTCTCCTACACAAGGACAATATCAAGATGAGCAGGGTGAAATCATCTTCATTTCAGACTTTTGAACACATGATAACTCAGAACAACCACTTTCGTATCGTTATCTTGTATCGCCCTGGCACACCTCCTTTCACATCAATACCACTCTTCTTATATTAATTTGAAGACTTGCTTGATAGGCTAGCACAGAACCCTGGGGCTTTCTTCATTGTTGGTGACTTCAACCTTCATGTCAACGAAAATGGAGCCTCGGCGGTTGAACGATTTCTGAATATTTTAAAAAATCACAACATGATTCAACATGTATATAAACCAACTCACAGGAGCGGAAATACACTGGACCTGATCATTACCCCTGACGATAGCAATGTGGGTAATGTGACCAGTATGCCTACAGAGATCTCTGACCACTACACTGTGACATGTACCATCAACACACACAACATCAATATGATTGATAAGCAGACGTCTGTTTTGCGAAAAATTAGACCTTTTTGTAAACTCGACATGTCAGTATTGACGAAGAAACTCACTGATGCTCTCTCGGACAAACTAGAAACACCATCCACTTCTGATTGTACAACTCAGCTAGATGACTACTGTGAGACACTCACCAAGGTGCTTGATGAGCTTGCACGACTCAAGAGCTGCAAGCAGAATGAGGGAATGTCATGTGAATGGTACACTGATGAGATACATCTTATGCGACAGCTACGGAGAAAAAGTGAGTCCATCTGGAGGAAGTCTGGGCTGGAAGTGCACAGAATGATCTCGGCTCGGCTCGGGTTCGATGTTGGACCAACATCGGGCCTGTGGTGTGTTGGTGCCTCGTGTTTGCCGAGTGGGCATACATGCCTATCTGGTATACTGCTGTGAATCTAGAATCGTCTCAATATTTTAATGTTATTCTGCTTTAATACCGACCTAATGTTTGTCGCTCATTTTCTTATTAATATCATGATTTTTTTTTTGAGATTACGTTGCGAGCATCAACGCAACTTTCTTCTTTTTCATGAATATCGTTATTACTTATTTTTATTATTTTTCAATATAACACATTTATCACAAATGTGTGTTACATTCACACCCGCTTTTTGTTCACACTACATGGACACAGGAATCCGTTTTGATAGTCGAACTATTTTGGTTATGTTCCTCTTTCAAACCTTTATCATCCATTTTATTATTCCACGGCTGATATGTTGGGATAGGTGTGGTCGCGTGGTTGCGTGCTGCGATTTTTCTTTAAAATGTTATAATGTTTGATGAGAATATTCTGCGGAGTTTCGGTAGTATGCCTCGTATTTCGTTGACCCATATTTTAAATGTTAATAACACTGATACGAGTGTTGATCAGGAAATAAACTTAATTCAGCATTCACCGTATTATGATATTGATCAACTAGTGAATTTATTAAAAAACAAGTCTGATCAATTTTCAATTCTCAGTTTAAATATTCAATCCATTAATGCGAAATTTGTTTCTGTGTATTATTTTAGAAGGTTTAGAGAGGCAAAACTGTGAGTTTAGTGCGATTTGTCTACAGGAGACTTGGCTGTCCGAGGCTTCCGATATTTCTTTGTTAGCTTTGGCAAATTATAATCTTATTTCTCAAGGTAAAATATGCTCTTCTCATGGAGGTTTAGCAATATAATTATTTAAAAAGTATGATCACAAAACTCTAACTTTATACAATCATTCCGATATATGGGAAGGTCAGTTTGTTGAAATTTCGGGTGTTACCTTGCATAAAAATATTGTTATAGGTAATATTTATAGGCCTCCCAAGGATTTAGTAAATAATTACCGCAATTTTAAAGAACAATTAATACCCATTTTTGAACATTTACATAGTATAAATCTTAAAGCAGTAATTGCAGGGGACATGAATATTGATCTCCTTAAAATAAAGAGAAACGTATTTAATGAATATTTTGATAGCATGATTAGTCATGGTTTTTCACCCTGCATTACCCTCCCTACAAGATTTTCTAAACGAAGTGCTACATTAATTGACAATTTTCTGCTAAAATTTTCAGAAAAATATGGCGATACTTCATCCGGCATTTTATTCAGTGCTACTTCTGACCATTTACCAAATTTCGTGTGTTTCAGCACAAAAAATTATATAAATCAAGTAACAGGAAGTATCGAAATAAAACCTACTAGGGAGTCTTTGGATAACTTTCGACATGAAATTAGCAACTTGACAAAAATATTAATGCAGACCCAAACAACAACTACAACATTGTCCACGATACCATACATAAAGCCAGAACTCGACATCTAAGCACAAAGAAAGTGAAATTCAATAAGCACAAACACAAGAAGAATGACTGGATTACATTGGGAATCATTAAATCAATTAAATTTCGCAACAATCTCTACAAGACACTCAAAAGTACACAGATTGACACACCAGAACATGCAAACATGTAAACAAATTTTCTAACATACAACAAAATAATAAAGAAAAACATCCGTTTAGCAAAAAAATTGTACTACCATCAGTTATTTGAAAAAAAAAATTGATATGAAAAACACATGGAAAATAATTAAAGAAGCTTTGGGTAAACTTGAGAATAAAAAAAATTCCCTGATCGTTTTAAATTTAAAGGAAAGCTTATAACAGGTAAATATGTCATAGCAAACAATTTCAATGATTTTTTCATAAATTTAGGTCAAACTCTTTCTTCGAAAATTAAACCTGATTCTAAGGCCAGCTACAAAGATTTTTTGAAAAACAAAACAAATCATGTATTTAATTTCCAAACTATTGATCAAACAATTGTTCTGAAAACAATTGATGACCTACCAAATAAAGCAAGTTGTGGCTTCGATAATTTATTTCTTAAACTAATAAAATCAATTAAATTCGACATTCTAGATTCTCTGACTTTAATCATAAACCAGTCACTCATGTCGGGTGTATTTCCAAACAAGCTAAAATTGGCCAAAGTGATTCCTCTCTATAAGAAAGGAGATTCAACAATCACCGATAATTACCGGCCGATCTCTTTATTACCCACGTTATCCAAAGTTTTAGAAAAAATTGTTTATAATCAATTATTCGCATATTTCTCTGATAAGGAACTTTTTTTATCCAAGCCAATACGGTTTTAGACGAGGTCATTCTACAGAATTGGCTGCAACAGAGTTAATAGATTTATTCATTCAAAAATTAGATGCAGACAAATTACCTTTAGCTATTTTTTTAGATCTGTCAAAGGCCTTTGCTACTCTTAACCACGATATTCTCCTCGATAAACTTTGTTTTTATGGAATTACGTCTAAGGAATTCTGCTTTTTTAAATCTTATTTAAATAATAGAACCCAGTATGTTGACTACGACGGAACAACATTTGATATCAAACAAATAACTTCTGGTGCTCCTCAAGGATCAATTCTAGGCCCCCTTTTATTTATCATTTATATTAATGATATATCAAATGCCAGCAATTTTTTTAAAGCTATTCTTTATGCAGATGATAGTACTTTAATTACTACAGTAGATACGTCCGATGTCAATATATGTTATGAGTTGTCCAAAATAAGCAATTGGCCCAAAATTGAATATGTTATCCATTAATGTTTCGAAATCAAAATTTATTGTATTCCATATGCCGCAGAAAGGTTTTAACATACCATCTTTAAATATTAATAACACTAACATAGAACGGGTTACAGAATTTAATTTCTTGGTCATCATCATCCATCAACACCTAAAATGGGACTCTTATATCAATAAAATTGCTCTGAAAATTTCATCTGCAACTGGCATCATTTACAAATTAAAAAATATATTCACCCAAAATATCCTTTTAACACTTTACAACACAATAATTTTACCACACATACATTACGGCATTTTATTATGGGGTTACAACCTAAATAGAATATGTATTTTGCAAAAAAGGCCATCAGGGCAATAACACTTAGCAATTATATATCCCACACCGAACCCATTTTCAAACGTCTGGGAATATTAAAAATCAATTAAAGTTTTGCTTTAGGCTATTAAATAATAATTTACTTGTATATTTTAAATCGATACAAGTTTCCAGGCACCACGAAACTCATTCATATAATACCCGTAACAAAGAAAACGTTCACAGACATAGAAATGTTCATGTTTTTGCTAAAAATGTATTCGTTTTTCAGTGCCGTCTCTACTGAATTCAATTAATGAAAACATAATTAACGAAATAAACACCCATAGTTACGCATCATTTATGAAATATGCGAAATATCAATTTTTAGATAATTATTCAAATCACTGCTCTATACCTATATGTTATGTTTGTCAACAAACTCGTTAAATATATGTAAGTTGTATACCTTTGTGGGTGTATCTATATGTATGCGTGCGTACGTATATATATGCCTATATGCATGCATTTCTGTGTGTTTACGTGTATAGATATATATTTTTCAATCACCTGGCATATCATCGGAACTGCGCATAATATATGTGTATATGTATGTATATGTATGTATGTATGTATGTATGTATGTATGTATGTATGTGTATATGTGCGCACGCGCGCGTCGTGTGCGTGTGCGTGTGCGTGTGTGTGTGTGTGTGTGTGTGTGTGTGTGTGTGTGTGTGTGTGTGTGTGTGTGTGTGTGTGTGTGTGTGTGTGTGTGTGTGTGTGTGTGTGTGTATGTGTGTGTGTATGTATGTATGTATGTATGTATGTATGTATGTATGTATGTATGTATGTATGTATGTATGTATGTATGTATGTATGTATGTATGTATGTATGTATGTATGTATGTATGTATGTATGTATGTATGTATGTATGTATGTATGTATGTATGTATGTATGTATGTATGTATGTATGTATGTATGTATGTATGTATGTATGTATGCGTATGTATATGTATATGTATGTGTATGTATGTATAGGTGTAAGTAAGTAAGTAAAATATTTGCTTTACTTCACTTTTCGGCCAGTATGGCCATTTAAGTGAAAATTCCAGGTGTTACAATATCCCATATTGTATAGTTAAAGTAGTAAAGGAAAGACAAAGCTAATAAAAGCATGTTCGTACTAAAATATTCAGTTTAAAGTGTTTGATATGATAAGATGACGATGCTTCTGGCACCTATATGTAACGAGTCTGATGACATGTTGAAGCGCCTGCACTACAACACAGTTTAATGGGTATAAAAATATCAGTATAAATAATGTAAAATATGAAGTGATTATGAAATGAACGACTTTTCAAGTCACTATATCTCCATGCAATTGGAGTGATTGTGTAAAAACTACAGGTCTAAGTCAAAACAGTGTCATTGTCAAAACAAATATATAATATATACTATAATACTATATACTATAATCAAAAAAGTAAACCCATTTAGACATAAATCTGAATGACATAAACAATGAACAGAGAAACCATTAAGTAAGTAAGTAAATGTCTTCTTTACTTCACTTTTCGGCCAGTATGGCCAGAGAAATCATTAAACCACAAAAAATTCTCAAAAATTAAAGACTTACAGTGCCCCCACAGTTGGTAATAAGGTCTGTGATATTGGAGGACATCACAGAGCGATCACAAACCGTGAGGACACCGTAAGTCACCACAGGCTCATTGTACGGTAATGGCTTCTCTATGACATGCTGCATTATCCGCCAGGCTGCCACAGAGAAACCTTTAAAACAATAAAGTGAAAAAATAATTATATGGCAATGGTTTCTTTCGGCCATCCCGTCCATCGCCAGGATGCCAAAGAGAAACCACTGCAAACACAAAAACCAAATCATAGAGGAATTATGAGTAGACCTACAATGCCCCCACAGCTGGGGATCGGGTCTGTCATCGAGAACTAGCACGACAGAGCGATCATAATCCGTGAGAGCACTGTAAGGCACCACAAGTACAATGAAAAAATATATAAAATATATAAATATGAATATATAGAGAATATATAAAGAATTTGAACTAAAAACTATTCGAAAATAAACATAACAACCTCAATACCACCGGAAAGCAAACACAAAAAACTTCACGTCAAAAAAATGGAAAAACCTGGTTTGATGAAAGGTTTGGGTGTGCTTGGCCTTCTAAGAAGTTGCCCAGGGGGGACCACGCGGAGGTGACACCCTTCCCCCCCCCCATGTATAGGTGTATGTATATATATATATATATATATAAGTTATCTTAATTTTTAAGCTAATCGCAGCATGGATTGCGTGACCGGACCTCTCCTACCATAGAAGCCGCTCTCATCACATCACGTTCTCATCTGATTCCCATGTCCTTCTTTTATTTACAATATCACTATAGCCATAATTATTAAAAATATGTTTTGCATTTTTTTCATAGGTGACCTCCACGAAAGCGACTCTACTAGAGTCTTTTGGAGGCCTCCTGCACCAGGAAACAATAACACTTTTTATTTGTACTGATCTATGTTTTGTTTTCTGTTACAAATAAACGCATCTTCTTCTTCTTCGTCATTTACATCAATCACAGAAATGAAGTCAATCAAGCATTCGAAAAGCAAAATGTGACTACTACATAACCCTACTTGAAAAAAACAGATGTAAAAGTTGCTTTCAGCACAGTGAATAGACTTTTGGCCTCTCCGTCACCACAACTACCAGATCAGCTAGGTGCTGTGGACAGTGTACCTGCTACCAACTTTGACCTGAACCACAACACGGATCTTAAAGAATCTACAACAAACACACTTGACTACTTCAAAGAAACGAGTGAAACAGAAGTTGAAAAAATAATCAAATCTAGCAAATGGACAACATGCTCTTTGGACCCCCTACCAACTAAAATTATAAAGAAAACATCATTAGCACATATTCCAGCACTCACGAGGCTCATCAATACATTATTTAAAAGTGGCATCGTACCTGTGCCTCTGAAGAAAGCTCTGGTCACTCCGATTCTGAAAAAGCATGGTCTGGACGTTAACATCCTTGCCAACTACAGGCCTGTATCCAACCTCCCATTTACGGCAAAGGCGATGGGGAAGATAGCTGTGCAAAGAATATCTGAGCACTTGACATCGAATGGACTCCATGAAGAACTGCAATCAGCATACAAACCATTGCACAGTACAGAAACAGCGTTAATGCGTGTTCAGCACGATATTGCAAATGCAATGGATACCAACCAGGCAGCACTATTAGTTTTACTAGATATGTCCGCTGCATTTGACACCATCGATGCAAACATTCTCATAGACACACTACACAATCGTCCAGGAGTAAAGGGCACCCCATTGAAGTGGTTCCGCTCCTACCTAAGTGACAGATGTTTCGCTGTGAAAGTAGGAAACAGTCAATCAGCCGATCACAAACTGAAGTACGGTGTTCCGCAGGGGTCTGTACTTGGGCCTTTTCTATTCACGGTCTATTCTGCGGCTACAGAGGCGATTCTGAAGAAACATGGCATCAAATACCATAAGTATGCTGACGATATACAAATCTACCTTTTCTACAAACCACATGTACCGGGCGATCTAGTATGTGCTCTAGTATCTAGTATCTACCGACTACAAGCATGCTTTAGAGAACTAAAACAACTTCTCACTACTCTCAAGCTGAATTTAAATGACTGTAAGACAGAATTCCTTGTACTCATGAGTCCCCTTCAGCTCTGAAAGTATGGCTTAGCCGACCTTCAGCTTGGTACAGTACTCATTAAGCCAGCTGTTCCAGTTCGAAATCTTGGAGCTCATTTCGATCAAATGCACACACTGGTTAGCTTCATCAACCACAAGATCAAAGTTGCATCATACCGCCTGCGACGAATAGGATCAATTCGCAAGTACATCACAGCTGGTATTTGCCACAAATTAGTTGTTGCACTCGTAACATCCAATATTGACTACTGTAACGGACTTTTAGGTGGTCTAGCTGCAAAAGATGTGGACTGTCTTCAGCAGCTCCAGAACCGTGCAGCAAGGCTCGTAACACGCTCGAAGGCTGCAATGCATATAACACCTATCCGCAAAGACTTACACTGGCTGCCCATTCAAGAGAGAATAAATTATAAGATCATTGTGACAGTATACAAATGTATCCATAGACTAGCTCCAAACTATCCTGTGCCAAAGTTGTTGGTAAACAGGCGTTTGGTACACTTGCCCCAGAACTTTGGAACAAATTGCCACTCAACATCAGGACAATTCCCACACTGCAATCTTATAAACAGACACTGAAAACACACCTATTCCAATCTGCATATAGATTACTCTGATTGTCCCAAGTTTTTAGCCTTGTTTTTAATAAGATACTGAAACTTTTAGTACACAAGATTTTTTATTCTGTAAGCGCTGTGATCGGCTGTGCAGCTGGATACAAGCGTCTAA
This sequence comes from Flabesymbios commensalis, assembly GCA_964017125.1. Lineage (NCBI taxonomy): Eukaryota > Metazoa > Annelida > Polychaeta > Terebellida > Flabelligeridae > Flabesymbios > Flabesymbios commensalis. The sequence goes on from OZ024917.1 coordinate 15,200,513, forward strand.
AGAAATACAATAATAGTAACAGGTCAATGGAGAGGCGCTAAAAGGCAACAGGGAGGCGATGAAAGACAATGGGGAGGCATTAAAGGGCGTCGACCAGGCGATCCAGAGGCGCTAAAGAGCGACCGAAAGGGGTTAAAAGAAAATGAGAAGTCATTAAAGAGCAATGAGGAAGCGTTGAAGGGCAATGAGAAGGCGTTGATGGGGAGGTGCTAAAGGGTGATGAATAGGTGTAAGGGCGATGAGAAGGCGCTAGAAACGATGGGGAATCACTAAATCGGAGAAGCGTTCAATTTGGACGGAGAGACGTCAAAGAGCGACGAAAAGGCGTTAAAGGGCAAAGACAAAGTGTTAAAGGTGGTGGATATGCATTACAGGGTGATGGAGAAAGCGTTAAATGGCGACCATGAAGTGGCGATGAGAAGATGGTAAAGGGTGATGAGGAGTCGCTAAAGGCGACTATGAAGCGGTAAACGACGATGGGAAAGCCTTAAAGGGCAATGGGGATGAGTTTAAGTATGGTGGATATGCACATGAGGGTGAGAAGGCATTAAAGACGACGGAGAGCTGCTAAAGGTCGATGGGGAAGCGTTGAATGGTGACGGAGACGTCAAATGGCGATGGAAAATTATTAAAGGTTGAAAGAGATGCATTAAAGGGTGATAGAGAAAAGCTAAAATGCGCTGCAGATGCCTTAAATGAGGAGGCGTTGAATGACAACCAGGAGGCGTTAAGGGGCATGCATTTAATAAAACGTTTTTTTTAATTGTGTGTTGTTTTTATTATATCACGACGTCATATTCGATACATTAGTTTAATAATCGACCTTGATATCAACACGTAACAAGGTATAATCTATAAACAGACTGACTAATTTCTCACTCAAAATTGGCGGGTTTCACAAATCGGACCGATTCCAAAATGGGACCACTTTTAGTCAGTCCCATGGGTGGTCAGAGATTTCTGGGTCAACACTAGGGCCTATAAATTATTCAGTCAAAAATCACACCAAAAAGACGTATTACACTTCTTATATTTTGCTTCTTATTTTTCTACGTTTTTGACCTTGGAATTGACCTTTCAACCTTGAAGATGACCTTGGATCACCAGAATAATACCATAAAGGATTTTTTTAGTCAAAATCGCATGAGAAAGAGGTAATACACATGTTCCTAGCTTTATTTGTTGAAAATTGTATTTTTGCTCACTTGACCTTAAAATTGACTATTTGGCCTTGAAGATGACCTTGAGTCATGTTAAAAAATCATATTTCACCTTGAAATATCTGGCGGCCATTTTGTTTTTGTCTAAAAAAATCCTCCCAAGGGTGCCAAAGTGGCACCCGGCTAATTTCTCCTGGGGACATCCCATAGTATCAGAATCAATCATAAAACATCGATCGTCCAAACCGCGAAACACGCTTTTGTTAAAATGTACTGGACTATATTGCCAAATGAAATTTAATAAAGTCACGGATATATTTATATTTTATAAATTTTATTGTAGACATCTAATTGCTAAATAAGGATCAACTATCATGTTCACAATTCAGTGATTGAAAGTCAGAGATCGCGAATTCGCGCCCCGCTCTGGCATTCAAGTTTCAAAGAAACAAAATGTTTCTTCCCTGGTCACTCGTCAAGCTTCAATATTGTGGGGGGGCCTCCAAGAAGTAGCGAGCTCGGCCTCAGCCCGCAAAAACGAAAGGATGAAATGAATCGGGCTTTAGGCAACCTTTGTGCACATATAGGCTAAACTGGGCCAGGAGAACCTCCTGAGGATGGTGAGATGATTGAGATGACACTGTCCTCCAGACACAGGAATCGAAATCCGAGCCCTGGCGGTCTCAGGCCGAGCACGCTACCTCTCGGTCACGGGGGCTCCCCGCAATACTGACTTTCACACGTGGATGGAGAAGAAACATTTTTTGTCTCTTTCAAACCGCCGAGACCGGGAACCGAACCCCGAACTCTGGCGTGAAAGGCAGCGGTGCTAACCTCTGCCCCAGGGCCCCCGCCCTTGTTAGCAAACAGTCACCACGTACTGGTCACCGGATGTATTTTGAGAGCATGGAAACGTGAAGGCGCGACTACTCATCAGTCTTCTCAGCAAATATGAGACGTTAATTGGCCCAACGTTGGTTTACTGTTGGGCCAACGTCGTAATCGGTGGGCCAACAGTGAATCAACATTGGACCAACGTGTCATGTTTGCTGGATGTGGGGCCATGAATCAATAAAACGCTTCGACATTTGAGAGAGGTAAAATTAACTAGGATTGTGGAGAGGACAGAGTTAAGTGAACCTTTTGTCTAAATATCAATAGCCAGGGAGGCTGATCAACACATACAAATATAAAATTCATTGTCTTGTTTTTTTGAGGGCATATAGGCCTACAAGCGTGAAGGCGCGACCACAATAACCCTTGGTAACTAATTAAATGGTAACACCTTTATTATATCTATACTGGGTGCCGCTGCGACACGGAAAATTCTGACCAGAGCCGTACTTCTGTCAAAACTGAGGACTGTTTGGTCTTACGTAACGTTAGTGAATCTTTGAGAGCACTCGGTTAAACAGCGATGCTTTTATATTAGGCTACACACATAAGGTTAATTGATTATTTAATTATTCCTCCTTTTATGGTGGTAGATAATTTCTCTTGCAACGCCGGGGTAGTTGACAATTAGCAATACTGTAGATCTGGTAATTTTCGCGTGTTTAGATTTTCGTGAATTTGTGACTCTGGGATGATACACGAAGTCTAGTATTCGCGAATTATCAATTTCGATGATAGGTATCGCTATTATAATAATAATTTTCGCGAGATCCTTAAATTTGCGAATTTGTCTCCCTCGCGAAAATTAAAAACTCGGGAATATTACCAGATATACAGTAACCTATTGTATCCTGGATGTCGCGCTCAAATATCACAGTTTTTCAAAATTATAGAAATGGTTAAAATAAAATTAGCAGCTATTTCTGTACATATTGCATTTCCAAGTTTAAATATTTTCTTCGTAGAATTATGATTTTGTCCATAAATATTAATTTGTTCGTCGATGGGTAGACTCATTATTCGTCTGGGGCTGTTTTTCATTCGCTAGCTGCTTTTCATTCTGTTCGGAATACGAGCGGCGTCAGGTGCTGGCCACCATTACACAAGCATTGGATCAACGTTTCTTGTTTACTGGAATATGTGTGGGCGAACGACCTATATTGATTATTTGTTCAGTTTTAGGACCTATGCGCCACCAAGTGATTGGCCATTGTACGACAACTAGGTCCCGGTTGACATACGTAATCACAATGCAGAATCAAAAAGACGCCTATTGGCGCAAAGTCAACGCTTCTTGGCGAAGGATGAACGCTTCTGGGCGCAAAATGTCAATTTAAAGCACTGACGCCTCACAAAAAGTGTAAAAAAAGACATAAAGTTCAACTACTTAGTATAATGACCCATCCACGGAACACTAGATTGTATAAGGACAACGCTGGTGTTTATTTTACTCGTATAGGCCTAGCGACTGTAGTTTGTTAAGACGAATGAATGGCTACCCATCCTGATACTCCGGACTTATAGTCCTTTTCAAACCCATTTTTGCTGGTAAGTAGCTATATGAACGGCATAATATAATCGATTGGTAGAGTTTAGAGTCCAGACTGTAAAACTAAACAACTGGAGAGCAAACTGGTAGCTTTATTTTGTAATTATTCGCCAAAACTAAAGTTCTTGTCTGGTTGAACGTCTATTGGAGCAATGTGCACACGCCTATCGGTGCAAATAAAATTTACCGAAATAGAAAGCATGTTATTTTCAAGCATTTTTCCGTGGCGGATCCACGTTCTGGATAAAGAGGGGGACGCAGAGAGTTTCTCTACCCCCCTCCCCAAATATGTTTTTGTTATATTGCCTACACTGTTTTTTATCACGTATTATCGATAAATGTAGTAGGCCTATTCAACGTCATATTGCTAAGACTAGTCATATACGTCTAACATTTAGATGATTAGGCCTATGTTAATTATCAAATCCCCACAGCCCACACTTTCTATTAGAAACTTTTATTTAAAAAAAATAAGATGGAAGAAGTCTTGTATATACATTTATTTGTAATATAAATAATATTTATCACTATAACCTGAGTGATGCATAAGGGGGGGGGGGGCTAATATCAGACCACCATGCCTCGTGTAGACCTATGGGACTACCTATCAACAGATCAATGGCAGAACAGTGATAGAACCAGTAGACTATGTAATAAGATTAATACCTTTCTTTATATTAACTAGAAAGAGTGTTGTTCGGAAACGAACACGAAAGCAGCCCTCCGTTATCGCGAGTCGGCCATTTTAAATTTGATATAGATCAGCAAACTTTCTCAAGTTTTATTTTATATTACTGCTTTAGCTATTGTGCAAGATTTCCGAGATAATGAGAAAAAAACAATTAAATATTACCGCCAGCTGGCTATTTTAGATTTTATTTCTGCGAAATTTGTCATGGTTTATCCTTGTTAGAGTCCTCACATTTTGTTCTATATACATGGTCCAGTTTTTTGGCTTTGTTTTAGAGTTACGTAAATATTACAATTTTTTTTAATTTGAAAATGGCCGCTAAACGGCTAATTTAAAATTTTTTGTTCCCAAAAGTTAATCAGGTCATTGGCTGACATTGCTGTGCATATTAGCCAAATAAAAAGAAGATCTGCTGGAAACTTTTTCCTGAAACGCGCTAAAGAGTATTTCTTTGTTAGCGGCCATAGTAATTAAAGGGTTGATTATATGGGAATCAAAATGTAACCAAAAATTATTTGGTGATATCATGTGATGGATATGTAAGGTATGAGAGAGCAGAAGTTCTCAGATCAGCTATCATGCAAGATTTCCTAAATAATGAGGAAAAAATAATTAATATAAAACAAAATGTACTGTCTCACACAAGGATAATCCATGACAAATCTCACACTAAAAAATCCAAAATGGCTGCACTATCTCGGAAATCTTGCATGATAGCTGATCTATAAATTTCTGCTTCCTCATACTTCACATAGCCATCATATACCACTGGGGGATTTTTTGTGACATTTTGATCCCCATATAATCAACCCTTTAATTACTAGGGCCACTAACAAAGAAATAATTGTTAGCGCGTTTCAGGAAAAAGTTTCCAGCAGATCTTCTTCTTATTTGGCAAAAATACATGGCAATGTCAGCCAATGACCTGATTATCTTTTGGGAGCAAGCAATTTTAAAATAGTGCAAAAACGGAGGGCTGCTTTCGTGTTCGTTTCCGAACAACTCTTTCTAATTTCAAATAGTTTTTACCATTATCAAGATATTTTTGATATTGCCATATAGAATAGAACATAGAAGCCGCCTCAGCCTTGCGCCAGCACTTGGCCAATACGTAGTGTGTCTGTATAGTTCGACGGCCAACTATGGATTTTCAGGGTAACCTTGTTTTGGCTGATATTTTTTTCACTTTTGAATATGCATCTCTATATGGGTTTCTAACCCTTGGGGGATTTCTTTAAAACAAAAAAATTCAAAATGGTCGCCATTGAATCACTAAATTTATCATATCCTCGTCCATAATTGAGATGGAGTCGTGAATATTTCACCAAATCATATGTTTTCGGTATTAAGTATTACAATAAAACACACTATGCCTTTATTTGACATCACTATGATACCTTAAAATGTTATGTTATTACTTATTTATCCAATTCTCACTAGTAATGATAGTTACTTAGCAGTACATCTGCTCATGTATAGCACACCTCACCCATCTACGTAACAGACGGCATGATCGGCCAAAATATGTTTTAGCTGAAACATTATAGCATGTCCACAGCCAATTGAGCTCGACTGAACAGTAACTGTTGTTATATAGAACTACGGTATGTTGGATTACACCGCTGTGATTAAAATATGTTTTTGAGTGTATAGGCTCTCTGATAGTTCACATATACACTGAGAGTGCAATTCACGACAGTCACCTTACAATGGTCTAGTTATCAATACTATTCTACACACTTGGCATGTTTACCTATATTAAAGAAGTGAACAACTGTATATAGGCCTAGTTATTAACCACCTGCATCATCATTACATGAGGTCACCAACAAGGTTATACCTTACCACCCTGATAATTATATTGCTAAATCCGTTTCTCCAACACTTGAACAGACACTGGGCTACACATTGAAAAAATAGTAATGCAATGTAGCGAAAAGGGGTACAGCAAAAGAGTATCAACATAATTAAGTAGCCTACAAGTCATATTTACAGGGTTGGTGTCTACTCTACATTGTATCAAATTTATATCAAGGGCAAGCTAGGGCAATTGCAATGTCAAATTATAGCAAATCGTCCAAGTTGTATCATTCACTTGTCATACAAAACATATGTAGGCCTATTCAACAATACAATCGTTCACAACTGTACAATGTAATTTAGAGCCGGATAAGAGCATGTTACAGGGTGAATGACAGGTCATTGTTCCACTCTATTGTATTATTACCTTTCTCTAATTAGATTGAATTATTGTAGAATAATATCCAAAATAATAAAGTACGGTACAGTATAGACATAATCAAACAAGTTACTACAAAATAAAAGAACATTACGCATGGTTGTCACGACACCATAATAACCTGAAAAGTCAAGATTTAGAAAAAAAAACGCTGTGCTTGTCAAGAAAAACCCCTAACGTCAAAAAATAAGGCAAAGTCACTAAAGTGAAAGTGACGAATTTTGCTTTAAATAGTACCATAATAAAAATTGACCTAAATTTAATCAACAAATCATCGGGGCAAGCCACCAAACCACTGGTGCCTCTTTTTCATATCCTGGATCCGCCACTGATGTGTGCCGACTTTGCGTCCGATTTGGGACATGATATTTTACATTTTGATCATGAAAAGTCAGTGAAAATCGGTAATTAATATTAAAAGACATGTTATCGCTATGATTAGATGATGATCTGATTGTGATAATTCAAGTCAAGTCTAACGAATTAGTAGGCCTATTTAGTTTTAACATTGCATTATAATCAATGATGTAAGCCTTGAAGGGTGTTAATTAGATGGTAGGGCCTACTCCAGGTGCGTCTGTGTTTGGCATGTGTTCCAAAATCAGTGGGGCATGACTTTTAATCGCTATAGCAGCTAACAAGGGGGGGGGGGGGCCTTTAAGAGTTTTAATTCTCAAATATAAAAAGCGTGATCGAATTGATAGTCTGTCTTTAATTGCACCAACGATGGCTCAATTCTTGCCGGCTCCTGACGCATTGAAACGATGTTGACCCAATGTCTACCGAGCTATATAATATGTGTGTCATGTGGATACAGGGACAACGTGTTGCTGGCAGGACTGCGCGCCCAGCAAACAGGAGTCATTGATACAATGTTGTTTCATTGCTGGACCACCGTCTGCGACGCTGGCCCAGCATTTGAGCAACATTGATTCAGGGCTTCGAGTTTGCCTAGTCATAACAACCCTTTCTTCTCATCAGCCCAATTTCACAGATCGTGATATTATTAAACAAGAAACGATTATGAAATATAGCCATATATATCAAAGTCAGGATACGTTTTAGGTGTTTGCGCTAAATCATGTCAATTCGTTTTCTTTACATATGTTAGATGACATATTTATACGAGATATTAAACATGTTATATATGCGCAGTCAAATTGAATTTGATGATATGTTTAATACATCACCTGGGTGTAAAGGTGTCATCACCGGCGTTAATCGTTCAATGACATTTTGAATCCCGTAGCTAATTAACATGCTGTTCATTCAAAGATTGGTATATTTATTGTACGTCGTTGGAGACATGAACCATCTTACGATTACATGCATAAAATATCTTTACAGTTGATCGGGTAATATTCGCCTGTTTACATTTCGTGAATCTGTGCTTTCGAGTCTTTTCGTTACGTTTTAAACTCGCAAATTTTAAAAGTAAGAAGTCAATTTATTTCTGTCCTAAATAAAAATTAGTCAGCAGTGCTTTGCTGTTGTCATTGATCTATTTGTTATCACCATCATCAGCTCGCCCACTGTTTCCACACATTGCTACTCTTCAAGCGCTAAATTATCTAATCTCAGTTTTACCAACTTGAAGTTGTATCTCGCAACAGCGACCCACAACTCTAAATGGGTGACCTATAATTGGTGCCGACCCTCCTGACTACCCCAGACCAACGCTGACTCAATGCTGGGTCAACATCAAAAATCATGGAAATGTTGAACAATCATTGAGACAGCGTGAAGGAGCTGTGATGTGATAGGCGTGAATAGATCCAATATGTGCATAATTTTCACGAAAATTCAAATGCATCACTATATAATCGTACATTTAAATACGCAAAATCTTGTACTTCAATACTACCATAAATACGCATTTTTTTAAGTAGGCCTACTTACGTTGTTTTGATTTACGTTTACGCTCAGTTGTCCAGGGTCCAGTTAAATATTGAGCCTTTATTGAAGCAAGATGACCAGTAGTTGACTCATCGATTACTTTCCCATGATTTCTGATCTTGGGAAAACCAGATATTTAAATTCGCAAATCTGCCCTCTTCGCGAAAATTAAAACCTCTCGAATATTATCAGATCTACAGTACTACGATGCAAAACTATATGTATGCATGCGATTAAACAAAGTTGATTCTAGAGAGGAAATTTTCAAAAAAATTGCATTGGTATTTGTATTTGAAATGTTTTTGTATGTGATATTTTTCAATGCTTCGTAATTGTATTTGTATTTGAAAAATTCTATGTCATCGTATTTGTATTTGATCAAGTGTATTTGACCCCATCCCTGGACTTGTGGTAACGAACGGATTATTTGTTTGAAAAAGTGATATTGATTTTCATGAAATATAACCATTATTTAATATCGGATATTTAATTATATGATATAAGTTCAATAGTAGTACAATTTTATTAAATATTATTTTTCCTAATGTGGTTTGCCCTCTTTATAAATTATTAACAAACATCAAGTATAGTATCCCATAGGCCACATAACAATGACAGCGCGGCATTCGCACCTAAATATAGGAGGAAGGCTACCTAATTCCCTCGTGATATCAGCAAAATAGCGGGGTTCAAATATATTCATTCACAAGCTGTTTTATGATCTATTGCAGCTAACTAACTTACCAAATGTCTTTAAAATATGTAGGCCCCTACAAAAAAACAGTTCCTCCTTTTTAGACCCTACAGCTGCCACTGAAGCATGCGGGACTAATGAAACCAAGCTGTTTTAAATAGGGACTACATACTTTCTTCAGTTTCAGCGATGATTAAATCTCAGAAATTTGTTGATGATTCGTAGCTCTGCAAATGAGTGAATCGAATCGAGAGAATGTATATACGCACTGTATACAGACTAAACTGAACCAGAATTACTCACCAAGGATAGTGAGATAAATCAGATGGCACTGCCGTCTAGACCCACGTTTTAAAAATCGAGCCGTGGCAGTCTGAGAGCAAGCACGCTACTTCTTGTCCACGGGGATACTGGTTTCTTGAGTGTGTGGGAAAGAAACATTTATTAAGCCACCATACCAGAGCCGTGGACGAACCTATGATACTCTTCGATGTGACAGCCAAATAACACTAAACCACTAGGCCCACGTCAGGCACCGCTTCGATTATGCTTCTGTGTGCTTTGTTAGGGATAGAATATAACATTCACCATAATAGTTTTTGTTGTATTTCAGGCACGATCCTGATTTCAAAAGAAGTTAGAAACATTTCCATTGTATTTCCTGGTAACAAAAACATATGGTTTGGTGAAAAAAGCAGACTACTATCTCAAATATTGAGGAAGATAACTTAAGTGATGTTATGTCGTCTTTTCGAATTCTGCATGATAGGGATGTCGAATAAAGATAGGCCTCACAGTTAGGCCTATATTGTATTCCTGGATACCGAAAACATATTGTTTGGTGAAATATTCTCGTCTCTATCTCAATTATTGACGAAGATATGATAACTTCAGGGACTTCATGGCGGCCATTTTTAATTTTCCATGATAATGATGTCGAATACAGGCAGCGTGTGTTTTATTGTATTCCTTGATACCGAAAACATATGGCTTGGTGAAATAATATCGTCTCTATCTCAATTATTGACGGAGATAAGTTAACTTAAAAGTGATTTCATGGCAGCCATTTTGAATTTTGCGTTTTAAAAAAAGCCCTCAAGGGTTAGAAACCCCCATCCGCCCAGATATCATCGTAGGGATGCTAGACATGCATAGTCAAAAGAGAAATTAAAATTATCAGCAAAAACAAGATAAATTAACTTCCTTGGCTGCCGGACAATAGCATATAGTCTGTTGTTAGCTTGTATAAAAAATGTTGGCTAGATTTTTGGAATTTATGTTTGAACACATCTAAAAACATTACTGATCAAGAAAATCTAGGGGACCAGTGTTTTCAATAACTTTTTACTCATTAAATTTTACTCCATTTTGAATTTCAAAAGTTATTTTGATATAACGGTCGATTATCACATAAATATTAGACAACTAGTTAGTCTGTGGCATATAAACTCACTTAAAAAGAGTGAACTTTGTATACATGGACTGAGAGAGCGAAGTTCAACTTGAAAGCAAAATCCAAGATGGCCGTCAAGTTCCAGGTTTGCCATGTAATATGCCATAAAGCTATATTAAGTCTGGATATACGGCCCTGATAACACATTGAAATTTAGATTATCCAATAATCACAAAAGTAGGCTAAACAATATTTAGCTGAAACAAATCCACGAAGAAGGTAGGTTATGTCACTGTAGGCCTATACAAAGTTCTTGCCAAGCCAAGTATAGGCCTACCGGTACTAACGAAGTTGTCTGCAATTTGATTTTGGAGATATACCTGGTGAAGGCAACAATAAGGGCCACAGAAAAATGTTTCCTAGAAGTTTATTGGCTGAAATCAAAACAACGGGCGTCATCAGAGGTGTAAATTATAAAAGGTAAAGGTGCAGGTTTATAGTCTGATATCAAGTCTGAAGACCCATCATCCGACTTAACATTTTACCCACTGGTCACTGGACCTGTTCATTTGTATTACAACTCCTAGGAGAGCATACAATCCTGCAGCAGCCATTTCGGTGCAGAGGTTAGAGCTGCCTGCTTGGAAATAGCGGGTTCGAACCCCACTCTTGCCTTCAAGTTTCAAATAAACAAAAATGTTTTTTTCCCGCTCACTCGTAAAGATTCAATATTGTGGGGAGCCTCCATGACCGAGGTAGCGTGATCTGCCTCAGACCGCCAAGGCTCGAATTTTGAATCCTGTGTATGGAGGGTAGTGTCATCTCATTCATCTCACCATTCTCAGGAGGTTCTCCTGGCCCAGTTTAGCCTATATGTGCACAAAGATGGTCTAAAGCTCCATTCCTTCATCAAGGCCACTAGATCGAAACAATGTCCCAAGATTGAGAGGGGATAAACATGATATTTCTCTGAAAATCCTGCAATAAGTGGGATTCGAAACGACAGGGCAGGCAGCGACATCGGCAGAGCGCCACACTCTAACCATTGCGCCACACATGTTCCTCTCCTTGTCCCAGTTCTCTTGTCCCTCTCCTCTATTTTTAGAACGCTGTGGCAGTCCCTGAGCGTAGCCTGGGTCGGAAATCAGAATTTCTGAAAACCCTAAATTTCTAAAAATTGTCAGTGATGAAAAAGAAAAAAACCATAAAACGTAGGGCCTACCAGTTTCATTGCATTTCATTTCATCCGTTACAGCTTATGTGTGCTAAGGTATTCTCTAAATTATATTGAGTCTCTATCTAGTCTATTTTAAAAGTGGTTAGAGTTGAGGCTAAAACATCATGTTTCGGAAGCGAACTCCACGGGTTTACAACCCTTATGGGGAATGAATGCTTGCGGATTTGTAGCCTAAATCGCGGCTTCTCTAGTTTTAGGTGGTGCCCCCTTGTAGGCCCTACTACTGTTTCTGGTAATTGTCAATAGTCCCTCATAGGTGCTGTACTTTCCCGTTAATAGTTTATAGACTTCAATCATATCGCCCCAACTTCTCCGATATGCTATAGATGGTAGCTTTAGGATCCAGAGTCTCTCTGGGTAGACCCCTATTCTATATCTCGAATGTGTGGTAGGCCTATGAGTTTGGTCATCCTTCATTGTACATTATCTAGGCTACCTTGTTCAAGTTTGTTTTGAAACAAAGCGGCTAAATTGCATGTCCATATTCGAAATGTGGTCTCACAAACGCCTTATACAGTTGCACAAGGCTCACTGTCCCCATCTAGGTGTTCGTATGATCTTCTAATAAGTCCCACTAGCCTATCTGCTTTATTCACAGCAGCATCTACGTGATCGGAAAGCCTCAATGTATCGTCAATTTAAATTCCCAGGTCTTTCTCACAGTCACTGGTAGTTTCCTTCGAGTTGTTTTCACCCATTTGGGCCATTTTGTACTGGTAATCTGTCTGGCTGTTCCCCAGTCGCATTATTTTACATTTGTTTATATCACAGGCTAGAAGCCACTTTTGAGACAATTTTTGTAGCTTGTTTATGTCCTCCTGGAGATACACAGTCTTGCAGATTGCTTCTTTTACTCCACATTTTGGTGTCGTCCGCGAACATCTGCGACTGTTTTACTACATCTGGGAGGTCATTTATAAATATCACAAAAAACACTGGACCTAGGAGCGACCCCCGGGGTTACCACTAGTGAAATCTTCCCAGGATGATTCCTACCCATTTATGATGCATCTGTGGGATCAGCATCTCACCCGTTTCCGGACTACTCGGGTTTACGACTAGTGACGAGTGGCCATTTCCCGGGTAGCCTCGTTCTGATTAGCTTCACCGCCAACCGACCGACTGCGCTTCACTTACATCACTGAGCTGGGCGGACGTTCCATCTAGACTGCAAGGACAGAGCCGTATGGCGAGAGGTCGTCTCGCTCCGTTTGGGACTGTGTGCAATGTTTAATGTCTAGACAACAATAAAGACAGAAGAAAGAGTTAAGGAAGTCATTCACTCACCGTTGTCAAGACGGCAGATTGAATTATTATAGCGGAGTTTGATGAGAGCGGTTTGTCGGCGTGCCAACTGGCAATTCCCCAGATCAACTTACCCACGATATCGGTATCGCCTCACCCAACCAAATGATACATCTTTGTTTCCTACCATCCAGAAAAGCATTTATTCATGCCAGGCATTTTCCTGTTACTCCATAGCCTTCTAGCTTTGCCAGTAGGCCCAAGCGTTTGTGTGGTACTGTATCAAAGACCTTTCTAAAGTCCAGGTAAATGGCATCCACTGCATTGCCATTATCCAAAATGCGTGTCCTACAGGCTTCGAAGACTGCTAGCAACTGTGAGGTGCAGGATCGACACTCCACAAACCTGTGTTGGTAGTCGGATATAGCAGCTTGTTTTTTCACATGTATCTCATAATGTGTTTCATCAAGTGTTCTCCATACCACTGAGGTTAGGCTTACATGCCGATAATTATGCCTGTATACTTGCTTGACTTTTAGAGCCCTTCTTGAAAATCAGTGTTATATGACCTAACTTCCAGCTGGCTGGTAATTCACTTTCTCTCAAACTGCTTATGCATAATGGGTGAGCCACTTGGCTTGCTAGCTTTCTACCGTATCCCCGCGCATAAACGTGCATGCACTTATTTAAGGGTGAATATACAATTTAAGGGTCATTTAGGGTCTTTTGGCGATTCTGAGCGAATTTTTGTATTGTGTGGGTCCGAATTTTGTTAATATTGCCCTATGGGCAAAACGATAAACTGAGAAAAAAAAAATCAATATCTCTGACGAATATTTTTTTATTCAACATGCAATGTGCTAAAATACACTATTTTGTACACAAATGCAATGTCTCCCAATATCTAACACCTGAAACATAGACTGTTTTACCATGGAAGATCTCTTGGAAATAACTTAACCCCGAGTTATTTTGTAGCGCAATTGTTATGTTCAACGGAATTTATTCATATACAGACATGAACTCAATATAAAAAGTTGCCAAGGATACATTTACTGAGGCTTTTTAGTTGTCTCACGCAAACCGGTCAACTCAGCAACGCCAGTGTTATCTAAACTCCTCAAATTCTGGTGTGATACCATTCAATTACTTTGATATATGCAGAGACAGCTGCAAAGTCCTAATATTTTGAGGTAGGTGAAATATTTGTAAACATTCAATCTGAACTGCTATTTTATAACCAGAACAATCACCTCTGAAGCGTATTCAATTTCTCTGTCAACTCAGAAACGCTCATAATTTAGCAAACAATCATAGAAAACATGTTAAACTGAACAAAGTTCTTGATAATGATGGCCATCCCCCTACCGCATCGGTGGGCAATGGTACATCTATTTTAAATACATTAAAGATCGTTTTATGTTGTCCGTATTCAACTCAGCAACATTATTATTTCGATCAACTCAGCAACGTTGATGAGTTGATCACTCAACTCTGAAACGTTGCTGAGTTGACCAAATTTAGTTTTCCGTCTCACTAATGTAATTAGGACTAAAAACGTAACTCTATAAATGTAAAATGCAACTTAAAAATATGTTTTTAATTAAATTAGACTGAGTGAGTATTCGCTTATGTAGACATTTTTACAACAATGAAAAAACGTTTCTGAGTTGAAAACAAAAACGTTGCTGAGTTTACTGAATTCTGCTTTCTGTCCCTCTTATTGTAATTAAAACTGAAATTTTAACTACATCAATGTGAAATGCAATTTAAAAGAAGCTGCTTTTGATTGAATTAGAGTGAGAGAGTATTTTAGAAGTTGTTTACATAAATAAAACTACAAATAACACTTAGTTAAATTTCTAAATCAAATTTATATATTGGCATGTATGTATTGTACAATGGCCTTCGAAATACATTTTCAAGCTAGGCTTGTTATGTTCCCAATTCTTTTTTGTCTTTATAATGATGAACAATTTTTTTTTCAGAAAATGGGGCTTAAGTGTTTAGAGATCTCATAGATGGGCTTAAAACATGATTTTTACGTGCAATTATCGTGCTTTGTCATCTCAGAAACGATAATGTCAACTCAGCAACTATATAATTTCACAATAAAATCACTGTTCTGTCTTGGCAATTTTTATTTCAAAAAGTGTTCTAAATACTAACATATCACTAAACTATCATACAAAGCAATTTATGATCTTTAAAATTTGAAAATGATCAAATATATATATATAATTCGTTGCTGAGTTGACATTTTATTTTTGCGGTCCTTCACAAGTGTTCGAGATTAAGCTCTGATATTTTAAATGTGTATCACATAGACCCTACCCTCAATATCTGACCCTAGTATATATAATTTAAAGCGACTTATTTTGAAAGACCCCTTAAATTGTATATTCATGAAAATCGCATGTTTTAGGGATGTTTTAAAATTGTTTTATGCTCGAAGTGGACTACATGCACTTGTTTTCGAAAACCAAATGCACCCCTCTAAATAGAAATTGTGTCGCCAAATCTGACACCTTGAACGACAAGAATAATTTTTTTTTTTTTTTTTTAATTTTTGGTGAGCCCACCAGGGCTCAATTTCTATTATATGCAGTGCGAGTGCTGTGCATGTGCAGTCTGTATATGTGATATTGACACAGCAGGTCCATATTGGTCGTGGGACTACTTGAAAGGGCTGTGAGACCAACTTCCTGTCACTTGGTTCGGATGTAATCAGTCTGACCTCAATCTGACTGACCACCGGACCTATATCCCAGAGTTACCTGGGCCCGGCCATCACAAGCACCTGCGGGCCCTTGGTAGCTAATCATCCCCAAATGGGTAGTAGCTCCGAGACGCCCCCCAATGTCGCATCCTTTTAGTGGATGAATCTCGGTCAGTGGCTCGACCTAGGGCTACCCACTGAGCCTGTATCGAACTCACCCTGGGTTGGGGCCGGTCGCAGAAAAACCCCCATCATGTCCGATGTGGGATTCGAACCCACGACCTCCCGACTTTGTGCCCGTAGCTTTAACCACTAGACTACGGCGGCCGTACAACAAGAAATTAGAGAAGAGATTAGTCTATTAAATCACATTAGCCTATATGAATCACCACCATAGCACCCGCCCCCATTTAGCCAATTATTTTTAAGACGCCAAAATTTTTGAAATAAACTTTGCACTCATCTCAACAGATTATTGTGGAGTACTAATCCACGAAGAAAAAAATAAGGCACAAGTGAGGGCAGCAGTTTACAAAGGGTGGGAGAGTGGGGAGGCGTCATGTCAGAGGGGAAAGACTCCGTGGCTGGACAAGTCTCACGTTATGTTTTTATAACAATGATCACGTCCTGAGCCCTCCTATTGAGAGGTGTGGACGCGACTGTTGACGATAGCTATGAGGATTCAAACATGCACTAGCCGATATGGAATGATGGCTGGCTGTTGAAACAGTGAAAATTTGTTTGCGTGTTTTCTGGATATAAGGTTTAATGCACATCTCGATGCTAGGATAGTGTAATAATAAGGTTATGCGTGCTATAATTGTCGTTACAAAACAAATAAGATTACAAATTTGCATTTTTATATCAAAATATTTTAACATTTTTTCATTATCAAGGTCATTTCATGTTCGATTATAAGTGCATGTATTTTTCTTCAAATATTTTTCATCTTCGAATATAAATACATGACATTGTAATTAAACTAGCAACGTCTTTGACGATGTGATACATTTGAGACCTTACATACTTATCTTAATATATGAATTTAGAACTTTTTATCATAGATTACAGCTAGTAAATTTTAAAAAAAAATCTTTAGAAGGAAATAATTAATTCAGTGACTCGATGTCATTTTCCTGTCAAACATGGCAACCAAATTGAAAAACGGTTGGATCTACTTTGGATTACGTTGCCAACGGATGTTTCTAAAAATTGTAATCTATCAGAATGTTGCCTTCACTCATTCAAACACTCAGAAAGATATAACAGAGCTAAAACAAAAACATGGCATTTGCCTGGGTATGGGCCTTTAAACAATTTTAACAATTTTTTTCTCGATTATTTTTTTCATCTTCCCCTAACATCCCCGAACGTCTGATTTTTTAGTGTCACTGTCATCTACACTTACATTGATGCCCCCGACGTTTGATCGACATGCACCCTTCTGATTTGGACGATCGTCACCAACACTTACATTGGTGACCACAGCCGTTTGATACGACTCGCAACAGTGTTTTCACCGAGCAACGCTCGACGCAAAACCACTGGTTTCAAGGATAGTTTTTTTATAAAATTTAGGGGATTTTTCGGGAAAATGACACATCATTTTTCCCAAGGTACGTGAAAATTGTAGGTCATAATCAAATATGCCAGTAAGGATTAGCTAGGAAGGTTATCCGGAGAGAAGCACGCGCGTTTCCGCTGGAAAACAGCAAAAATTTTAATAATTTTGGATGATAACCACGTGCGATCCATTTTTCAAGATGGCTGACACGTCTTTTCTTGCTTGACACTAAATTAGAATCTTCTCGATTCATCCCTATCAAGTCAGAATTTTGGAATATTTCTCTCCTACTTACGCCACTGTAGGCGATTGGGGGGCGAATATTTTTAAAGTTTATTATAAATCGGTGTAGACTACACCATAATTGGGTGATTCGAATTTTTACGGCCTGTTCAAGAAACGCCACGAAAAATTAGAAAAATAAAATTTTCAAACAAAATATCGCCTCGATTCAGAGAACTTTTGATAGACCTAGGTCCACTTAAAATTGTTCGCCTGTAATGTATGTGAATAAAAGGTCTTATTTGGTCTATTAAAACATCATTGTTAGGACCGTAGGTCAACATTTTGTCATTTACAATCATATTTTGTTTTCAGCGGCAGGAGAAATATTTTACTATGTATTGGTGAGGCAGCCATTTTGCTGCGGTATCCCTAACCTTAGCTCCATTGGCTACCGATAGCCGCGTTGAAACCCGCCATACTGGCATTCATTGCAAGGATCACCCCATGCTTTCAACTCGACATAATTAGCATAAATTATGCCTCCATCTTGAATCAGTGGCGTGATTGACAAACCCCGCCTACGTATCTAGGCCACACGTTGTCTGGAAAATTATCTAGACATTGTAAAATTTTCTTTTCAAATATATCTTTTTCTCAAAGTGAGACTGAACGCATTTTAGCATCTAATTGACGTCTAAAATTATATTACACATTGTGTGATAGTTTCGAATATAAATTTAATATTCCACTTTTACATATTTTCGCGCTGACCTGCCCTCTGGCGGTCAGTAGCTGCTAGACTACGTCTCGCGCCTATGCCGGCGCGGAACCTAGTTTATGAATATGCTAATGAGTTGAAGCAGGCGGCCCTACTGCACACGACAATCGATCACATACTGATACACAGGCCTACATGATATAGATCATATACGCCACTCACTGCTCGCTGCTGTAATCGGTGCGTACACCACTCACTCGGTGAGATCAGTATGCCGCCGTACACACATAGCACCCAACACCATCACCCTCGAACAACCTAAGCCGAGGGGCACAGCTCCACGTGCGATACTACGAACCGAAGCGAGTGATCGATTTCGACGTCACAGTGAATGATTTTCATGATGGACATTTTATAAAAAAAAAAAAATTAGATGTTCATCATGAGAAATATTTATTTGCGAGATTATATTATATAGTCTTTATAGACTACTGTCAGTCAAGAATTGAATAAAATAATTTTAAAATCAAGTCGAACTGTAGCCTAGATAAATATTACAGTCGCACTAGACCTATCGTCAAGAGAACGAAACTTTCTTATGATGGGCCAGTTTTAATTGTTATTTATTTCACCGGATTATGACTGACAGTTGCGCTATTGCGACTATTTTTATATTTCTATGTGTTTTTCGACTTGCGTGGAAAGCATTTCCACACAGGTCGATTTACAAAATACTATAGTGTCATAGCTTAGAGTAGCAATATAGCATTTATTCTGGCATTCTATATACATTTTGTGACCTACAGTTTTCACAATTTATATGTTAAAATGAAATAGAAAGCAATATAAACGCAATTTCTGAAACAGTGATTTTTCGACATTTCAGCAACCCCCGTATTCTGAAATATGTGACATAGCATGGACACTTCTTGAAAATTACAGATTCAGCATGTATTAAGACTTATTCATTGGGCTAGATAACTAGCTGTGCACACAGTTCCCCACGCAGGACGCGACAACCAAAATGGTTGGTATGTTTTAAATGCATACCATGTTAATAAACGTTTGAGTATTGCCCAGTAGCCAATAGGTCTGCAACTCAAACGTTTCACTATTTAAATAATTTCAAGTTAGAAACATTTCAAGATGGCTACCAAATCTGATAGCGAAGGTTTCGTGTCTTCACCCCTCGAAGGACAAGGGGCTCGTCGTAAAGATTTTTATTTTATGGCAAGTGAAGCAGACGAAGATCAGGTGCGAGCAGCTGACAGCGAACACAGAAAGCTGAAAGCAGATTTTGAACGAATTGCACGCAGTAGACGCCAGCGCAGTCATTCAAAGAGCGAATCTTCCAGAAGCCCTTCGCCAGTCAGACGACAGAGCTTGTGGCGATCAACTAATCTGCCGAAATTCAAGATAGCCACCTTCTATGCTACAGACGTAGAACTATGGTTCAATCAGATTGAGACTCAGTTCGATTTACACCATATAACGGATGATGACGAACGATATAGTCTCACCTGTGCGGCACTCTCCGGAGAGGTAGTGTCCGACGTCAGAGATGTGCTTCTGCAACTTTTCCGCATAAATAAGTATGAGAGTCTTAAAGGCATTCTAATAGAGCGACGAGGTCTTACTACACCCGAGAGAGTGAATAAAGTAATTTCCGGGGAAAAGATTGGCACCGACATACCATCCAGATTCCTTCGAAGATTGCAAAAGACGGCCGACTTCGGCACAAAAGCTGTAGTTGGTAAAGCTGTGATACAGCAGGCTTTCATCTGACAGATGCCCGCATCGATACGTACCCACTCGGCCACACAGCCAGATAGTGCCTCGTTGGAAAGTTTGACCATGTTGGCCGACCGAGCACTTGCTTCTGAGAACGACGTGGACGAAAGTAAACCGGGGGTTGCCGAAAGCAAAGTGAGCGAGATCGGCAAGTTAGTAGGACTTTTAGAAGACCTGTATCTCCGATTAAAGAAACTAGAGACAGCGACATCCACCATGGCCGCAGAGAAGAGGAGAAATTCAGGACGTGCACAGACGTCTGAGAATCGCGCCCCTGAGGCACAGTGTGCGCCTACTGTACAGACAAAAACATTTACACCCACTAATAAAAAGGTAAACAGACGAGGTTTGTTTACAAACACTCAGCCACCTAACCGTCATATCTGGCTAAATTATTGTACGTTGACGACAAACGCAACAAGTGCAAATACCTCATTGACACGGGCGCTGCAGTCAGCGTCTTACCCAAGTCTTGCGCTAACAGGACTACAGACGCTGCCAGTTTGCCCTTAGTTACAGCTAACAATACTACTATTATTACCTACGGTACTAGCAAACGCGTCATTGACGTCGGCCTTAAACGTGACTACACGTGGAATTTTATAGTAGCAGACGTGCAACAGCCCATTATAGGGGCAGATTTTCTAATACATTATAGTTTACTGGTGGACTTGAGAAGTCGGTGTCTAAGAGACATGAGAACCGGTCTAGCTATACCTGCTTCACTATCGTCAATTACACCATTGTTACTCAATAGAGTGGATGCAGTACATAACGACTACACAAAACTATTAGGTCAGTTCCCGGAGCTGACTCTCCCTACGACGAAGGGAGAGACCTTCAAACACGGCATTACACATAAAATAGTGACCAAAGGACACCCTGTGTTTACGCGACCACGACGATTAGCCCCTGACAAACTAGTCACTGCAAAACGCGAGTTCGATGATATGCTAAAATTAGGAGTTATCGAACCCAGCGACAGTGAATGGTCCTCAGCGCTTCATATGGTCCCCAAGAAAAATGGCGACTGGAGACCATGTGGCGATTATCGAAGTTTGAACGCTCAGACTGTACCAGATCGATACCCGATCCCGCACATTCAAGACTTTACGCAGCGTTTGGCTGGTTAGAAAATTTTCTCTAAAATTGATCTAGTAAAAGCATATTACCAAATTCCAGTTGAACCGTCTGATGTGCATAAGACAGCGGTTACCACACCTTTTGGACTTTTCAATTTTACTAGGACACCGTTAGGTCTACGAAATTCTGGTCAAACTTTCCAATGTTTTATCGATCACGTTACCCGCGGTTTAGATTTCATATTCGTATATTTAGACGATTTATTGGTCACCAGCCCCGATCATAGTACCCATAAGAAGCACTTGAAAATACTTTTCGCCCGACTAGCCGAATACGGTATTATAATCGGTCCGGAGAAATGTCAGTTCGGTACAACTGAGTTAAGCTTTTTAGGCCACCACGTTTGTTCAGAAGGAATTTCGCCGTTGCCCAGCACAGTTGACTCTATAGTTAATTTCGCTAAACCAAAAAAGCAACGGGCGTTACGAAGATACTTAGGAATGGTGAATTACTACCATCGATTTAAAGTGGAATGAAAGTGCAGAATCGGCATTCTCAGAGTCTAAACAAATACTAGCAAATGCAACACTCCTGGTACATCCAGATCCTTCGGCCCCGTTGAATATCACGTGTGACGCTAGTGATTTCGCAGTAGGTGGCGTTTTGCACCAATATATAGACAATGTTTGGGAGCCACTCTCATTTTTCAGTAAAAAATTGAATCCCGCGGAGACACGTTACAGCGCTTTCGACCGCGAGCTTTTGGCAGTGTATGCCACTATCAGACATTTTAGACACAATCTAGAAGGCCGTAACTTTTTCGTAAATAGGGGCCTACTGACCACAAACCTTTAACTTTTATTATGTCATCAGTTACCGAACGTCCATCACTGCGACAATCAAGACAGTTGGCTTTCATAGCCGAGTTTACAACTGATATGAGATATGTTAAAGGCGAGACAAATTTCGTCGCTGACGCGCTGTCACGACCATCAGTGTCAGTCATAGACAATACATCAGCAATCAATTACAAAGAATTAAGCGCAGATCAAGCTTTAGATGCGGAATTCACACGATTGCGACATTCAACTTCGTCTACTATGAACTATAAACTGCTCAAATCATTTGATAACCATTTGATTTGGTGCGACGTTTCAACAGGACACAATCGACCGTATCTGACAGAAAGATTTCGAAAAACCGTTCACTTAAATCTACATGGATTAGGTCATCCATCGCATAGAGCTACCAAGCCTTTGATAAATACTAGATTTGTATGGCATGGAATGAACATAGATATCGCCAAATGGTGCCGTTCCTGCAAAGGCTGTCACAATTTCTCGTCACAATCAGCCAGTTTTCGGCAAATTCACCGAACCTTCCAGGAGATTTGACCACGTACACATCGATATTGTCGGACCCCTGCCGTACGCTGACGGTTTTAGATATTTACTGACTTGCGTAGATCGTTTCACACGTTGGCCGGAAGCCATTCCTATTGTGGATATTCGAGCCGAAACTGTCCCCGATGCCTTTTTTAGTGGGTGGATAGCACGTTTCGGGACTCCCGCCACTACCACCACAGATAGGGGCGCCCAGTTCGAATCAAAATTATGGGATGGTTTATGCAACCAGTTCGGGATAGTACGAAATCGCACAACGAGCTACCACCCCCAGTCGAACGGCATGGTCGAACGTTTTCACCGTCAGTTAAAAGCAGCCATTATGGCACACAAGTCACTGAATCCATGGACAATTACACTACCTTTCGTTTTACTTGGCGTTCGTTCCGCCGTTAAGGAGTTATTGAGCAGGTCGGCTGCCGAAATGATTTATGGTACGACACTCAGACTACCAGGAGAATTTACAGAGAAGTATACCGTCGACGCACATACAAACTTGGACAATTACTCAGATAAGCTATACTATACTATTTTCCAGTATAAGAAAATTGACACATGTATTTTTGCGACGCCTCTGACCGCCCCTTACGACGGCCCATACAAGGTCATCGTGAGGAGCGGCAGAGTTATGAAAATCCTGATAAAAGGCAAGGTGGAAACAGTCTCATTGGACGGAGTTAAACCAGCACATTTTGGGTGCGAGCCTGCAACAGGTACAATAACGCAGCGTACTACGCCATCGAAACGAACGAGCTCGAAGACTACAGGGATGGTTTAGAAGGAATTCAAAGGATCCACTAACACCCAGTAGTACCCACACTCAGAGGTCCAACAGGACGAGTGTTAAACCGACAACGACAAAGTCTAAAGCGACTAAACATGGTACAAATTTGGCCACTGCTCCACAGCAAAAAGCTATAAGAGTAAAATTGCCTAACAAATTTAAACCTTATGTAGCGCCACATTCGCGAACCCCCGCCGTTTCCCGCGCTAACGAGAGCGACGGCGGTTTGCGAACGTATTCACGTGTACCTTTGCATTTAAGGGGTAAAACCCCTCCTACAAGCGACACGCGCAAACAATCGAATGTTGAGAACGATTCAACCATCGCTGATAGCGATAAAGTTATAGCGGACGTACCCGCGAGGACAACTAGAGTTGGACGAACAATCCAAACTCCTGCCCAGTTCGAGCAGATGGTCCATGCCGTAGTGGCGCCTAGCGACATCTACGGCGGGACCAACCGCAAGTACCGAAGTAATAATAGTTATAATTTGTAAGGGGGGGAAGGGTGTCACCTCCGCGTGGTCCCCCCTGGGCAACTTCTTAGAAGGCCAAGCACACCCAAACGTTTTTGCCTTTTGCCTTTCATCGAACCAGGTTTTTCTATTTTTGTGACGTGAAGTTGTTTGTGTTTGCTTTCCGGTGGTTTAGGGTTTTTCACTGAGGTTGTTATGTTTATTTTCGAATAGTTTTCAGTTCAAATTCTTTATATATTCTCTATATATTCATATTTATATATTTTATATATTTTTTCATTGTACTTGTGGTGCCTTACAGTGCTCTCACGGATTATGATCGCTCTGTCGTGCTAACTCTCGATGACAGACCCGATCCCCAGCTGTGGGGGCATTGTAGGTCTACTCATAATTCCTCGATGATTTGTTTTTTTGTATTTGCAGTGGTTTCTCTTTGGCATCCTGGCGATGGACGGGATGTCCGAAAGAAACCATTGCCATATAATTATTTTTTCACTTTATTGTTTTGAAGGTTTCTCTGTGGCATCCTGGCGGATAATGCAGCATGTCATAGAGAAGCCATTGCCGTACAATTAGTCTGTGGTGACTTACGGTGTCCTCACGGTTTGTGATCGCTATGTGATGTCCTCCAATATCACAGACCTTATTACCAGCTGTGGGGGCATTGTAAGTCTTTAATTTTTGAAAAATTTTGGTGGTTTCATGATTTCTCTGGCCATACTGGCCGGAACGTGAAGTAAAGAAGACATTTACTTACTTACTTAATGGTTTCTCTGTTCATTGTTTATGTCATTCATATTTATGTCTAAATGGGTTTACTTTTTTTGATTACAGTATATAGTATTATAGTATATATTATATATTTGTTTTGACAATGACACTGTTTTGACTTAGACTTGTAGTTTTTACACAATCACTCCAATTTCATGGAGATATAGTGACTTGAAAAGTCGTTCATTTTATAATTACTTCATATTTCACATTATTTATACTGATATTTTTATACCCATTAAACTGTGTTGTAGTGCAGGCGCTACAACATGTCATCAGACTCGTTACATATAGGTGCCAGGAGCACCGTCATCTTATCATATCAAACACTTTAAACTGAATATTTTAGAACGAACATGCTTTTATTAGCTTTGTCTTTTCTTTACTACTTTAACTATACAATATGGGATAGTGTAATACCTGGAATTTTCACTTAAATGGCCATACTGGCCGAAAAGTGAAGTAAAGCAAATATTTTACCCACTTACTTACTATAATTTGTAAATATAAATTCGCCAGGCCTGGCAAAACTAAGTTGAATAAGTCAAATACAATTTACCTAAATCACATTAGCAAATACTTTTGCTACTCAGTGTTATATGTATTAATTAAAATCATATCGGTTGGTCGTTACACATAATGCAGCAGCATTATTAATTATTCAAAGAACATTGGTGTTAAGAGGATTGGAACTTTGGTGTTACGAGGATTGGAACTTTGGTGTTACGAGGAATGGAACTTTGGTGTTGATCGATAATTTTACTTCGTAACGCTGCGACTATGATGTTAACCAACCACCCACGCTGTATTTTCAAACCTGACTGTTTTATCGTTCGCTTAATGTATACGTTTGTGTGCACTTTCCAAGCGGAACAAGAATGAACCGAAAGATGAATTAACTGAGTTATTTGTGTTCCGTCGTCCCGACGGGAATGAAGACTGAAGTGAAGTGAGTTGGGGCTGGTCCCACCAATCCCCTATCGGTGAGAAGCCCTACACTTACAACCTCTCAGGTTTCCTGAACTTCCCGAGCGATCTGGACCACGCTGGTCTTCTACCGCCAAATTCTGGGCCGCCTCACTCTCAACTTGAGCGCTGCATAGGACAGTCGCATCGTCTGCTCCACGCAGCCACAACGTCGTGGCCTAGGGCCGTCGTGTCTTGTCTGAATCAGTGCACAGCGATAGTCGATAAGATGGATCATACTTGATAAAGATAATCAAGAACATCATGGAGTCAAGTTATTTGTGTTACCATTTTCAGGTCATCACACGATTATTGGAGACCACCGACTTCTGCTAGTGTTTTCACGTTCTTCGGGTGTTATAATTGCCCATAAGAACTAAGGATAGTTTTATTAGTAGGGGATGTAAAAATAAATCGTCATTTTTATAAGGTACGTGAGGAATGCAAGTCACAGTACAAATATTGCCTATGAAATTAGTCAGAAAAGTTAATTGAGGAGAGGTGCACGCTTTTTCGCACAAAATAGCGAAAATTTCATAAAATTTAGATAAAAAACCACGTGTTTCCACCTTTTTCAAGATAGCCGACACGGTGGTTCGCAAACAAAATTCGACTGAATGGTCTAGTCTTGGAAGAAATAGTTTTTAAATTCATATTAAATCATTGAACACCATATTTGGGTGACTCGATTTTTAAAAAAACCTCCAACGGATTTAAAAAAATATTCCGCATTTTTCTTATATAATATAAAATGTTGATTTGAAAAATACAACCTCGACCCAAAGGGCTTTTATTAGGAATGGAGCCAAATTAATAGTGTTCGCATTAAATATACGTAAAAAAAGGTCTTATTCGGTCTGTAATATCACAATGACTGGACTGAAGGTCAAAAATCTCCACATAATAATTATATTTCTTTTTCAGGGAAGCAGTTCTGTTTTACTATGTCTTGGTAGGCCCTAAGAGCCGCCATTTTGGCAGCCGGTGTCCTTATCACTTAGCTCCTCTGGCTGCCTCAGCCCCACGTATACCCGCCATATCCCGGCATGCAAAGCGAACATCACTCAATCAGCTCATAACGGCATATATTTGCATAAATTAAGACGCTATTTTTTTTCCAGAAGAAATTTTGGTTAATTCTGCGACGATGTCAAGGACGGCAGTGTCTGGAAAAATTCTATCATTGTAGACTTGACATTTTGCGTGAATGATAAATTGAAACAAATTTGTTTTTCAATAACTAAATTTATAATTAATAGATTATAGCACGCATAACCTGCTGTTAAAGTTTTGGAAAATCTGTTAGGCTATTTTTACAAGGCGTCTAGACTGGCTCAGCTTCTAACGAGGTCAGTTGTCAGGTAACGCGTGCACTAAGAAATCTGTGTGCAGTGCGGTCTGTAATTATGTTAATAAGCTAATGAGCATGGCGTCTACGCATTGCAGTCGTACAACATACAGCGACACCGTAAGTAAGTAAGTAAAATGTTTGCTTTACTTCACTTTTCGGCCAGTATGGCCATTTAGTTGAAAATTCCTAGTATTACAATATCCCATATTGTATAGTTGAAGTAGTAAAGGAAAGACAAAGCTAATAAAAGCATGTTCGTACTAAAATATTCAGTTTAAAATGTTTGATATGATAATATGACGATGCTCCTGGCACCTATATGCAACGAGTCTGATGACATGTTGTAGCGCCTGCACTACAACACAGTTTTTTTGAGTATAAAATGTCAGTTTAAATAATGTGAAATATGAAGTGATTATAAGATGAATGACTTATCAAGTCACTATATCTCCATGAAATTGGAGTAATTGTGTAAAAACTACAAGTCCAAGTCAAAACAGTGTCATTGTCAAAACAAATATATAATATATACTATAATACTATATACTATATTAAAAAAAAGTAAACCCATTTAGACATAAATATGAATGACATAAACAATGAACAGAGAAACCATTAAGTAAGTAAGTAAAATGTCTTCTTTACTTCATTTTTCGGCCAGTATGGCCAGAGAAATCATTAAACATCAAAAAAACCTCAAAAATTAAAGACTTACAGTGCCCCCACAGTTGGTGATAAGGTCTGTGATATTGAAGAACATCACACAGCGATCACGAACCGTGAGAACACCGTAAGTCACCACAGGCTAATTGTACGGCAATGGCTTCTCTATGACATGCTGCATTATCCGCCAGGATGCCACAGAGAAACCATTGAAACAATGAAGTGAAAAAATAATTATATGGCAATGGTTTCTTTCGGACATCACGTCCGTCGCCAGGATGCCAAAGAGAAACCACTGCAAACACAAAAAACAAATCATAGAGGAATTATGAGTAGACCTACAATGCCCCCACAGCTGGGGATCGGGCCTGTCATCGAGAGTTAGCACGACAGAGCGATCATAATCCGTGAGAGCACTGTAAGGCACCACAAGTACAATGAAAAAATATATAAAATATATAAATATGAATATATAAAGAATATATAAAGAATTTGAATTGAAAACTATTTGAAAATAAACATAACAACCCCAGTGAAAAACCCTGAACCACCGGAAAGCAAACACAAAAAAACTTCACTTGAAAAAAATAGAAAAACCTGGTTCGATGAAAGGTTTGGGTGTGCTTGGCCTTCTAAGAAGTTACCCAGGGGGGACCATGCGGAGGTGACACCCATCCCCCCACAGCGACATCGTCCGATGGGCACTAGAGTAACGCACCGAGGCGAGCGACCGATTTTAACGTCGCAGCGAATGTTTCACAGAGCGAATGTTTTTTACAAAGAAAAGTAGCATTCGTTTTTGGAAGCATTCGTTATCGGAATTGTTAATATGCAGTCTTTATAGACTACTGTCCGTCAGAAAATAATTCTCAAAATTTGGTTTGAGCCGTAAATCATTACAGTCAAACCTAGTCTAACGTCATTTAGTCTAACTTATGAACTCGACAGTGGTGTTATTTTGATAAATTCTGTTACTGTGGTTCTTTGACTTCCGTGAAAATTTATTTTATTCATGCAAGTCGAATTACTAAATACAACAACCCTATAGCTTGGCATAGTGTTTTAGCAAATATTTTGGCATTTGTACATTGTATTATGTGACCTGCAATCCTCACAACCTAATTGTGTTATTTGTGAAATAATTTTACGAAACAGAACGATTCATAAATTAACAGTTTTCGAAAGGAACACTCAGATTTTTCAGCAACCCATGCAAATCGAACCCATCCAATTCATCACCTACAACTTCAGCATATGATAAGAATTTTCTCAAATGTTTCAATGTGCACATTTTCAAGACGAGGCGCGACGGCCAAAAATAGCTGGTATGGTTAATATGCATTACATTTTTGAGTCATGCACAGAAGCCAATAGGCCAGGAGAATCAGGCGCTTTACTATTTAAATAATTTCACAACAAACTTTTCAAAATGGCAACCAGAGGCAATAGTGAAGGTTTTGTTTCAACACCCTTAGAAGACAAGGGAGCTAGCCCTAAAGACTCTGAAGACGTCTGAATTGAAGGAGACATACAAAGAGTATAGAAGAGTTAAATCAGACTTTTTGAGGCTCGCTGGAAATAACAGACGTCAAAGAGAATTTTCTAGAAGCAAATCCTCTAGGAGTCCTTCTCGAGTCAACAGACAGTCAAACCGACGTTCTCATAACTTGCCAAAGTTTAAAATAGCAACATTTTATCCAACTGACGTTGAGTTGTGGTTCAACCAGATTGAAAATCAACCTTAAGGGCATTCTAATCGTAAGAAGAGATTTAACCACTCCTGAACGGGTTAATAAGGTCATATCCGGAGAAAAGATTGGATCAGACATTCCGTCCAGATTTCTTCGCAGACTTCAGAAGACAGCCGAATTTGGGAAAGCTGCAGTAGTGGGTAAAGCCTTGATTCGACAAGCTTTAATTTGGCAAATGCCAGTGTTAATTAGAGCTCATCTAGCTACTCAACCAGACAGCGCTTCACTCGAAAATTTAGCTGTTCTAGCAGACCGCGCTGTGGCTTTAGAAAATGACGTGGAAGAGGTTAAACATAGGGTTGCTGAAATTAAAGTGAGCGAAATCTCTAAATTAGTCAGACTATTGGAGGATCTCTCTCGTAGACTGCAACTCGAGACTGCAACAACAAAGAAGAAGAATTACGGACACAGGCAAAATAACGAGAATAGTGACTCTAAAAAAACGATTTTACCTAATGCTCAGGCCAAACCTTTTGTTCCAAGTAATTCGAATGGTAACAGGACAAATGTTTTAACAATTAATACACAAGTGAGTCGTCCTCACGTTCTGCCGCCGACGTTACAGCAAAACGCCGCTCAACCGATCGATACTACAAATGCACCTGTTTGCTATTATCATCAAACATTCGGTGATAAAGCACACACATGCAGAGGCGCGTTTTCCTTAAACTGTTGAGCCAGAGCAAGGTAGCGACTCTTGCATCTGGCAAGCCATACGAGACGCGACATGACTACGCGGAAGCTACCCTTCCCACATTATCTCCGTCGAGGCTATTATACGTCGCAGACAAACGCAATAAGTGCAAATATTTAATTTACATGGGAGCTGCAGTCAGTGTGCTATTTAAGTCTTGCACTAACAGGACGACGGACACCAACAGTTTACCTCTGGTAGCAGCTAACAATACTACTATAAATACTTACGGCACTTGTAGAGGCATCGTTGACGTCGGTCTCAAAAGAGATTACGCTTGGACATTTATAGTAGCGGACGTTAAACAACCAAATTTAGGAGCAGATTTCCTTACACATTACAATTTAATGGTCAATTTGAAAGGTCAATGTTAAGGAGCTATGAAAACAGGCTTAGCTGTATTAGCTACACTTTCATCAATAAGGACGTTATCACTTAATAGAATCGACGCCGTTCGTAATGAGTATACAGAGTTACTTAAGCAGTTTCCTGAACTAACACGACTAAGGGCGAGACTGTTAAACATGGAATCACCCATAAGAGGCCACCCTGTTTTCGCAGGTCCAAGACAACTCGCCCCTGATAAGTTAGTTACCGCTAAACGTGAATTCGAAGAGATGATTAGACTTGGTTGATAGAACCAGGCGACAGCGAGTGGTCATCTGCATTACACATGGTCCCTGAAAAAAGGGAGACTGGAGACCATGCGGCGACTATTGAAGCCTGAATGCACAGACAGTACCAGATAGGTACCCGATACCACATATACAGGATTTTACGCAGCGTCTAGCTGGGGCCAATGTTTTTTCAAAGATAGATCTTGTTGGAGCGCATTACCAAATTCCGGTCGAACCTTCCGACGTACATAAGACAGTAACAGTAACGACGCCTTTTTGCTGTTTAATTTCACACCGTCACTTTTTGGATTGAAAAATTTCAGTCAGACATTTCAACAGTTCGTGACAAGTGTCGATCACCGAACACATAAGAAACACTTCAAAATTCCATTTACTAGCTTAGCTGAATACGGGATAATAATTGGCCCTGGGAAATGTCAATTCGGTACGACGGAATTAAGTTTTTTAGGACATTATGTGAGTCTCGAAGGCATTTCTCCCTTACCCAGCGCTGTCGACGCGATCGTTATTTTCAATAAACCTGAAAAGCAACGAGCATTGAGAAGATATCATAATAAATTATTATATTAACATAGATTTTTACCACATTGCGTAGCCAAGCTCGCACCGTTGAATATATTACTGACAGAAACTAACGAAGGACATACCCGTTTGTCACATAAGTCAAATTTTGATTTAAAAATTTGAATGAAAGTGCTGATGTAGCTTTCCTCGAATCTAAGCAAATACTCGCTAATGCAACCCTTCTAGTACACCCCGACCCCCCTGCACAGTTGAATATCACGTGTGACGCTAGTGATTTCGCCGTAGGGGGGGATTTTTACAACAGTGCGTGGATAACGTATGCAACCACTGTCATTTTTTAGTAAGAAGTTATCTCCAGCAGAGACTGGCTACAGCGCTTTCGATCTTGAACTTTTGGTAGTATACGCTATGATTAGACACTTCCGACATAATTTAGAAGGTCCTAATTTCTTTGTGAATACAGATCACAATCCTCTAACTTATGTGATGATTCAACCATTGTTTCGCCTTCAACATATCTGATATCGGTAGTAAACTCTGCTATATAAGCCAAATGCCTAGTTTGAACACGTAAGGAGCCAAAAAGATTCAGCATTAAAATTACTCCGAAGCCGATTCGGCAGGGAGTCGAATCGCACAAGAGTCCCGAAAGAAAAATACCACTGGTTCGAGTCCCTTGATCACTCCACAGTCCCCATGCAGCAACTAGAGCACACTTGCCTAAACGAAACAAGCCATATGTAGCTCTGCATTCTCGAACCCCCACGGCTACCCAGACAGCAACGTAATGGTGGGCCACTGGTGGTCCATCAACGAATGCCACCAGCTGCCGGTGGTGGCCCACCACACAGATGTCCAGCTGATAGCGGGTGGCCCACTAGCTACATTGTTTGCAGGTGGTGGACCACCGGTGGCCCATCAGTGGCTAT
Organism: Flabesymbios commensalis; assembly: GCA_964017125.1. Taxonomy (NCBI): domain Eukaryota; kingdom Metazoa; phylum Annelida; class Polychaeta; order Terebellida; family Flabelligeridae; genus Flabesymbios; species Flabesymbios commensalis. Next base: position 15,232,561 of record OZ024917.1, read on the forward strand.
CAGTGGCAAATCAAACCCTCCGACTGCCGCCTGTGTGCCACTGCCAGTGGCTTTTGTGCCGCTTATAGCCACTGCTGGGCCACTGGAATGAAGTTGTCTGGGTACTCGCGCTAACGGGCTTGGCGGCAGTTCGAGAACGTACTCACGCGTACCTTTACATTTAAGGGATAGCAATGCCGCTATGAATGATACGAACAGACGAAAAGATATTAGAAGTAGCTCGAACATCGCCGACAGTGATACAGATACCAGATTATTCCGCTAGACAAACAAGAGTAGGACTCAAAATCAATACTCTGGCTTGATTCGTTCAGATGGTCCATGTCGTAGTGGCACCCAACGACATTTACAGTGAGACCAACTGCCCGTATCGATACAATCGTAATCTGTAAATATGATTTTGCCATGCCTGGCATAATTGAGAAATGTGAAGTAACAATAAATAAGTAATTTTTTAAAAAGAATGAATAGATTGACAGTAGGCCTATTAGATGTATTAAACAACATTAAATAGGGTCAGACGACACATGCAGAAGCAGCATACGCAGAACAATGGTGTTAAGAGGATAGGATATAATGGACTTTGAAAAACTTTTTACGCTGCGTGCATGATGTTCGCCACCCACCCACCCTGTATTTTTTCACCCAGTCAGTTTAAATATTTTATAATCATTGTGAATTCAGTACACTATTCGGACAGGCCGACTTCGACCATTCCCCACAAATTACTTTGTGATCATACGTTGTCACTTAACGCGGGGGTAATGTGGGGATAGCATCTCATTCACCTTCGTCGTCAAGACCTCTCGGGTTTCCGGAACTTCCAGAGCGATCTCGACCACGCTGGTTTTCTACCGCCACATTCAGGGCCGCCTTACTCTCAACATGAGCGCCGCGTAGGACAGTCGCATCGTCTGATCTACGCAGCCACCGCCTCGTGGCCCAGGGCCGTCGCATCTTGTCTAAATCAGTGCACAGCGGTAGTCGATAAGATGGATCATAAGGGGCCGATCAACAATTACGTAACGCTTTTTTTAAAAGATTTTTGGCTCCCCCCTTCGTAACGTTTTTTACTGTTACTTTGACTACGCTCCGTAACGCAAACCTTAACCCCCCCCCCCCCCTTGTTGAATGGCCCTTAATTAATAAAGAGAATCAAGAACATCATGGAGTCAAGTTATTTGTGTTAAGGCCTACCGTCGCCCAGACGGTGATGGAATGAAACATTGAATCGGTGGCCAGGCAGGGTGGAGCGATCTGTTAATCAGGCCATCGCCTACCGCCCCGCACCCGATAGGCCTAATGATATGTGAAAAATACAAAGAAATCAGATGTTTTTATATTCCAGAAGGTTATTTAAATCAATATATCCAAAAAATTAATAAACTGCATGATGTCTACCGTAGGTCTACACAAGATATAGCCTAGGCCTAACACTATTTTTCAACTTACTATTTTTATATAGGCCTGCAAATTGTTTGAATTGAGAAAGAATTGAATGTGTGTGTATGTTAATTATAGGCCTATTTGCAATGTAGCCCAGTGGCTTATATATATGCATGAATAAACTATTTTACTTTGACTTAATGGACTTGACTTTGACATTATTTAGTGCCATGTTTCGATCCGATTTGGGCGTGAGTGCTCCCGATTTTCTGACCAAAAATTGGCCTCTCACGATTGTCCCGACTTTCATAGAAAGAAGTCGACATGCAGAGGCCACCGTGACCAAGAATTTGTTGTGGTAAAATTCCCCGATGGCACCTCCTCTTCAGACTTGAAGTTGAGCTTTCCTATCTTGAGCTTTCCCAGTCCTGGGCAATCTTGTGGCTGGCTAGCTGCTGCGTCCCCCTCAGAGGGAGATTCTCACTCCTATTTTATTCTCAAGTTGCTTTGACACTACCAGTTGATTAGACATAAATTCCGTCTCTGGCTGTCAGTGAACAGGGTGAAAAGCCTATAGGCCTAGTCCAGGCTGGGGACTCCAGAAGCAGAGTGGATCAGCCTGATCTATGAAAAGCCATGAGCAGATGAGAGGATTGTTGCACAGGCTACCAGTTGATCACTGTTGATAGACTGTGGTAGGCCTATAGTTCGCTGTCCTACTCCATCTGACGAGCTATTACTGTAACGTTAGTTTCTGAGTTTAGCCAGTAAAGAACGTGTTAGTAAATTTATACTCTTTTGACATGTTTGATACCTGTTGAGAGCACGTGCAGCACGTGCACTGGCACCTTTAAGTTTCTGAGGCTAGTTATATTTTTGTGTGGTCATATGCCTGTGTTACAGCGGGTGCAAAATATAAAGTTTATTTATATCATATTTTTAATTGGAAACATATTCTTTTTTTTACTAATTTATATATAATTGTCCTAAGTTGTACAAGGATTCTAGTTTTTAAAAGGTCATGAATGTGAACCCAACTACATGTACAGACCTTTAAATGGACATTCCAATTTGGCAGAGAACAGGGTCATGACCTCTTTCTAGACCTATGAGCTGTCCAGCTGTGCATGACGTCACACCTACAGCCAATCAACGTACAGCTAGCACATGGTCTTATGCTGTAGAGAGAAGCCATCTTTAGCAGTGAGAACAAAGGCGAGCTGCTGTGAGTAACGTACAGCCACTCGGGCATTTTTACCATCTTTTACCATCGTAACAAGCCATGTCCGACTCTGAAGCACCAGAGGAGACCACCACTGAGGAGATAGAGAAGAAACTGTTGGGTAAAAGTTTGGTCATGTTCGTTGTTTTAACTGTTAAAATGTAGTTTTTGTCGACCGGTTTACTTTTTTAGTTTACCGACCTCGTGGACGATTGATCGCCGGGTGTGCGTGGTCACGTTTGCGCATGTCTGGCAAGGTTAGTGACATGACTGACGTGTTGGTCTAAATATGATGGTAACCACGCTGCTTCCGAGTTCATGAATCATAGTGACGTTTTACCCAATTTTCATTATTTTTTTCAAAACTAAACAAAGAATCGACAAAGACAAAAGTCAACCGACAACGTCACCAGAGTTTGAAATTAACTTTCTGGAGCACTGCCACTGCCCTGGTGGCTGGTCCAGCGCCAGCAGGGCCCAGGCCAGGGGCTGCGGACCACCAGTCCCAAAAAACTGGTGGTCCTCCTCTATTTCTGGAGGTCCTGTCAGAATTGTCGAAATTGTGTCTGATTGCACAACATGCACAACACTTTTCAACAATTTTGGTCAAAAATTTGTATTGGCCTGTCGTGACTAATGTAGACTAACAAGTTAGACTATAGTAAAAGTCACTTTATCTGTCAATTTTGGCAAGTTTTGCGTTGCATTCTTTTCGCTAGTATCTCACGCAATTTTCATGCGATTGTCATGAAATTTGGCAAGCATTGTTTTCTAGTCTTACAGCAACTTCCCTGAAAATTCAAAAAAAAAATATTATGGAGTTTAAAAGTTAGACCATTTGACATGTAGTAATTTTGAATTATGACGCTCCTCCACAAACCCATAATTTCATTCAGCTTTAATCTCAAAATTCTACTACATGTCAAATGGTCTAACTTTTGAAATACTGACTCAAATTTCATGAAATTTTCTGGGTAAGTGCTGGAATAGTTGGAAAGAGTGCTTGCAAAATTTCATGTAAACTTATTAGGAATTGAGTGAGAAATCGGCGAAAAACTTCTACTGCTGGTGGAAGTTGACTGCAACTATAACGTTATAGACTATAGGCCTACCCAAAGTCACATTAAAAGTGATCAACCAGGATCGCATGTTTTTCGTTGATTTCTCGGTCAATTGTCAATTGATTTTTGTGAAATTTGGTAACATATTTCAGCAGAATCCTAATATCCCTGAAAATTTCGTAGAATTATATTCCGTATTTCAAAAGTTAGACCATTTGACATGTGATAAATTAAATTGACGACGTCCCTCTATAAACCCATTAAACTAATTCTAGAATTTTATTACATGTCAATGGTCTAACTTTTGATATATTCAATATAATTTTGCGAAATTTTTATCACTGTTAGTATTTGAATAGAAATGGCCTTTGCAAAATTTCAAGAAAATCGGTTCAGAATTGACAGAGAAATCGCCAAAATCATGCGATCCTGGTTAATTTGACGGCGAGTATAGTCGTCCGGCGGTGGAGGAATGTCCAAAATGAAAGTTAGCTTTTCGGTAATAAAGAATTGAAGGGCTGGGGGCAACAACGTTCAATGCCACATTTTGTGTATTTTAAGTATTTGGTATCCAAATAATCCTAGAGCATCAGCTCAGAATGTTATCTAAGCTGCCAGAAGACATTTTAAAGCCTAGTCCAATCCCACATGGTCATTGTTGCTTTCATAATTTAGACCCTTATCCTCACTTGGAACAGTATCCATTGCGTCATTTATGTAAAGTTGCCGCTGCAATAACATCCAATACCACAAAAAAAGTCATTTGCGCCAGAGCAACAATGTCAATGTCCAAATCCACATAGGCACTCTTATCCATTTGACAAATACATCCAATGTTTGGGGAAACAATGTCCAAAACCACAGAACATGTGATATTGGCTATTGTTGCACCAAAGCTTTTACTAAATTTCCCACGTGAGTTAATAATATCAGAGTGGAGTTGGATGTAACGTTGGTTTAGCATAATGCATAGGGCTTGTATCTAGGCTAATTTTATGTAAGAGTTAAGCCCAATGGAAGACACAAGCATCTGCGTCCAGAGGGAGAGTACGGCAATGGACTGCGAAGCAAGTCACCGAGTATTTTCAACTAATGGGAGTGTCACACAGCAAAGATGCGTTATAATTCAAGTCTACAATGGGGAGCCTGTCCCTGTTGTTGTCACAATGATCAAGAAAACACAATATCACAATTTTCTGGAGCAGAAGTTGAAAAAATTACACCAGTGAAAGTCATAGCCGAGACACTACCAGATTTTAATCCTGGGTGAATTGACTGCCTTACAAGATTTGAACACAGATGTATCCTTAAGCGAGGATTCAGAATATATACCTGAATCGAAAAGGTGCTGTAGTTGCAGAACGACGTATGGGACAACCATGTAAATGTGAAAAAAAGTGTTTTGGAGTATTAGAAAGAGAAGAAATGGAGAATATATTCAAAGATTTTTGAAACATGGGGAGATCATGATAGGCAAAATGCAAATTAATTCAGACAAGTCCGTGCAAATCCACCCAAAAGAAAATATACACAGTGATGTTTTAAGAAAAAAATTATCACGACTATTATGTACGGTCTTCTTTTGGTAAAGAAACAAAATTTTGTTGAACAGCCTTTTTATCCGTGCATGGCCTTCTAAAAAAACGAAGGGAGTTTAAAATCTCAAGCAGCAATGACAAGGGCGCTTAACACTTGAATCAGATCGTCGAGGGGAGCATCAAAATAGACCAAACAAATGTACCGATGAAAACATAGCGCATGTCCTGGTGCATATTGATAAATTTCCAACATATGAAAGTCATTATTCAAGGAATCAAAATCCTCATAGAAGATATCTTGGGTCACATGTATTCTCTCTAGTATACGAAGAATGGTGTGCTCAACAGAATTTTTTTGCACAAACAGAAATTTGGGTTTTTCGCCACCAAAATCAGATACTTGTAAGACATGTGATGGGTTGACTGTGGAAATACATAATTGTGGACTTGGTGATTCGAATAACAAAAAAAAATTATGAAATTGATCTGAAACTACACAGAGAAGAGGCCAATGAGGGTTATAAAACCATCACTAAAATGTCGAAAATTGCAAAAAAAGATCCACAAAAAACTCGTCATTGCGGTTGATTTACAGCAGGCACTACCAACCCCAAAATAATCGGTTGGTCTGGCGTTTTACAAAAGAAAACTTTGGCCGTATAGCTGCGGTATACATGATTGTGGTAATGATTTGGGATGTATACATGTATATTTGGTCGGAAGATGTAACCTCACATGGATCTGATGAGATAGGATCATGCCTGTTGCAGTTTTTATCTGTCCCCGATTTTCCAAAGAGATCTTTATGTAATTTCAGACAACTGTTCCGGGAAGAATAAAATTGGAACATCATACACATGTGGCATAATCTTGTAGCAGATAAATTTGATAACATCTTCCACATTTTTCCAATAAGTGGACACACATTGCTACCTTGTGACCGCGACTTGGTAACATTGAAAATCATATCCGCAGTCACGTTCAAGCCTTGTATACCCAGGATCAATAGGCAGAAGAAATCATACAATCACGTAGATCGGAACCATTTAAAGTAACCAAGATGATTACTTGATATTGTACAAATATTTTAATTCGCGATGAACTGAATGATCGACAGGTTTATATACATGTTTATTTGTTTAAAATAGCATCACAATTCATGTTGCCACGTGTACCAGATAACACTGTTTAATTGTTAAGCTCCTGGGATTCTTATTAAAGCTGACGTCAATATCATTATAGCTTTGGTAAGTTTTATATCAACGAGCATGTGTGTTATACTCGCACTGTTCGAATTTGCAATAAAGTTTTATTTTAGTAAACACCATACAAACTACCTGTGGATGAAAACAATCTATTTTCACTATATCCATTGATAATCATTATGCGATATATTTGAATAATACTTCAGGCTGATTATATTCAGAAATTCGATAGATGGACAATCACATAAAAGAGATATCATTTTTACCATTTATATTCTCTTTTAACTGTTAAAATAAAAATTAAAAAGTATGCATCTTGTAAAATTGAAACATTACTCGGGGCAAAAAGATCCAATCCCTCTTATACGAGGGTAAATAGTCAGTTGGGCAAAAATATCTAATACAACATCTAATCAACAAAATCCAATAAGTTCGGGGAAACACTATCCAATCTCACAATTTTAAATGCCTGTATTTTTAAAGTTTTTATACAAATAATACCCGACAGAGTGTAAAATGATTAACACTGCATCCGTGCATGTGCTCGCCATAAGGCCTAAAAAAAAATATTGTTTGTTCTCGATTTCTGACCGTCCCTATCAAAACATGCGACCCAAATTTATTTTATGGATTTTGAAATTTTTTTTTTTTTTTTAGGAAACCCATAAGTTAAGGAGTTACTGTCTGTAGGCAAAGTAACTAAAAAACGTTACGAAAAGGAGAGGATGGGGTCAAAAAGCGTCCAAGAAATTGTTACGTAATGTAAAATAAGACATGCATGGAAGTGAATTTGGCGCCAAATAAAAATAAGTAAATAATTCTTACATACCGGTCGGTTGAAGTGACAAAAAAATAAAATAAATTAAATTCCCCACCTACCCACTGGTTGAAATGACAACAAATCGGAAACAAACATATATTTTTTTGGCCTAACACTTTGGATAGTAGGTACACGAATAATGTAGAAATAGAAAATGAGCCAAAACACCCTCTATTCTAAAGCAGTTTTCACCTGAAATACAACATCAATCATGCATAACAAAATGCTTTATTAGAACAAAAGATATTAGCAAGCATGTTCATTATATTCATAACTTGATTCAGTACTCCGTGTTTTCCACGCGGGATGGCAAACTTTTAAAAAGCGATTTACTCAAAATGGTACCTGTGTGGCATTGGACATTGTTGCCCCCACCCCTTCAATTATCGTACTCCCACAATGGCACAGGTGTTATCGACCACGAGACTTGTACTGATAACATCCTGTATCGACCAAAACTTGTCAACAATTTGTTCTGCGGTTGCAAATTATTTACGGCTACTGAGGCATTGTAGTACAAATATTTTAATTATCAGTTAAACATGTGGGTGGTCGAATGATAAAATGCATATGGCACTGCTTTTTGGTCAATAAAGGCTCAGATCGGAACTTGTCGCCGATACAGGCACTCGCCATTGGCTCGGCCTGTATCTGGCGACGCGTACCGTTCTGAGCCTTTATCGACCAAAAAGCAGTGCCATATGCATATCTTATTGGGCAGACCAGCTGCCGAAATGGGTTAAGACGTTTCCCGGAAGCCCCCTTGAGACGTTGTTTACCTACTGTCACTTGTGTACCGCTATGTTATAAATGCTGGCTTACACATGTGACAGTGTACACACAACTCTGATCAGCACATGTATCTTTGCCTGCCAAAGTCTGGCATGTCACCCAGTGACTAAAACGCAAAATCGACGGTTTTCTTATATATAGCCTAGATGCCGTTGAAATCATGCTGCTGGATTTTTCGTATCTTGGGATGTCGATCTTTCACACTCAACGCAGGGTTCGTAATAGTGGTTGTCCGGTTGTCCAAGACAACCAAAAATCGTCACGGACAACCAAATATGAATCTTTAGAACACTTTGGTTGTCCGTACGGACAACCACGTTTACCCCTAAAGCAATTTTGCCACTGAACACGCTGACATACTCCGTACCGTGACACGCGCACTTGGCACATGGCATAAGAGTGGCGTCGTATCAGAGTCAACTTGAATCTTGTCTTCTGTCATGTGCGTCTGACTGTTGACAATGCCTTGCGGTAGTTACACAGTATTTAAATTTTAGGACTAAACAGAACAATTAATTTCCTTAAAAAAAGCTTAACATACGACATTGGCAAGGAATCAGTGCTGAAGCCACATGTAAACTTGTATTCATTGATATCGCAAGGCCTACACAGATTACTCTAGACAGTGGGGAATCCCCAGGTTTCCGTTTTCTTGCGCTGTTCCCTTTATTATCTTCCCTCCCCTTCCCTGTCATTATGACATGTTTGTATACTTAGACTTGCAGGTATGTCCTGATAATCAATGTTTGATAGGGGGAATCGCAACAAAAAGGAACAGCCATGCACGTGGTAAGCAGTTGCTGTACCGGTAGCCCCAGCAGTGGCTGACCCGGAACGGGCTGAAATCTTAGCTACTGTACCGGTACATTCAATCATATGGTAGGGATGATATAATAGATCATGAGATAATCATCTGCATGGTCATTAGCAACTAGTTTATAATTAAATCATAATGGCAATATGCAAATTGTATTTCACTACTTTTAAGCATGGATATAGTTACTATTCCATGTTTTAACCGATCTTATCCCAATTAGGAGTGCCGGCCCGATGCCGGCCAGTGTCTCACAACAGTGTATGTGTATTTCTGTCAATTGTGCCGCCGTTATCACGTCAAATATAGCATTGCTAAGAATCAAAGCCACCTTTTCAAGACTGCAGTCATGTAGGCCTAGTTTGAATACATTAAGCAATCTATATTAGGTTACAAATTGTTTTACAAACATATAGGCCTACAGAATATTAATTAGTGACGCTAATTAACTGCACAAACAAACAAATATGTAATAAAAATTAGCTCGAAGTCTGTTAACACTGCCAAATTTTGAAAGTCGTAAATCGTGTTTAACAGAAAGTTGTTCTTCACAGGTCGATAACAATATTATAGTCACTAAAACTGATCTGTAGGCCTACAGTAAAGTAGTCTGTTGATGGCAATGTATCACTCTTTCCAAGATTAAGCTTAGCTAGGAGCCGCCCTGAGCAAAGGCATACGGACAACCAGAAAATCTTGCGGACAACCACATTTTGAGAATGTGGTTGTCCGTTGGACAACCAGACTTTCAGCCCTTATTACTAACCCTGCAACGCCACTTTGAAAAACGAGTCCTGTGGCAAACAAGTCTTAATTTGATTTGAATTTAGAAATAGCTGTTGATATAAAGAATATTTTAGTACGATATTTTTTCAGTTTGAAAATTAAAAAGATTCCCATGGCTATTATTTACTTAGTTCAGTCATATAGTGGTTGCCGCTAATAATTAGCATTTGAGACATCGTCATGCAGTGAGCGCAACGAGGGGGCCTCGAGGAACAGCCTTATTCGAGGCTACCTATACCAAACAAAAAACACATGACGATCGCCGAGTGTGCCGCTGCTGATAAACGGACTCCTTTTTGTAAGGAGATTGCAAATACTTTTGCTGTAGCCTAACCGTTTAACAACGGTCGGTCGGGAATAATTAATTTTATATTTTTGACAGGCATAAAATTTTTATGAGTCGCAAAGGGTCTGTCTGCAATAGGGAACCAACAGTTACTTTTTCAGGCCTAGCCAGCTGGGCTACAGAGTGAGAACAAGTTAGTAGCCCTTGCAGATTCTAGCTTGCCTCGGGCTAGCGGGCTAGTGTTTATGTGCAACCCTGTCCTACCCTCTGAGCACGAGTCATCGCCATAATCACACTGGGCCAACATCTGCGTATAAGGCAACGTCTACGATGCTGAGCCAGCGTTAAATGAACATTGATTCAACGTCTTATGTCTGCTGTGGTGTCCCCTCTATTTCTCTCGCCTAACTTCAGTGTTGACACTCCCTCATTGTTTTAGCCGTCTGGGTATTGCGTAACTATTTAGCCACTAAAGAATAAGATTTCGGCTAATCCCGCTTCCCAAATTATGAACATTACAGTGCAGTTGATTCATTCCAACACAGTTATCAAACCTGCTTGATTTTATTTCACGTATGAAGAACATCAATTCTGCTCAAACATAATACATTTATTTTGAAGTTATGCCTCATCTCATTACATACTTATTAACATGACACTTTAATGGGACAATGTATTTACACAATAATCTCCACATTTTGTGTGAGCACTAATAAAAAACGCTGATGACCAATATAAGACCTAAAGGTATAATTTAAAGACCAGTATAAGATGAATATTACGAATGACGCTGATTACAGTGCTTCCAGTTATGACTTCCTAAGGCCAAAACAAAAAAAATGTTTGTTTCTGGCAACCCGACCGACGCTATTCTTAGGTGTCGACCCTAATTTTTTTTCCAAGATCTGCCGACCCTAATTCTTTTTATCAATAAATAACGGATTCAAAATTACTATTTTACAGCATTTCAATCGGCGCACAGTATGAAAAACGGTACTGTTTATGCAGAATTTGTTTATTTTGCTTTGCTGCACAAAAATAACCAACATGTGCATCACCTAAACAGGGTGTAGCAAAAAAAAAATCAAAAAAAAAAAATCTGACCTAGCTACCCTATTTCTAAAAAGTCCGTTGCCGGGAACATACAATTATTTTTTTTAGGCCTAAGACAAACATGAAATGAAAATTAAAATTACTAACGATGTAATTTGAAATATACTATTAATATTATACTATGTAAAATTGATCATTAAAAGAATGAAGATAATTAATTGAAAATATTAAAATAATTGTAGTTATAACATTTTGTAATTGATGAAAATAATTATAATTGTAATTGTAATCGACCTTTTTTTAAACAAATAATTGTAATTGATTTTTTGCCGAGTCATAAAATTTATAATTGTAATTGGCTATTGTTAGGAAGTCTTAATTATAATTGTTATTGATGTTTGTAATTGACCCCAGCCCTGCCGCCAATTTGTGCAATTTGTACCCCTGATGGGAGGGATACATGGAGGGAGACATTTAGTTTATATGACCTTGGAAGGCTTGTTCAGTTATTGATTTGTTTTGTTTTGTTTAATTGCAGCAACTAAAGTTTCGGGCACAGTAAAATGGTTTAACGTTAAGAGCGGATATGGCTTTATAAACCGGTAAGTTGCTAATGTAGATTATATAAATTGTTTTATATAATATGGTGAAGAAAAAGCTACTTAGCATGTACTGTGTTTTCCAGTGTATCGGTCACACTTTAAAAAAAAATAACACTTGGGCGAGGACACTGCACCAATGCCATACTATCGCCAGTGTCGGTGTCACTGCTCATAGTCAGCCTGGTGCACTGCGTCATACCCTATGTTTTAAACCCAACAGAAATATAAATGGCCCAAAAAATAAATAGTGTGTGACATCTGGAGCTCTCTCCTTACAAAGTGTGAAGTTCTTATTGTCTGAATCATAATAGTAATACTTGAGAATTCGTTGACGTTTACAAGTTAACTATTGGACAGTTTTAAATCGAACGGGATCCGCTCGGGGAGAGTGTTGTCTGAAAACTGGGCAGAGCAAACTTTGTACCAGGCAGTCCCGTCAGGCTGACATTATTATCTGGCCACTTTGCTTGGGCTAGTGCGTTTCGAGCACAGTCTTTCCTGTGAACAAGTAGACGTTTCTGTACCCAGATTTATCAGCCCTCTTGTGTAAATGCCAAAAACTCCTGCAGCAAAAGGCTAGAAGGCCCACAACCAAATAGAAGTCTACATTATATGTTTCAATTTGTTTCAGAGATGACACCAAGGAAGATGTGTTTGTCCATCAGGTATGTGGAGTGAACTATGTACAATGGAATACACATATATGATATATACAGCAATCTGATTGGATCTCGCTTGTTCAATACCATATATCGTGTAGATATGTACCTGGTCTGTCCTTTTTATCCCCCAGTGGGGGCGGGATATTGTCATCACTATGTCTGGCGTGTGTCCGTGTTTCGTTTCCGGGCGATATCTTTGAAACCGTTAGCCGGATTGCTTTCATTTTTCATACACACATCCCTTGGGCGGTGTACATATGCCTTTTGGGGTTATGACCTTTGACCTAATTTTTTGCATTTGATTTTGAAGGATTATTGGCTTTAACCTTTTCAACACCACTGACCGCTGTGCATGTACTGTACACCACTGCTGCCCGCCACAGCGGGTGAGTGATACACACCACAGCTGCCCACTGCGGGCAGACGCATGTGCTTGTCAATACACGCAGCGTGTATGACTCTGCTTATCACATGATCGTAGCATCACATGATCTGAACGTCCAGTCAGAAAAATTGTTTCATATATGTAGGTCATGACATTGTTTATCGACCAATCAGAGACGTCGTTGCAGTGTCATAAGCATGCCTTTGCAACAAGCCACTCTGGACCGGCGGCAAGGTGTGATCACAGCACATGTCATGACTGTTGATGAACAGATGCACGCCTATCTCCTGTCAGTGTCAGACAACGTTTTACCAGCATTTATCTGTTTATTTCTCATTGATTAAATAGTAATAAATGGGTACAGCAGATGATGGGCATAATATTGGTGGAAGTCTAGATCAAGTGATTCAGGCTAGTCTTTTTACTGTCTTTAGTCTTTTGTGGTGACAGTGCTGGAGAAAGTAAAAGTGATGTTGTCAGTGATGTATGATGACGATTTTGCTGTTGAATATTGCACAAACATGATTTCAGTCCATGTTAGTGCCTATGTCATTTTTTATGATGTTAGAATTTTACAACCTTTACACATTTTACACTTTTTTTATGATCTGCAACTGTTTTTTCAGTATTGTTGCCATGGCAACCGATCAAATAAACAAGTTGAAATTACATTTTGAAGGAGCTTTTAATTATTACCTTTCACATGATATATGATGTATCTGACACTGGAAGCAAATTAGGCAGTTTAATGTTTTTTGAATTATCTCAGGATAAGTGAACTGGCGAGAAACGTAAATTTTCGTCAGGACCGTGGTGTTGAAAAGTTTATCGATTGTGGATGATTAGTTCAGTTTCCGGACGATATCTCGCAAAGCGTTTGCTCGGTGGTTTTCATATTGCACACACACATCCTTCAGGGGGTGTAGATGTGCCTTTTGGGAGTTATGCCCTTTGACCTAATTTTTTACCTTCGATTTTGACGTCATTATTGACTTTAATCGATGGGGGATGTCAAGTTTAGTTCCGGGATTATATCCCAGAAAGCGTATGGTAGATTGTTTTCATATTGCATGCACACACCCCTCAGGGGGTGTAGATGTGCCTTTTGGGGTTGTGACCTTTGACCTAATTTTTTACCTTCGGTTTTGAGGCCACTATTGACTTTAATTGATGCAGACGATAAGGTAATTTCCCGGAAGATACCTCAGGAAGCGTTTGCTGGATTGTTTTCATATTGCCACACACATCCCTTAGGGGGTGTAGATGTGCCTTTTGGGGGTTTGTGACCTTTGACCTATTTTTAAACCTCTTTGAGGACTTCAATTAATGGCTGGGGATATCGTTAGCTTTGGCGCTCTTGTTTATCCTCCGCTCAACTAACTGGCTTTGTCGTGAATGTCCAGCCGCCTGTCCACCCACATTTTTTATTTCTTCGACCACTATTGCACACAACGGGTGACCCATCCCTTGGGGGGTTCAGATGCGACTCTTGAGGTTATGATCTTTGACCTACTTTTTTACATCTCTCTGCGGGGTTCAATTTTTTTTGAAAGTATTGTAACCAAACTCCAAATTTGTTTCTATCATTAATCGATTAATAACGTTTGTAATCGATAATCACAATTAGATGAGTAAACGACCAATTGCTGCTTATAAGCGATCATCGGTACATCACTGGCGGTTTCAGATAGGAATATGCCATGGAATTTTTTTAACTTGAGCAGTTTCAAAATGGCAGACTTGGCCATTATTACCTTTGATATGCCGATATCAATGGCAAACCTTGCCAGAGAGCTTGACCATAACTAGTATTAAACAAAATGTGCGGTTTCGGGGAAGGATATTCTCGAGCAAATTTAAAATGGCAGACTAATTATGATCATTAATGCGAGATATTAATGATGTTAATGGAAAACCATGCCAGGTTGCTAGACCATTAGTCAGTTATGAAACGGGATGTTCTGTTGCAGGGAGTGATATGATCTGCAAAATTTCAGGTTATGAAATCTTGCGGCCATCATTGATTTTCTTATCTGTAATTAGATAAAACTGTTGTAGCTCTAGACTATTATTGTAAAACAAAATGTGGGAGTACAGGGAAGAATGCACCCTGAAAAATTTCTGTCACTTGAGTGGGGCAGGGGATTATGGTGGCCGGCTGGCCTCTTTATCTTTGTGAACTTTTAGGGTATCATACAGAGGACTAAATATTTGCAGAGTGCACTCTTTATATATTTAATAAAAAAAATCCCTGTAGTAAATCACCTAATATGATATTTTTAAATTTTGCAACCCTGTCTGATAAATTATAAGTGCATTGTTTACAGAATTGTATTTGTCTACGATGCTAATTTTTCAAATATTGTGCAGACTGCAATCGTGAAAAACAACCCACGCAAGTATCTTCGAAGCGTTGGCGATGGTGAGACTGTAGAATTTGACGTAGTTGAGGGAGATAAGGGGAATGAGGCATCCAACGTAACTGGCCCAGAAGGAGGCTGTGTTCAAGGGAGCAAGTATGCTGCAGATCGGAGGAGATTTCGCCGGTATTATGGAGGCCCGCCACGGCGAGGAGGTGGACCTGGTCCTGGTCGAGGAGGCGGCAGACCTCAGGTATGTTAAACAAATAATTCATCTTTCATACCCAGTAGCTCTCATATGCTTTTAATACTTCCATGGTAGATTTGAGAAGTAAATGGTGTTTTTTATAAATTTATATTTTTTATACTGGGTCTACTTTTTATGTTATGTCTGTACATTTTCAGTGATGTGATTTGTGAGAAGGTTTATTTACTTTTTAGTCATTTTTTACGCTTTGCTGTTTTGGGGGATTTGTGCGGGGGGTGGGGGGGGAGGGGGTCAAGCACCATATAACCATTGATGGTAATGGATGTGCACATCATCATTGTCAATTGCAAATTATTTAGATAATTGGATGCAAATTCCCAGGGCTCGACACTAATGGTTGCCGGTTGCCCTTGGCAACCGATTTTAGGTGGGGGTAAGTAAAAAATTTCAGACAGTGGCAATAGCTTCAATTTTCCTCATTTTTAATTTGAGCGATTGTCACAACAAACAACGTATTTCAGTGGCAAGTCGGGCAAGTGATAAATTGGGGTGGGCAAGTACCCCAAAATTTGTCTTGCCCTTCAGGCAGGAAGGTACAATCAGTTAGTGTATAGCCCTGATCCGGCTTCCTGCTATACTTCTGTCCAGAAACACCATAGTTTTCATGATGCCATGCCGGTAGCTCATGAGAAACACACGAGTTCTCAGAGCCTGCTGACAGATGACCAACTGCTTTGCTCCCCATGGTCCTGTGGGCATTTTTTGTTCAGTCCTCCGCTTACTTGCAGAATAATCGATGGTATCCCCAGAAAGGAAATCGTTCAAACAACTATATTTATGAGGTATGTGTCCTGTTCGTTGCTTAATGCTTTGCTGCTTAAGCCTTAGCTTACACACAACTGCCATGAACACGTATTCCACTGACTGTTGCGGTGTCCTGTAGCTGTGGTGACATGCAAAAGTATGAAATTGTACTTGGAACTTGTAATTGTTATCTATTTTCAAGCTGATGCAAGCTTTGAGCTAGTAGCTGCAGACTTGTAGTGGATAAAACATGCAATGTTAAATTGAGACTTGGAAGGAATCTAGAAAAAGAATTGATCACATTATTTCTGTTATTTAGTATTAGATGCCTAGCATTTAGTTATATATTCAGGGCTGGAAATAAGGTTCAAAATGTTGTTTGTCTGCCGGACAATCAACATTAATTTGTCCGCCCAAAAATAAGAACAAAAATGGAAGTGTCTGTGAAAAACATCATTTAATTGAGGAACAAGATTACAGTATCCTCACTAGGCAACATTCCTACAAAAGGCTACGGGAATGTTGACATCGGAGTCGCAAAATGGTGAAACTAAATGAGGGTAGGCCAAACAAACGTTTAACAATACATACACCTATGCTATGGATGGAAGGAATAATTTGTACCGGGAAAATCTTGTAGCAGTTTAGCAGCTGCGAATGTCAAAACTACTTTTCTCCATGGCAAAAGCTGCTACACCTACATAATTTTCAGACAAATCTGACACTAATAGCAAGCCAATATATCCAACTGTTGTTTTCCCATGCAACGGATGTGTGGCACACAGCTTAGTAATTATGCTGGCATTGCTATAGTCACTGTGATGACTTTAATTATATTGGTAAAAAGGCACACTAGATTCCGCCAATGTTGGTTGTCGGTTTTGTGTTTTGGCAGGGGTGCTAATTTAAATATAAATTTTACTAGCCCAGAGCGAAATTGTACTAACCCTTACCATCATTTACCATAAATTTCTAATGAAAATCACTAGCCCTTACAATATTCCACTAGCCTCGGGCTACCAGGCTAGTTCCCTGTTTGGTTATCCCGTACGAATGGAACACTATCTCCAGCCCTCTATATTTAATATTTATAGATCGATGTATATATACTATTATATATATATATTGTATAAATATATATTATATATATATTATGTTTTCTTTAATTGATCCATCGCTCTGTATTTTTTGTGACCTTAAGAAGAAGTGGAATACACAAGGTTCCCACGGGTGCTTGAAAACTGGAAAAATATGGCTTGGCTGTGCCTTTTTATGCAACTGTACAAGGACAGAAGTAACCTTTTTAGAAGCAGGTGTCTTCTTCTCCTCAGACCTGCTAACGCCCTTCCTGTCATCCTCTCCTAGTCTGCTAGACATAATAATAAAGCTGGAGTATCTTCTATAAATTTCTTGAACTGGAAATTGACGATATATGAAATGGCTTGGCTGTGCCTTTTCATACACATTCATAGATTGGACAAGCCTCCAGATTTCTCCACTCAGAGGCAGGCCTCCTGATTTCTCCAATCAGAGGCCGAGTTGAAGAGCCAATTATGAGCCACTAGACTCCAGTAATGAGCTAAACAAAATTCATGCCTTTTCTAGAAAAAAATTCATGTCTGACACTACAAAAATTTGCATTTGTACTGTAAAGTGGGCATGGCTGGAATAAACAATTTTGGCAGAGGTTTGTTTTCAGGAATCATTTCTATCGGCTTACAGGGCTCATTAGTATCATGCAGGGCTCAAAATTGGCCCTGTTCGATCGTCCAAGACTACCAACAATTTGGGAAAGACAAGTTCAATTTCACCGAGCTGAGTGCCCCTGTTTGACAATTACTAGGAAGGACAAGTGATATCTATAGGAAGGACTAGTCGATTTTTTAGCCATTTGTCAGAATTGACAAGTGAAAATTTAGTCCAATTTCAAAATTCAAGTATGGTTGACCAGTATGGTTGACATTTAACCAGCTCGAGTGTAGTTTGAATCCTATTTAATGTCGATACCATTGAAGGCACAACATTCCTTTAATTAGTTTGTGTCTTCAACATATAATATAATGTACAAGTAAGGATATGATAGTGTAAAATGAATTGACGGTTGAAGCAGAAAAACAGTTAATGGAAGCCGATATGCGGGTGAAAAACTGACATTGGCAACATTGTGTACCCTCATAAGAAGGAAGGGGCTCTTGTGGGGACATTCATATTATGCAGTTTTAGTTTGTTTTACTTCACACAGCTATACCTGTCAACTCCTCCTTAAATGTAACCAATGAAATCACGTTAATATTTAGGTTGCCTAACCCAAAATTTAGTTCATGATAATATAAGAGTTGATGTACGGTTATGGCGATTGTATGGCGTGTGTTAGTTTGTTGTGATGCCAGCATACCTAGGGAGCACAAGATATTGATGAGGTATTGCTTGGCATAGCCATTTGTGATGTGAATGATTGTGGCGGGATGAGGTTTGTTTTTGCCACAAGAAATTTTCAATTTTTGTTTTTGTTGCAGAACCATGATGAAGATCAAGATCAAGATCAGCATGATGATAATAGTTCTGATGGTGGTCGTCCCTCACAGCAGGGTAGGCCTCCAAGGCGTCGTCCATACTGGCGTCGTGGTTACTGGGGTCCACCAAGCAGAGGTGGATACCGTGGAGGTGGACCTCCCCGAGGCTCCCGTCCCCCACCAAGAGAAAATCACAATAATGATGAGATGGTGGAAGGAGGGCAACAGAGGCCACGTTATTACCGTCGTTATTACAGGGGGAGAAGACCTTATGGCGGTCAGGGCCAATACCAGGACCGTAAGTGAAATTATGGAATCGCTGGGCTGGTATGCTAAATATCTTCAGTTAAGAAGAGATAAAACCAGCATTCATTTAGAGCATTAGATGTTTGGTGAATGAATCTATCTTTTCTCATGGAAATGACATTTTGGTTTGGCCAGTTCCATGCTGCCTGCCACATGTGCCTGGTCCTGGTTTTTAGCCATCAGCCTATTGTTTTTGGCCCTCGGCCAATTTGTCTGAAAGACGTTGTACTTGTAGTAATCCATGACATATAAATCTCTCTTCATTCCCTTTGGATGACTCGTTTGTTAGCTCCCGCCGTCACCGTAGGTGAGCGAAGGGAGCTATGGATTCTACTTCCGGTTTTTTTTGGCCTCTTTTGCCTATAACTTTGTGAGAAAATAAGCTAGGATAACAATTTTTGGTATGTGGGTTACTTCCAGGTGGCTAATGGACGGGTTAAAATATTTTAAATCTGAATTCAATACGCAAGGTTGCAGAGGAGAAAATGATGATGTGACGGCGTTGGGCCGTCCGTAAACAATTCGTTTCCGGAGCATATCTCTGAAAGTACTTGTCCGATTGTCTTCAAATTTTACACACAACACCCCTAGGGGGTCTAGTTGTGCCTTTTGGGGTATTTGAACTTTGACCTACTTCTGGTTCAGAACTATGACCTATTTAGACGTTTTGACGCGCACTTCGTTTCCGGAGCAGATCTCGAAAAGTACTGGGCCGATGACAGTCATATTGCACATACATGTTCTCTAAGGTCCCTAGTTGTGCCTTTTCAGGTTTTTGGACCTTGAAGTTGACCCAGCACTTTGACCTAATTTATAACATCGGTAAATCCGACTGAAAGATTTTGCGGAATATCATGAAAACCGCTCAAGATTGCTACACCATTACTATAAAACAAATTGTGAGGTTTCAGGAGAGGATGCATCTTGAAAAATTTCAAGTCGATAAAATTAAAAATGGCCGCCTATCGGCCATTATTCACCTCGACAGGCCTGATATTGCAGAATATCATGAAAACCGCTCAAGATAGCTACACCATTAATATCAAATAAATTGTAAGGTTTCAGGAGAGGATGCATCCTGGAAAATTTGAAGTTGATAAAATTCAAAATGGCCGCCTATCAGCCGTTATTCACCTTGACAGGCCTGATATTGTGGAATATCATGAAAACCGCTCAAGATATCTACACCATTACTATAAAACAAATTGTAAGGCTTCAGGAGAGGATGTATTTTGAAAAAAAAAATTTTGTCAAAGTTCAAAATGGCCGCCAATCAGCCATTATTAACTTTCACATGGCCGTTATTTGGTAAACTGTGCTAGATGGCTAGACCATCACTATAAAACAAAATGTGTGATTTCAGGAGAGGATGCATCTTGAAAAAATTTGACTCGATAAAATTCAAAATGGCCGCTTATCGGCCATTATTCACTTTCACATGGCCATTATTTGGTCAACCGTGCTAGATGGCTAGACCATTACTGTAAAACGAAATGTGAGATTTCAGATGAGGATGCATCTTGAAAAAAATTGACTTGATCAAATTTAAAATGGCCGACTTTTCGGCCATTATTCATTTTCACATGGCTGATATTTGGTAAACCGTGCTAGATGGCTAGACCATTACCTGATTACTATAAAACAAAGTGTGAGTTTTCGGGGGAGGATGCACCCTGAAAATTTTCAACTTACGAATTCAAAATGGCCGACAATCAGCATTATTTACCTCGATAGGCCTGATATCAGGTAAACCGTGCTAGATAGCTAGACCATTACTATAAAACAAAATGTGACGTTTCGAGAAAGGATGCCTTTTAAAAACTTTCGACTCAATCGAATTCAAAATGGCCGCCTATCGGCCACTTTTTACTTTCACATTGCTGATATTTGGTAAACCGTGTTAGATAGCTGGACCATTACTATAAAACAAAATGTGAGATTACAAGAGAGGATGCATCTTGAAAAAAATTGACTCGATCAAATTCAAAATGGCCGCCTATCGGCCATTATTCACTTTCACATAGCCAGTTTTTAGTAACCGTACTAGATGGCTAGACCATTACTATAAAACAAAATGTGAGATTTCAGGAGAGGATGCATCTTGAAAAATTTTGACTTGATCAAATTCAAAATGGCCTATCAGCCATTATTCACTTTCACATGGGCGATATTTGGTAAACCATGCTAGATAGCTAGACGATTACTATAGAATGAAATGTGAGATTTCAGCTGAGGATGCATCTTGAAAAATTCTGACTTGATCAAATTCAAAATGGCCCCTTATCGGCCATTATTTACTTTCACATGCCCAATATTTTGCAAACTGTGTTAGATGTTAGTCCATTACTATAAAACAAAATTTGAGGTTTCGGGGGAGGATGCACCCTAAGTTTTTAACTAATTTATATCGAATTCAAAATGACCGTAAATCAGCTATTAGTTAACTCGATTGGCCTGATATCGGGTAAACCATGCCAGATAGGTAGACCATTACTGGGATACTGATTAGGATCATTAATTTCAATGGAGGTTTGCAATCTCTGACAGACTGTCTAGTTCTTATCTTACTCTTAGACTGGGCTTCTTAGACCTAGTTGTCTTGCGTCTTGATTTTTGACCTAGACTAGGACTACATTAATAACCCTATACAAAATTGCTTAAATCAAATTCTAATTCGGAGCGGGAGCTCCTGGACTTATGTAGTCTTGTTTTTATGCAATTGTTCTGAAACTTTGTTCAATTTCTCTAAAGTTGTCTAATGCGTTCACCATACAAACCCCATGGACAAGTATGAATCGAAAAATGGCGCGTATCAGATTCAAAATTGCAGCAGCTTTAACATAAATGGCGTTTCCTTGTAAGCGTGATTGCCTCCGGGTTTTTATTCGAGATTGTTCTGAAACTTGTAACACTGCTCATCTTACCAGTGATCAATACAGACATAAATTTTAACACTGGGGACATTTGAGCAAGGTGATGGGACATACAAATTCCAGAGGTGTACATGAATACATTCGCAGCTAGCAATACACACAGTGTGGTATTGGCCCCTGTATCATTGGCAGCTTTTTGTACACCATGAGCCAGCTGTCCTGAAACTTCTAACCACTACACTTTGTCCACACTGATGTTTCTTCAGCCTTATTGGACCCCAACGATTGTATTAAAAATGATTGAGTCTCTCTGATGGCCTATTTTTAATTTAGTGCATAGACATTAAATTTTAGTGGCTCTGTAGCCTAATTGTTCCCCGGTAGGGGCCTATTATTCCCATTAGTCTGTGTGCCAGGTGTGGTGTAAGCACGAAGCGCTTGAAACCATTCAAAAGCCCAATTTAAAAAAATTACACATGTGTCTAACCCGCTCATACAACAGATCAATGTCAGTGGTTAACTTTGTTCAACAACATTGTAGTCTACATTCCATTTTAATTTAAATTTCTTTTTGGAATAGCTCTCTCAACTGCCATTACAATAAAAAAATTTATCTCAAAATAGGTGGACCTTATCAAGAACGTGAGGGTGATCAAGAACGTGATGGCGGTCAAAGACCATACCGTAGACGACGCTACCGCCGCAGACAAGACGGTGAAGATGGAGGTGAGAGAGTAAGTGATGAGCATGGTGAGAAAAAGAGCAGCGGTAGCGGAGAAAAAGCTGGTGATAAGGCGGACGCTGTAAGTACAAAGTGATGACACTCTTCTGGTGAACACTATTTAATTAATGGGCATAATGTATACCTTCATGGTGTGTCCTCCAATGTAATGCCAATATCAACATCTGTTGTAATTTTGACTTGGTCGAATCTATCTAATGTTTTTTTGCTTTTTACCCCTCGGCCCGTTGGGCCCGAAGTGGTATTGTCGTCCCCTTCGTGCGCCGCCGCCGCCGCACACACTCTTTTGGCTACTACACCAACATGGTGCAACAGATTAAGTTCATAGTTCATACAACTACTACGGTTTTTTGTCTGGGAGTGGAGAAAAAAAGTTTAACATAAGCCTATTTTTACAAAAGCCATATTTTTGTAGGTTCATTAACCTGTAACCTGTTTGTTGGCGGACATGGCTTATCGTAAAATGTAGTGTTGTTGTTATCAATAATAGCTTTCATGTGTAGGTAATAGCCGCGTTTACAAATCAAAGTGTCTCTCTGTAGAAAGAGCTCGGTCACCTGGACGTCATTCAGATTTTGTGCCAGCTGCAGATATGGTGGCCCTGTATCGAGGCAGCGCTGGGTGAATTTTCTGTGTCAGCACGTCTACTGACTCAGAGGCCAGCTGTAAAAAATCTATCTTTCTGATTTACTTCCCCTTGCAATTAGTTGCTCAATTAACAACTTAATCCTATCATTTTCAAGCCTTCTGGGAATTTTTTATGTGATGTTGCCCATGAGTATGAAGATGACCTGATTAGATTTTCAGCTTTCAACCGAAAATCAAAATGGCCGCCACTTGGCAATTAAATTATTTTTTTTTTACTTTTTTTTCAGATTTCCCTCGAAACATGGAATATTTACGTTTTCGGGGTCTGCGAGTCTATTGGCATTGTCCATCTTAGTGTGCGACCGAAAACGAGGCTATGGCAGCCATAATCAAAATGGCCGCCACCTGGCGACTTATTCTTTTTAAACTTTTTTTTCAGAATTCCCTCGAAACCTGGTATATATATAGGTTTTCGGGGTCTGCAAATCTATTAGTATTGCCCGTTTTCATGTCAGACTGAGAACGAGGCTGCGGCGGCCATTTTGGTTTTATCAATTTTAATAAAGCGTTCTTATTTTCAATTAATTGCCTTGAAACCTGGCATATATAGAGTCACTGCATGAGCCGAGGGGTATTTGAGTGCTTGCACGGTATTTTTGACTCTTTACAACGCTGAAATGTTTTCGTTTAAACATTTGACATTTGTGTGACTTCCAAATTAGGTCACGATGGCCTAAATGGCAGACCATCGGCAATTTATTTGTTTTATGTATAATATCTGGAAAACCTTGCCAGATAGCTAGACCATGTTACTATAAAACAAAATGTGTCGCTTCAGAGAGGAATATGCCCTGCAAAATTTCAACTTGAATAAATTCAAAATGGTAAACTTGTGGCCATTATTTAATGCGTAATATCTGGAAAACCGAGCCAGATAGCTACACCAATACTAAGGAACAAAATGTATTGTTTCAGGGAGAGATATGCCTTGAAAAATTTCAACTTGTTTAAATGAAAATGGCGGCCAATATTGATTTAATACGCATAATATCTGGAAAACAGTGCCAGATAGCTGGACCATTACTACAAAACAATATGTGTGGCTTCAGGGAGAGATATGCCCTAAAAAATTCCAGCTCTATAAATTTCAAAATGGCAGGCTTCTAGCCATTATTGACTTTAAATAGTATGCGTAATATCAGGAAAGAACAAAATGTGTGTTTTCAGGGAGTTATATGCCCTGAAAAATTTCCAACTGTTTAAGTTCAAAATGGGTGACTTGCGGCCCTTATTGTCTTTTAATGTGTAATATCTGAAAACCGTGCCAGATAGCTGACATTTCCTGTGAAACAAAATGTGCGGCTTTAGGGAGGGATGTGCTCTAAAAAATGTCAATTTGATGAAATTTAAAATGTCTGCCATTATGGACTTGTATATGCGTAATATCTGGAAATATCTCTCTAACATCACTAGTTTAATAGAAATGGTCATGAGATATTGTGTAGTCAACATTTTTAATGTTATACCGTAGTTAAAAGTTATTTTCAATCGATATTCTCTTTTAAACGAGGACCAACGGCTGATGCCTACTTCCGTCGCCGGCAGGCCTTGTTTAAATTTGAAATCATGAATGTATTAGTTAGCTCTTTCCTCTCTATTTGAATACTCATGTTATGGGTCTAAGTCCATTATAATTTTGTATAATTATTCTTTCAGTGTAGGGACAGTCATTAGACATCAGAAACCAACTTCAATAGAGGTCAGATTCTGATGTCTAAAGACGGTCCCTGCGCTGAAAGGGTTAAGCTGTGCTATCCTGATGAGATGTCCACCTCAGTCATCAGATTTTGAATACAAAAGGGTCAAATAAATGCATATAAACTGCTTCATTGTTCTTTCTCATCAACAGTGTTGCCGTGACACTGATTGTGTGAGCGCTAGCTTGTTTGAACAGTGATTGTCTCGTACTTGTCACTATATGAACTTGCTCAAATGTTTAGTAGCTTAGTGACAGTCTGACAACAAAGGTGAACCATGTCCCAAGTTCGCAATTACATACGATTTATTAAGAAACCATCCAAGTCAGAAATGAAAAATTGTGCCATCTTCTCAGGGTTGCTGCGTAATCTTAAAAAATCTTTAAATTTGTTTGGTAAAATTTAAGGCCTTAAAATGTCTTGAAAAACAAAGGTTTTGTCAGTTGATGTCTTAAAAAAGTCTTAATTAGTTGGGCAGCCAACTCTTCTCTTGAAATGTGAGTGCTTGTTAAAAGACTGGCACCAATAAATATCTGCTAATATTTCCCGGCAGATAATGTATGTACACTCACATACATTCAAACCGCACAGATCCCAACTAACACATAACATTGACCCGGTACTGGTGGCCCCAGCATCAGCAATTATGGCCCCAACAATAACACTTTAGATTGGATTACATTGTTTGGAAACAAATTTGAATCCCCGAATAGGTCAATAATTTGGTAATTTGTTGGTCTTGAAAATGTCTTAAATTTGCTTATTCAAAAGCTGCAGAGACCCTGTTTTAAGTTCTTGCTATCATGTGATATGATATGTTATCTATGTCAACATACACAGTAAGGGTTTTAATTTTGACAAAGAATCGAGGTGGTCCAACTAGGCAGTAGTGAGGGCACTTATGATGTGATTTTTGTTGTCTTTATGTTCCAAGTCATTCAATCCTGAACTAATTAATTTCACTTAGCTGTAAATAAGTACCTGGTGAGGCACAGGTGGCGATGTGAAAGATTTTTTCAGCAGCGAAATGGCAGTTATTTATCCCATGTTGTTATGTCAGCTGTGATAACATTGTTTTAAATTTTGTTTCAGCCTGCTAGTAAAGCAGATAGTGGGAGCAGTGGACCACCTGCAGCCGAGGCTCCTGCTGCAGCTGGTGACGGTCAGACCAGCGTCTAGGAAGACCATATAACACCACATCAAGCCAGCAGAACAATCCAACTTCACCTATTACCAACGTAACCATCGTGTGCTGGCCTATTAAATCGATAATTTTAATGAAATTACCCTGTTTCTGAAGTAATTAACCTTCAGAGAGTAATCACAGCCTGATAGATCTTGTACTACGTTAAGATGAGAGCGTTGGCCCCCCGCACCACGCAACTTTACCGCTATATGTAGTTTTTTAGCTCGAGCAACAACTTGACAGGCGGTACCATCATGTCACTCACAGTGAGCGCTCGAGATGCAGTAGCGGCAGGTCAACCATCACCTGATTGGTCTGGCCAACTTCCACCTCGCCGCTCTGCCTGTGATAATAGTTGACATCTTGATAACACCAGTCGATATGTAATGCCCGCAGTTTGCATTTACCGATTGATTGATTGATTGCACACCAGTTCAGTTCCAGCTTTTGAATGTTTTGTAGTTACATCGCAATGTTTTTAAGAGAATGCAAGGCTTGACCATCGATTATTTTTTATGTCAGAGCAAATTTGCTCGTGGAGAACAAATAAGTTGGATAAGTTTAATGTTAAGGTTATTTCATCCAATTCTATAAAATGAAATGTTTATTTTAAGACAAGTTTGTCAAGATTGGTTTTCTGTCAAAACATCCTGAAATGAAGGTGTGTTGAGCATTGCTATCAGAGCTCAAAAAAGTGTGTAACATCAGCCCGAAAATAAAAAAAGCAGTATAATAATAAACTTGTTTGTTTTTTTTTCTTGTGAAATAATGCCCCCTCCGAAAGTGTTTCTGAAGTGATCTTGCATTAAGGCCAGTATGTTTTTTCTCTGTTTTAAATGAGCGTGCGCATTAGATTTAGGCCGCGCATTACCAAAAAAAAAACATGTTTTTTTTCTGTCCAGCGTGCGCATAAGATTGTTGCCGATTTCCGAAAAAAAAACCCAGTTTATTTCAGGAGATAAAAAAATATTTTCCCAGCTATGTTTTTATTTTGCTTGTTTTTTCGTCGCCCTCATTAACTTTTTTTTAAATAAGTCACCTAGTTTTTTATCCCCCACGCGTAGGGGAAGGGGGATTTTAGTCGCGCCAGAATTCTGTTCGGCGTCACGTTTTTTTGTGGGTGCAAAAACTACTGGTTAATTTGTTTTGAAATTTTAACATGACATTCCTAGCAACATGGGGATGTGCAAGTGATTTTTTAAGGATGCTATCAGAAGGCAACTCAAAAACATTTTGTGGGCGCAAAAACTCATTTTCAAGGTTCTGCAGAAATTCAAAATGGCCGCCACGGACCAACTTTATTTTTTGTTGGGCTAAAACTCAAAAAATTATTTTGGTCCATTTTTTTTAAATTTTAACATACATTTCTAGCAACATGTGGATGTGCAAGTGATTTTTACCCCTCATGCCATTAAGGCTGTAGGGTATAGTGATCACCAGAGACGGGCGATCAGAAATTCAGCTCTCACAGTGGGTTAAAAGGATGTGTGTCTGGTGTGTGAGAGAGGGTATGATTTTAAGCCTAATTTGAACTATGGTGACCTTTTTGCACACTAAGGGGCCTAGCTCAAAATCTGTCTGGGTAGCAACCCCTTATCGAAGCTGTTTTCAGTAGAGCGTTTGCTCTACTTTTTCGATGATGTTGGGTCAGAGTGGTTTTCTGTATGTTTAATTTCACGGCAATAACTTTAAATTTGTGGAATTGGGAACATATCTAACTCCATGTGTGTTAAGAATGACTTTTTTCGTTGCACCACGAAGCCAGATTTTGGCTCGGCTGATCAGATGAACACTGATATAAATGACCATCAATTCCTATCTCCAATACAATGTCAGCCATGTACACAGTGCATGAGCTCTTGTTAGGTGACGTGACACATGACCTGACATGTAGCAATACACTTTCACCCTCGGTGCTTTGACCTGCCTCGCTAGCACAGCAATACCAACCTGCTAGTGCTGTATACCGCATGTGACCTACTATGATCCTATGTTGTTTGAATGTTGGAACAGCATTGGGTCAACGTCTCGTGTTTGCTGCGTAGTGCACCTGTCATTAATAGTAGGCCTAATACGGCAACGCTGACCAAATGTTGGGCCAGCGTCGTAGACGTTGTGCCATCATTGAAACGGCGCTGTCTGCGTGTGATTGTCCAGCGGTGTGCGTGTTTGCCTGTATGGTCGGTCTGTCCCAGAGGCATACACAACAACACAAGGAGACGTTGAATCAATGCTGGTTCAACGTTTGTCCACCATCTACGACGTTGGACCAACGTTAAGCCAACTTTTTTTCAATGTCTTGTCTCTGCTGGCCTGCCAATACACATGTATGGGGCCTATACCTGGGGCTGATTCTGAAAAACTTTGTTGTACCCCCAGAAGAACATAGGTTTTATGGTATATTTTGTTTCTTTGGTTCACCAGCTTCCATTTTGAAAACATTACCCCTTTCAAAATGTGTCTGAAAGACCCTTTGAGGACCATTTCCTGCAGTCGGTCATAGTGCTCTGATGAAAATGTGAATATGGCCATTTGTGCACTTGTAGCTGACAAAAACCATAACAATTATTTCAAATTTCACCCAGTACGTATTTAACAGTATACTTATATATATGTAAAATATTGCAGTGTAATAATTTGTGTTTACCTAGGCATAAATTAAAATTTCACCTTTTTTTCTGCAAAAAGATGAGTTCATAATTTTTTTAAGAGACAATTTTTTTTCCTTTGGGACACATTCTTAGAGGGGTAATGTTTTGAAACTAGTTACATACATACCAAATAAAGAAAAAAAAGTGAGAAACCTATGTTCATTGACGGGGTGCAGCAAACTCTGGATTTAGACTAGTTCTCAGAATCAGCCCCAGGACTATATATATATATAATATGCCTATCGGCCACTCACTGCCCAATAAAACAAACATTCACCCGATGTGGCATTAATGTTGGGTGAGTTTCCTAGACGATGCTCTTAACATTAAACCAGCAAAAAAAACCAATTAATTTGTAATAAAAAATTTAGGCCTAGTGCCTACAGTCTGAATACGTTCTGAAAACTTTAAAAACACCCCTCAGGCAATGCATAGCCTAATCCTGCTATGCTTAATGAGTCTCATAGCCATATGCGATGTTTTCAACTCGATATCAAGCTATTAACTCGCTAATTATATCGATAATTTTGCAATCTTAATATATCTAGGCTTATCGAGTTCTATTATAGTGAGTCTATTTAATGTTGTCCTGCAGTTTCGCACTGTTATTACGCTGATTAAATCAACATTGGCTCAATGATTGGCTGTGGAAGTAGTTAATCTGACTCAGTTAGGCCTATTTCAATTCTGAACACTACACACTGCCATCACATCTGAACAAATATCAGTAGGCCTACTAGCATGCAATGTGCCTAGGCTACTAAATTGTTTGCTAGACACGTTTTTTGTACCTTCCCCTACCTGTCATTGACTGGGGTATGCCTAGTAACATATATGCCTATACCACCCAAACTGTCAGGTTAATATAAACAGTTTTTGCTTAATAGATCGGCTTTGAATAATGAACTGCACCACAGTCCCAGACCCTGGTCGCAGCCCAGGGTCACACAGGGAGTAGCCTGAGCCTATAGGCCAATTTCCATTAGGGTATGCCTACCTGATTATCTCTATAGGCCTACTAATAAACACAAGAGACCCAGTTGGGGGGCGTATTTACTAGGAGTTTATTATGTGCACTGAAATCAGTGTGCAGTCTATCAATACAGGTGTCGACTTGAGGTGTAAAAAATAGATGTGACAGATCAAGGCTGACCCTGTGCACTCCATGGCTCGTTTGGCCGGGAACTTGCAACATTACACGTGCAACGCATGACCACCAACCACCCACGGTAAGGGGCCATTACCGGGCCAGTACAAGCCCATTAGAAAAAAACGTTCTGGTTTCGTAGTGGCATTGTACTGGCTGCCATCAGACGGCCGATACAATGCCTGTACTGGACCGTTAGAAAAACATAAAGGGTTAGTACTGGCAAAGTAATGGCAACATAAACAAGCCGGTACAATGCCTGTACAGGCCCGCTATGAAAATATAATGGCCTTGTGATGGCACATTAACTGGTGATAAAAACAACATTAATAATTTTTAAAAGTATTTTATTTTATGATTTATTCTTGGTCCTTTTTTCCTGTGATTTTTTGGCTATCCACCTCTTCCACAGTCTCAGAGGTCGTAAAGGGTCTGGCAGGTGGAAGTCTATATCGGTGTTGTAGAGAAAATTATCTTTTGAAAAAAGTTAGCTCATTGAGTGCAGATAAATCCTAGGATGACCACTTGTTTGTGATTTTAGTTACACGTAATAAAATGTACAATTTAAATCAAAATCGGAGAGCCAGTACTGTCCATCTCTACAATATCCATAAACCCAGTGGATATTGGTCCATCTTCTGCAAAGCTGGACTAGTATTGAGCCTACATTGGTTTAGTGTCTTTTGTTTACTGGCCAGACATCGATCTGTCACAACTGAATCTTCAGACCTGCGTCCTCTTCTAGCCTCCATAGCGGCCAGGTATATTAATTAGCCACAGCATACTCTCACCACATTTACATTTTTCTCAGTTTATGGCTTCAAGGCCTGGCTTCAGAAAGCAAACTATTCTTCATCACGGCATCTACAAACAAACATGATGTTTGAATTCATACAATTATAAAAGATTAAAAGCAGGCCTCTAATTATAGGCCAGGCATATATTAAAAAAGTAAAGAATACATGCATAGCCAAGATGTAGCAAGACTGACACTTTAAGGTGATCTATCACCCCTTAAATGGTATGAATAATTATGTCCTTATATATATACCTTATTATACACAAATTCATTCATACTATATAAGGGGTGATATTTGACCTTTAAATCCTTATAATGTATTCTAATCTGTGACTGAAACCTTTACTTTGCGATTAGCAGCCACAGCTAGGGCTAATAAATTGTTCAAAATAAACAGCTTTTCTAGTTCTATACATCCAAATTTTCTTATTATCGCTCACAACACAAAAATTCGCAACGAAAATGTTGCTTTCTCTAGAGAATGGCATATTCTAAATAACATATTTATTTTCTTTATACCATTAGTAATACAATTCAAACTTACCTTCAGTAGTATGTGGAGAAACGAGAGAAAAACTGATAGAAATCTGTAGAATTGTAAGAAACGTGTTTCCTATCAACAGGCAGATCAGAAATCTCAGCAAGATGGTTAATCACTAGGGGGCGTCTGTTGTCAAATATGAGAGACACCTGGTGATAAATAATATGATACTGGCTCCAGTTACCGTACCTGTACAGGGCCGGTACCGTAATTGTGGCCATATATGTGCCCCTGACATTATGGCTGTGACGTACTGTACCAGTACTGGCCCACTACCGTTACCAGTAATTATGGTTGAGGTGAACCGCACCAGTACTGGGCCATTACCATATTGCCATTAACTGTACGAACGTTACCTGCCAGTAAAAAAACAATACCGGCCCATCACCTGAATGCTTGCTGGGATATGACACGTGACCTACTATGATCCAATGGTGTTTAACAACATTGCGTCAACGTCTCATGTTTGCTGGGAACAGCACCTGGCATTAATAGTAGGCCTAATACGACAACGCTGACCAAATGTTGGGCCAGCGTCGTAGACAGTGTGCCAGCATTGAAACAACGCTGGCTCCATGTGATTGTCCAGCGGTATGCGTGTTTGCTAGGTCAGTCTGTCCCAGAGGCATACTCAGCTGACACAAAGAGACGTTAAATCAATGTCGGTTCAACGTTTGTCCACTATCTACGACGTTTGACCAGCGTTAAGCCAACTTTGATTCAACATCTTGTCTCTGCTGGCCTGCCAATACACATGTATAGGGACTATATAATATGCCTATTGGCCAAACAAACATTCACCCGATGTGGCATTAATGTTGGGCGAGCTTCATAGACGATGCTTTAACCAAGGACGTTCTATACAGGACTATCAGCTTCAGCATCAAAGTCCTAATCACCAAACCGTGGGCGGAGCACCTCTATAAGATGTAGGGATTTTAGGGTTCTTATCGCCTCTCACCAATTATCGGGGGATCCTGCTGTACCAGGTCATTTGCGCGTCTGTGTCTGCAGCATGTTCCCACAGCGAGATGGGGTGTGTATGACCTGACCTAGAAAGTATGTCGGCCAGCCATACTGCACTGTACTCAGTATAGGTACGCTTTTGTAGTTGATACTGTTAGCCCACGTGATGACCTTCATTTTGGTATCAAATTTATGAAAATCCGAATTGGCTGATTTAGAAGGGAATTAAGGAATTCACAGTTAAGTTTTGTTCAGCTTAATATTTACTAATATCTTATTTAAAAAATAAGTTAGTTGCGCAGCTCTTAGATCCAAATAAATATGTATTCTTGAGCTATTTCCACAGTCGATAGTAGCAGTTTCAACGACATAGAATAAGGAGGTGGCTTGTCAGAGGCTTCCGAATCTAGATTATTATCACTTTCAGATTTCGTTTACTATGGTTAAGTCAGTGGGTATCATTTAAACGAAATGCAATGCTTTAATTCACCTCATTTGACAAAATACTGTTTTGCGCACCTCCTAGCTCTCATTTGAAATGTATTCTAGGTATATTTCTACAGAACATAATACAATTTGAGAGGTCAAGGTTGAAGAGTTGAGTCAGTGAAATGCAAATTATTATCTCTTCCAGGTGACATATAACAGGTCAATGGGATGACTGTACATAAGTAATATAAAACTATAATAATAAGTCTATGCTTGCGTTCAAAAGAACATAAATATCATAGATCTACAGTAACTGTTACATCTTTGATTCCACCCATAACAGCAATATAATCCTGACGTCCTAGGAAGGCTACTTATTAGTAGGACATATTACGTAACATGGTTTATTGCAGAGTAAAGTTAACCTCAAACTTATCTACTAGACTTCCAGAGCCGGTGAATGGTAAGCCACATACCACAAAAAATTGTTTTGGTTTGTGACTTATAACCTCCAGAAATAAACCTGACATAACGAAAAAAATAGGCCTTTAATTGAAATAATTATGATGAGGCATAATTTGTAGGCTTATTAAGTGACTATGTCCCTTCTCTGACATGTGTTTAAATTTGAATACGGTATTTCTAGACGAATGATTCGTGACAAAACATTTAAAAAAATGTTGGTATTAGATCTACTTATTAACTGTTTTATTGACCATTACGAGATCAACACCACCATTTTTTCAGGCTTGTATAATTTATTAACATATTTGGGCCAAAGTTCTCGATTAAAATTTATCAGACCTGTCCCATAATGATTTGCTTAGTCATATTTGGTTAGGCATTTGAAAATTGATTGTTGTATAAATAATTACTCATCCAAATCAACTTCCATTTTTTTGCTTGTGGGGGCTGCTATGTTTAAAATCTCGCATTGGCTGGTCAAGTCTCGCTTGATTCTCGCGTAGGAGAAACGATCTGGATCAAAACTTTCGCCCTTATCACCTTCCATCCCACCACGGTGATTATATATGGTCATAAAACCTGTGCCGCAAATAACATGGTACGGCTCCCTCAGCTCGAGCTGATAGTCCTGTATAGAACGTCTTGTTCCAACATTAAACCAGCAACAAAAAAACAATTCATTTGTAGTAAAAACTTAGGCCTAGGGCCTACTGGTGACTGCAGTCTGAATACGTTCTAAAAACATTAAAAACACCCTTCAGGCAATGCATAGCCTAATCCTGCTATGCTTAATAAATCTCATAGCCATATGCGAAGTCCCAGAAGTGACATTTAAATTGGGCTATTATTGTTTTAAACTCAATATCAAGTTATTAACTCACTAATTATATCGATAACTTTGCAATCTCAATATATCTAGGCTTATCGAGTTGTGAGTTCTATAGTAAGTTGTGATAGGCCTATTGAGTTTAAAAAAATAAAAATGAAAATGTTTCCTTCACACATAAAACATAATTAAAACGGAGTAGTAAATTAAAAATAGTCATTGACATGAATAAATTAAGGCCCAACGTTAGGCCTACACATAAATCACGATGGAAACTGATTGTCAAGGGCATATATGTGGGTTAGTGTCTCACCGTCCGTAACTGCTCGACTTTTCCCGATCATTGACGAGTGACGGGGACCGCCGAGCCTCGTTCTGACTAGACCACGCCACGACGGGCGCGCCTGTAGCGAGGCGCACCAGCCATTTAACTTAAAGCCGCTTAAGCAGACGGACATATGTCAAGAGCTCAGGGGCCTAGCCGCATGGCACCAATCGCCGCGCTCCGCTTGGGAACAATGTGTTATATGAATGTCTAGACTTCAATAAAGTGAGAAATACCTGAAGAATGATTTAATGAGCATTATTTAATCCCGTCGTCCCGACGGAGGAGTTAATGGAAGATGGTGGAACGTAAACCTTCAACATATTCATGTCGGCAACGCGATCGATCCACCACCCACCCATATTCGTGACCTGACGTTGAACTTAATCGCAGTCTCATTCACGCATATTGCTTTCACTGAGCAACAAAAAACCATAGATTTTGAACCAGAAAGGATAGTTTTTTTTTTTTAAATAGGGAATTTTTCAAAAAATGAAACTCTATTTTTTGCAAGGTACGTGCACATTTAAGACTTCGGAAAGACTTCGCTTTTCAAACTTCGGACAGACTTGGATTTCAAGCTTCGGACAGACTTCAGACTTAGGACTTTGAAGTTCAATCTTTGACTGTCACTTCAGACTTTGGATTTTAGACTTTGGATAGACTTCAAACAGACCTTGCCCTACGGACTTCGGATTTTGAACTTCGGTTTTTGCACTTCAGACTTTGGACAATACTTTGGATTTCCTTGGACTTCTAACTTTGGACTTGAAGAGTTTAGACTTCATACTGTGGACTTCAAACTTTAAGTTTCAGAGTTCAGGAGGCCCCATTGGGTTTTAATACTTTAAATACCCCGGTAGTAAAATATAAAATTAAAACACAATTTTCTATGACCTGATCTTTTGATTAAAATAAACAAAACAGTTATGCAGCTTTAATTGTGAGACAGCTGCATTTTAGCTGTCCTTAGAACACTGAATCTGAAGGTCAGCGCAAGCTCTACGTACTTCAGTGCCGTCAGGCTCTAGTTATTTGAGCGCCCTTATTAACTTTTTCAAAAATAAGTTCCACGTTTTTTTTTCTTAAATGTTTTTTTTACCGCCCTCCCTCATTAGATTTTGATTTTTTTCTGATCTAAAACAGAAATAAAACACAGTGGCCTAATAAAGCGGCCCGTGATAAAGTTACTTTAATATTTTGTGTTGTATAGTTCATACTTTATTATCCTCGACCAATGAAGCTGGGGGGGGGGGGGCTATGGTGTCTGTTTCTTTTTTTGACTCTGGAGCATTTTTATTGGAGTATTTTTTTTTTATTGAAAATGAAGTTAGGCTGCATCTACATCAACATTTACTTGTGATTCAACAGCTGAGGGGGGCTTGTATGCATTTTTATGTGCACAGCAGAACTTTGTTTTTCAATTACAACATCACCTGAAGGTAAAAAATAACGAGGGTAGACATTCCCCACTTCGGCAATAAGGGAGAAAGCCAGGATTGCCCCCAAGATGATCGCGGCTAACAAGATTGTATTATATCTTCAATCTATAGAAAATAAAAGTCTACCTTTTGTCAATACCTACGTGTTGTCAATAAGATTATGTGTAATGGTTGTCCTTAAAAAAAATATAATCATATAAGTAATGTACGTTAGCACAGCTTACTGAAAGATACTTTCAAGATGGCCGCTCAAAAAAATTATACTTAAATTAGGTGTATTGTCAGTCCTACTGCACATTTTTTTTTGTCACTCATTTGTAATGTTTTAGTAAAAACTATAATTACATTTTCAGACTAGAAAAGGAGCTCTTATATCTTTTGTAAAGATAACTGTATTGGTCTTCCTCATAGGCAAGAATCCTAAATATATTGAAGTAGAGGACCAAGAGAAGTTAAAATCTATATCTTCGATGTTTATTCATTCCACCACCTCCGCCGGTTCTGGCCAACATCCATTCCATACTTGCCAGTGAATCGTGCTGCGCGTGTCTCACAGCCCATTGCTGGTTCAATGCCTGTCAATTGGGTACGACGCTGGCTCAACACCACTCCAACACTGACCGAACGAATAATTCTTCTACACCAGCATCTGGTCGGCCAACCAATTTTGCTTCAATGTTGATCCAACGTGTCTGTCGATGGCCCAACAAAACCCCAGCATTCTGTATACATAGGTTACTTTGCGGCAATTGGTGAGGGGTGACAATTTCATTCCCTATATTTTGAAATAATGTTGGGCCACCGTCTGTGACGCTAGGCCAACATTATTTCAACCAAAAAACCTTTAAGCTCTCATCATAGACCTAACCATAAATATAATCGTGAATATAATTATTTCTGAACACTTGTTAAAGACAAAAGAACTTAACCTATAAGGACCTGAAATGTTATATTTGACATGTTCATAAGGACTGTTGTAGAGAAATGTCAACCGTTTCCCACACACAGCACCCCTCTTTCCCCTAAATAGGATACAAACTCAGGCAAAATAAAATTAATAGTACCGTCCTATAATAAGTAATTTAACAGAATTTATGAGATGAATCCCAAATGGCAGCCAACATGCCCATGGTTATCGTGATTTGGCTTTTTCTCCAAGACTGCTTTACATATCAGGCTTATTTGGTATATCTACATCTGGGTGTTTATTACGATCAATAAAGTAATTTGTAATGTTTTCATCTACGAAGCGAGATATTAAGAAAACGTATATCCAAGTTGGGTAGCCAAAGTAATCAATTATATCAAGATTCGGCTGGTTTTCCTAAGTTGGCAGTCTTGAATGACCTTGGAGGCTAAATTCAGGTTGGCACCTCTGACGAGTTCCAATTTACGTCTGGTGTCTATTCGGTAATTACTCTAAGCTCTATTTGTTATGTATCCACTCATGAAACTCCAAAATTATCGTTTTTGTGGGCGGGGCTTGCCTCGGTCACGTTATTGCCTTGGTCTGAACACAGATTAGGGACAAAACGTGACGTCACTTCATTCATAAAACCAGTTGACAGGTGCATTTCATTCATTATTTGGCACTTTCCCCTTAGTTGCGTGGGTTGTTTCAAATATTCCGAGTACAATATAGGGCATCTTCACACGGTTTCACATCTTACTGTATGGAATGGCCCCTTGTTTTCTATAGTAGACCTGTGCCAAATTTGGCGTTGTTGTAAGATGTTGAATATTAATTAGCCTTGGTAAATGGGGTCAGCACATCTGCATGCTCACTAACCCCTCCACGACTCCACAATCCCAGCAAGCAAGAGTGTTTGATCCGATGATGTATTAATGTTGACCACTGCTGAAGACGCTGTTCAAATATTTAAACAACATTAGTTCAATCTCTTTTGTTTGTAGTGACAACACACCCTCTTGTTAACTGGTTATTAGGAAACTGACCAGTGTGGGGGGTGGTGGTCTTGCCGTACAATTACCCAGCAAACATAAACCATTCACCCAATGCAGTTTTAATGTTGGCCAGCGTCAAAGAGGGTGGGCCAACATTGAAACAGAATTGGGTGAATGCCTTATGTTTGCTGGGAAGACAACACTGAATACATACTCAGCAACCACGATGAGTTGACCCAATGCCGATATAATGCAACGGACAATAGACCAACATGAAAGCACGTTGTGAGTCTGTTCCGAGACGTCTCGGCAAACACGAGTCATTGAAGCAATGTTGTTTTAAGGTTGGCCCACCCTCCGAGACGCTGGTCCAACTTTAAGCCATCATTGGTTCAATGTCTTGTGTCAGCTGGAGTACTACTCCAGCTGACACGATATTGAACCCATTGAACCAGTCTTGTCACCTATGAGATGTACTTAATAGCAGAAAAAGTCTATCCAAATATGAATAACGGAAAGGTGTTGAAGCCAAGATGGCCGCCAATGACCAAAGAAGAAGAAAATTGATATGAATAATTTTACAGTGTATGACTGTTGTTATGTGGAGTTAAAAGTATGAAGTGTGGTAAAATTCACTGTACAAAGTTCTTGGATATACAGCAGTTATTCCGACATTTATTAATGTAATTTGACCAAATATTTTTGATTCCTCACCAAAAAAGAAGTATTGGCCCATGTTGTAGGAAATGATTTAATGTTATTTTTAAAAGAACTCTTTGTCCTTTTCAAAAAAATATATTTCTTAGCTCATGCACATAAAAAGGAACCCATTAAATGTTCAACTCTTTATAGGTTTATAATGATTAATGTTTTGCGACTTGTATTGCTCAAGGTGAGAAAAAATTATTTAATTTCTTAAAAGTGTCATTTTTAATGAGAAATTACAAGGAATAACAAATGGAGAGGCGCTAAAAGGTGGTAAACAGGCGTTAACGGGCGATGTGGAGGTGTTTAATGACGACGAATAGGTGTTAAAGTTTGAGTAGGTGTGTTAAAAGGTGGTGGAGAGGCACTACAGGACGACGAGGAAGCGGTAAAGAGTGACACAGATGCGTTAAAAAGAGGTCGGGTGCGTTAAAGGGCGACATAAAAAACATTAAAGGGGTCGGGAAGGCATTGATTTTTTAGTCAAAATCAAATAAAAACAAGATATTACTTGGTTAAAATTAAGGATTCAACATTCAAGATTACCCTTAATCATCAAAAATCATACTTTCCAATTTTTTATCTTGGAACTTACTTATATATATTTAAAGAGACCCCTTGGGATGAGACATTTTCAATGTTGTCAATTTTGAAAATTTAACTTATATGAAGCTATATAGCCTACTGATCTAAACTGAAAATACGAAAAAGTAAAAAAACAATTTTAAAGCACCGAAAAAGAGTGAGATAGTTGTATTTCCAGGTCGTATATTGCTATGTCAACAAAACAAGTCAGCAATATTCAGCACTTCACATCATATTCCCACGTATCAGACGGTAAGATCAGAGCAGTCGCCGCTAATTGGTGTCTCATAGTCAGGACACGGGAGGACCCACCTGCAGCACTGATTG
Organism: Flabesymbios commensalis; assembly: GCA_964017125.1. NCBI lineage: Eukaryota > Metazoa > Annelida > Polychaeta > Terebellida > Flabelligeridae > Flabesymbios > Flabesymbios commensalis. Next base: position 15,271,623 of record OZ024917.1, read on the forward strand.
TCTACCCAACGCTGGACCGATGCCATCGGCATGTGGCCCAATGCTGTGAAAACATTCAATCGTCCTTCAGGTATACAAGTAGTTTGTTTGGGTTACTTGTGGTTTCATAGAAATGTTGAATAAAAATATTTGTAAAAATATGAAAATGCTGAAAAAAATAAAAACATGATCCATGGGATGCACTACTTCAGTACGGAATTAAAAACGAAAATTGATGTCATCCCAAGGGGCTGCTTTAAGATGTCCTTGGAATCATCAAATAAATCGCCACAAATCATGCAAATGGATTGTCTATTCAAAATCACATAAAAAAGCAGTATTGCATTTGCTGCTATTTGTATTTATTGAAAATACTATTTTAAAAATTGTCCTTTTGACTTTGAAGGTCAATTTAAATCACAAACATAATACCATAAATGGATTTTCCAATCGAAATCCCATAAAAATTAGGAATTACAGTCATCCATTTGGATGGGAACTGGGTTTTGGCCACTTCCGCAGCCCCTAAACGTTTGTTCTGCTACAGAGTCTGAGCCTGACAGGCGAAAGGGGCACTCTTCCCGAACCTGTCTTGCCGACAAGTGGATCTCGCCTCCTTATTGTCACGACCTTCAAATTGTTGCAATACTCTCATTTTGTATATATTACGGCCTACAAATCCTTTCTTATTCCAACAAGGAATACATCATAACATTAAATATATCAATAAATGTTATTACTGTGGACTTTTGATCACACCATCGATCTTTTTTTTTACACTAAAAGGGTCACAATACCTATTCGATAACCATGGTACTACCGCCATTTACCAAAGTGACGACAAAGATTTTCATACACCGAAGAGCTAGACATATAGCTCTATTGCTCTATATACATTATATAACCTACTTGCTATATCAGAATATGATGTATCATGAGTGTAACAGACATACCCCCCCCCCTCCAGGAACGGGGTAGTTGATTGGAGGTCATTTTGAGGTCTTTGCGTGCACATGACTGGTTTGCGTGTTTGCATTATGGTATGATTATGTCTCTTTGAAATGACCAGTCATCCTTGAGGACTTCTAAGTGTCCTCTGCATAATCACATTTTAAATATTTTATGGCATGGTAATTACACATACTAAGATATTACCAAAAAATAATTATTTTTTTAAATCTTAAAATCTTAAACGCTAGACATGATTATGCTTTTACACTGAACCAGCTGCACACATTTTTCTGGTTAAAGCCTTCAGTTAACGTCTTTATTTGTATTGTTTTTTTTATCGGTGATTTTATGTTATGGTAATTATACATACTAATAAAGGATCACTAAATGACGTCTCATTTTCTGACCACAAATTAACTTAATTTAAGAACCTTTATAAATTACTATTTTACACATGATTTTGGCTTTGCACATCGCAAAGACCTTACATATTTGAAATAAAGTCTTTAGCTATAATTAAAAAAAAAAATTCCATAGGTTATTTTATGGTATGGTCATTGGTTTTGAAGTTAAAAAGACGTGGTTCTGACGTCTTCAGCAATGACCCTTACCACCATTCCTGGGGGGGGGGGGGGGAGGGGGGGGTCTAACTATCCACATTCCCCTCCTCGGTCACTACTTGGGGTGTCTTGATATAGACCAGGGGTTTAGGTGGGTACCAATTTAACTGTGATCTGAAGTGAAAATAATTGTAGCAAAAGCAGCAAAAACAAAGATATTTCCAGCCGTTTGAGCTTGTCAACAGACAACCTATTAGTTCAGTTTTTAAAATGTCCGACACCGGTTCTCTGTTCTGGCTGTAAAAAATCAAAAAGCATCATCTTCTGTCTGGTAAATTAGGCATTTACTGCTTTTTAAATGACATCCTGTCTCTTCCTGCGTGCAACAACGCTGCAAAAAGGCCGTATTTGCTCAATCGTAAAACAAGTATTTATATATATATATATATATATATATACTTCATTTTCGCTGGTGTCACTGCCTCATTCTTGCCTGTATCAGCGCTTTCAATAGACAGTATCTGCACACTTGTAAATCTATGGGTAACTCTGTCATAAAACACTGCACCACACCTTCTAAATCAAACATAGCTGATATTTTATTTATCACCTTCATCTCCATACATTTTGAAAGTAATTATACAATTTATTTACACTGCTTATCTAATTCATTTTAGTAAACGAGTACATGTTTATTAAATACGGTAACACCAAGTAAATATTAATAAATGCAATCATCAAACACAGTTTGTTTCAATGTTTATTGATGAGTGTACCAGAATTATGTTGTGCAATATTCTAGGGGCATATTTCAGAGACGACGCCAATTAATTATTTACGATTATGGGTGGTGTCATATAGGCTATACTGACGTCATGCGACGTCATGCTATTATGCACCGTAACACAATAATAACATACAAATAGTGTTAACCCTCCGATATCAATATTTACACCCATAACATGCTATCATCACCATTGTCCATTAAACACAATAATATTCAACCTAAGCAAACCCAGGGGATATGTGCAAAGGGTCCAGGGGAGGGGTGCGCAATCATCATTGGTCATACATGCTCAAGGCCAGAACACAGGCAGGTTTGATATAAAGAAGCTGGGTCCACATGGGCACCTTCACTACTAATAGGCCTAGGCTATTTGCCTGAATATGTCCCTTTGAGCCATGACAGTGCAATAAATGTTTAGACGTCTACAACTATGTGAAGTGAAGATAAATCGTTGGTTTTTGTGACCATCACAGGGTTTTAAGGTATGAGTGACATTCCTATGCGTCATCGGAAAATTTATATGTGATCGAGAGGATTAAAATAATGATGACGGTCATAAGGCAAACAGTGCGTGTCATGACCTAACAAGAAATACAAAATTTCTGCCAAACAGACTTTTAATTTATCAGACAAAAAATAGTGGTAATGTTAGGTCCGGTCCGAAGTTATGCGATTTGTGGTTGGGATGGATTTCAATTTGTTTGTAACTGTCTCTTTCTTGTCTATCATTTTTTTTCAGGAAACTGCAGAAAAAAAAATAATCCTAAAAAATCCTTGTATACTATATTTTTGTATACTAAGTTTGAAGCTCCAGTTTCAGGATCCACTTTTGCAAGCATATAGAATTCAGCTTTTATATTTTGTAACCTAAACACCAGACTGTATAACACAGTTTTAAAATTGGGGCTGCTACTGATCGATGCAGCTAATAATGGTTTAGATCTTATCCGATGTTCAAATTAGACATATATGGGACGTTGGAACTCGAATGTTTTTTTACGATATATTCGTATGCGAGTGTTGTGTGGCTGGGTGCCATTTTTATACCCTCCTCAACAAGTGGTGATCTGGTTTAATAATGGTATTGATAGATTGTGTCAATATTTTGTAATTTGTATTTAATGATACACTAGTCGATTAGTAGTTTGGTATTGATAGGTTTTGTTTGTGTGAACAATTACTAGATTGTTATTGATAACTTTTGTTAATCTGTTAATATTATGTAGTAGTCACAGCTCACATTTACAAAGATAATTAGAGCAATTAGAGACTTGTATACTTACAACTCTGTATTATTTTTTATTCTTTAGAATTATAAACATTCTTACCTACAAATGCATAAAGAGCTATACCTCAAGCTCACTTATGTTTATTATCTACAGTCTTTAAATAACTTTTATTAATCTTGCTACCTGACTATCAAATATATTTTACATATATTCGGTTTTTAGGGCTTCACCCGGACACAACCCACCTACTTTAACAAAAACATTGAAGTGAAGCCTTTTTATCTTTTTCTTGTTTATTTTTAATAAACGATGTGTGCCCAAGTCTGTTTTTTTGTATGAAAAATATGCATAGCCTTTGCTTGAATGTATTATAGATAGATGAGTTTGGTGTCTATATGTGTCACATGGCCCTAACAGGATAATGCATATCTTTATCTTTTTATGCTAAGATTGTGTTAAACAGATTATTGTTCCCCACTGACTCTTAGAACCCGGTAAGACATTTTAGCTTTCAAATACGACATGCAGACTTCAAAAAAACTGAAGAACCTGTGGAGAAGAATCACTTTTTAAAATTTCATGTTTTTAAATATATCGAGTTATGCTAACATATATCTGCTAACGTAACTGTTTTTTTGATATAGAAAAATTATTAGACGGAGGCTCAGGTTTGAAGTCCTTTTATGGTAGATTTTGCTTTGATATCGTTACATTAAGTTTAAAAAAAATTGTAGACAACTTTTTTCCGACATTATCTCAGGATTCAATCACCGTTCTTTCCCACATTTAGACAGCTTATTGCTACAGATACTCAGACGCTTCACACTTTTGATAACTTCAGTCTGGCTATCTGGTTATGGGGCCTATAAAAAGACTCTCAATAATGTTCGCAGTTTTGTTGTTAGGACACTGAGCGAGAGAGAAGTGGTTCAAGATCGTGGACCCTGTGTCTGGGTGGGAGGGGGGGGGGGGGTGTGGGGTGTACATATTTACTTAATATTTGAATAAAATGGTACAGCAATTGACACCATAAACATCATAAACATATATAGTATTATATTTTATACGTGTTGATGAAAATGAAAACAGAAAAGATTCAATTACAATAAGTATTGTTTATTTCAAAATGTTTACTTATTAAAGATCACATTTTTCTTAACCACCATACCATATATAACAATACTTGGCACTTAAAATGCGTGATCACTATTAAAAGTGATATAATTGTAACTAGTGCGTGTGTGTATAACCTTCGTAAGTGATAAATTGTATACTAGTATATATATAATGGCGATGCAAGGAATACCGGGAATGGTAACAGGCGTAGGCCTACACCTCCACATACCAATTATTAAGTGAACTGGGCCATGTTCTCAGACGATCTTAAGAGTTAAGCTGATAGTTAAATACATTCTAACCAGTACCTGTTTCGCTCACAACTTAACTTTTAAGATGGTATTAAAGGTGATCTATCACCCTTTATACGGTATGAATAATCATGTCCTTATATGGGGTGATTGGCTATCATGGGGGTCAGCTAATCACCCAATATATGGGGGTGATTGGCTATCATGTGACCCTCTCAGAGGGTCACACGATAACCCCATATAAGGAAACACTTGTGCCCCATCTTGTGGCAACTTTGATTTATTTGTCACAAATTTATTCATACTATATAAGGGGTAGATCACCTTTAAAACACAGCTCTTACCCAAAACATTTGTACAACAATTGTACAACGTTGGACCAACGGCGAAGACGTTGAGCCGATGTTGTACTAATGTTATACAAATGTTTTGTGATTACTGGGTGGTCAATAAAACAGAGATTAGATTAAATTTTTTCACATGAGATACATTGTAAACACGACAAGCAAAATAAATATGTGATTGGTTAAAACATGAGATTCATTATAAACACGAGAATCGTTTAAAAAAATACATTATAAATATGCGATTATTTAAAGAACATAAAAAATCTTTATATACATGAGATTCCAAGTAATATGAGATTCAAACCTCCTTTTGTCAAGTGTCTGTTGATAGCAGTCATCAAATAGGCCTATAATATACATTATTATGCACATTTCCAAAAGCACAACTTTATCTATTATTATCTTACTTTGAAAAAATATTAAAATCAGAAGTTCGCATGACTTGGCCTAACCTTTCTGTCAAATTGATTTCGCCGAATAAATTTTGTGTCGAGTTGTTAAAAATGGGCTGCATGTCATCTTTTTGGGATTGTGTCAGATCCATGTTGTATGTTATTCATATGTGCCAAACACAGGAGCAGCATGCGACCGGTTCGTAGCATAATCCTTCTCTGCCTCGACGATCCAAAAACGTGTTAGGTCGCCATTTGTCGTACAGCCAAAACGGTGCCATCACCAAGACAAATACTGTAAGAATAAACAAGAAATGCGTGATTGAATTTACTATATAAACCTGACGATTCAATAGCTTACCGGTATGTCGATGACCGAGAGTATCTGCTGCTTTGCATAGTGGCAGATACGTGTCTTTGACCTCAAAAGAATTCTGTAGCAAATTTCCCCGTAATATTGATAAAATACGTTGTGCTACACACCACGTGAGGTCAACAATGCAATTACTGAAGAATCACATTCTTATTAAGTATTGTTTGAAGCTGACAATTGAAGCAGTTACAATTTCGAGTAAAAGGAAAATATTCCAGGACTCCTCAAAATATCCTTTTAATTCACAAAAAACTTTCACGAAACCAAAGATTCGCAATATAGCAGCTAAATATAACGATCACAACAATCTTGGGTGCAACAATAGTCCATTATCGTGATAGCATTTTCAAGAAAAAATTCCATTGAAATAACATGTATATATCATCTATATTCTAATCTGTTGTCAAAGTTGATTTGTGGGAAAGGTTTCTAAATGGAGAAAAATAATACGCAGTGTCAATCTATTTTTATCATTCTCAGCAAACACGAGATATTCAACCAATGTCGGCTGAATGTTGATCCATCGTCTGCGACGCTGGCCAACATTGAGTCAACATTGGTTAACCCTTTAACCGCCGGTGTCGCATATATTCGGGTTTTCATTTTTTTAGCACAATAAGTACCACCTTTTAAACATGTTGGAGATAAAATATGACATCAATTAGCAGTATTTAAAGACAGTTGACCTCCATTTTGTCAAATCTGAATAATTTCCACTCACTTGAAGTTGTGGATCGCGTCAGCGAGACACAATTTCAAGTGGGTGAAAATTCAGATTGAATAATTTGGCGGTTAAAGGGTTAAATATCTCCTGCTTGCTGGCTTTAGTGGCTCGCAGTCTCACCAGACTATTTCTGTTATTTACTTGACTTCCCATTGAAATATGTAAAAAAGTACAATAGTTATATTTGATTATATGCATACGTTTAATTATAGACAAGCGAAACAATTATTTAAATGTGTTATCCGTGTCTATCACATAATTATTCTATAAACAATGAAAATAACTACCATGTCCAGTATTTTTACAAAACAAAAACATACATTTATTTAGTTAACAACCTTTTTTTTAAATAATTCTATATATAAATTGCTCAATCGTATTACAAACATAGCCTGCTATTTATTTAACTAATACACATTTCGCAAAATTAAAACTTATGATTTTAACAGATTTATAGTATCAACTACACCTGTACACTAAAAAACTAGTTTATTTTTGCGGATGTATTTCTAAATTTGACGCTGTACATTTTGGAAATATGTAGCAGCTTACCCATCGTGAGGCTGGATAGAACCACTCCTGCCACAGAAAAATAATACAAGGCTTCCGTGATGTTAGACTGTAACATACAAAAACACATCCTGTAGCATTGCTCAACATTACATTAATTTTGTTTACAATTAAACATACTAATGATATGAAAAGTAAATAATGTTAAACATCAAAATCATTGTGATTCATTGTCTTCCAGAAATTTTTTTCCAGAATATTCTGTCCAGGAAAATAAAATATTTGAGCCAGGTGATGTGATTTAGAAAGTTGTTTGTTCCATATTTTGCCAAATGTCATTGTTCATCGATGAAATTACTATTCCACTGTGTTCTGGTAGGTTCTACTGGGTACATGACAATGACGACTGGACAAGGCGAAATGGAAGGTAATAACACGCTATAGTCCTGGACCCAGCTACTATACAAACTGTGTGCATTTATATCTCAGAGCGTAACTTTGAATTCAAGAAGAACGAAGGTGTCACTCTAGGAAGTGGTGACTATTTTTTCACTAATAACAAATCTAGAATTTAAAACTTTTGACATAATAGCGCTAAAATCTACTCTAATACCTCATTTTTGATTACTTTGGTACACTGATTACTAAGATTTTTTTTTTAACGTTTCAAGGTCATCTAGAGGTCATCACCACAATGGCTGCCAATGTCTGACATAAAAATAATAATTTTACCAGCTAAAAATTAGACAGGAATAACATAACACTTACGCAGTCTTTGGCTTTGCCAGTGAAAACAAGCAAAAGCAATGTAACAATGAAGCCTCCAAATCCAAAAACGTGAAACACTATTTTCACTTTCCAGTGTACCGGCTCCATGATTGCAAAAAGAAGAGAGAATCCTGCATATAAACAGAAGTGACCTTGATAAGTCTGTTTTCTTCAATAAAATCAAAAACAGATTTATAGATGTAACCAGTAACTATATAAGTGATATTTAGACGGCAGGCTTCTTACCCAGCATGCAGAATGTGAAGACAATGGAGACGATAAGCATATCCAGCAGGGGTTCATGGCATACCCTGTCAGTGTGAGGATGAGCCAAAACAAAAATCTGAGGTACAAGTAGAGCCAAAGAAAAGAACCCCAAAACAACGCGTCTGTAAAACAATTGACACATCCATAAATAACGACATAAATGATGCATGTAACATTATTTTTTTGTTGCTTCATATTCTCAGTCATGACAATATATTTACGAGACCTACAACATCTTTATATAATAATAATGAGACTTTTGTAAGGCGTCGCTTCATTATGCTCACATTAGCTAACCCTTTAGGTGCTAAGTATGACTAGGATCGTTTTGAAACTTTTTTTAGCAAGTTGAAGCACAGTTAGTGAAAAAGAAGTGACTGTTTAAACTTCAAGATTTGCAAATGCTTGGTCTCAAGCTAAAAAAATTATGACTATTTTTCATCCATTTGAGTACCGCGATCCATAACTTCAAATGGGTGAAAATTTAAATTTTGGAAAGGATTACCGTATTTCTCCACATATATGCGCATGAAGGGTGCGCCCAACTTCACTTATAGGCGCATGCGCATGGTCATGCGCCTATATCTGAAACCATTTTTTGGGGCCTTTAAAAAAGGCAATGTTTCACTTATAGACGCATGCGCTCATATGCGGGGAGTACGGCAAAGTCATTCGCTATTCAGTATGGATTGTATGTATGGAGTATGGAGACCATTATTATACGAATGGCTAATTAGAGGTGAATTGACCCAAGACTGTTTTCACCATTCTCCTGGTAGAGTCTTTAATGTTCTTTAACAAAGTTGACAAAATTAAAAAAAATTCTACATCAATAATTAGAAGTGTATCAAAGTTATGTATTGATGTTGATTATACATTCCTACAAAATAATAATTACATTGGTAGTGATTTTGCAATATCTATCACTGGTAATTATTAATGTTATTCAATATCGTAAATAAAATCCTGCATTTTCAGAGCTTAACATTTGTTATGAAAGTCATAAACTAATTTAATGAGTATATCAACTATCTTGTGTCCCACCATGATTCTACAGAATGGTTTGGCAATAAATTTCAGATATAATTTTTCTGATGTTCTAATTGGAAAGCGATCTATGTCAAACGACCTAACTATTTAAACCTACTTACGTCGATAACTTTACCATTAAGAATAATGATTCATTTTTTAACACAATTTCACCTCGCGTCATAGCCATTCTTGTGTGGACTCTATTGAGATTAAGAAAACAGTTAGTGAAACCTGCACTACCCCTGCACAACGTTTGAATCTGATTAAATTTCCACAACAGAGGGTTCATTTACATTGTCGTAAAAATCGATATTCTTTGTAGCACAACAAAAGCAAAAAAAATTGTATTTTTTTGCAAATCAAGACCCATTCCCTGAATATCTTAAGGATAGTTTTATAAAATATAACTCAATAAAGTGAGGACTGTAATCGGAATTAACTATAATCACAATGATATTTGGAAAGTTTTCACTTTTTCAATGCAAAATGGTTTCTAATTACCAAATAAGGTCTGATTTCGGAAAAACAAACGTCAGATAACCGATGCACATATGTAATCAAGACTTGAAAGGTCATATACCATATATTTTTCTGTAAAATTAACTCTTTATTTGAGACGCTTGACAAGTTGGTATAAACATATTTATTTCAAAAGGATTGTATATAGTAGCTACAAAAAGCTAATCGAATGGTTTCCAAAATTCCTCGTTTGACAAGTTATCCGCATACTTACATTTTCAACCTGTTGTTTTTTGGAAGCCATCTTACAACATGGTAGACCATGTGGGCCCAAAAATAATGCCACATTTTCCGTTAAAATGTTGTCTCAGTTTCCTTAATGTTGTCGAGTGTTAGACGTCACTGTAAAGGAAAAACACATGTTTGACTGAAAGAGAGAAGCCCTTTTGTACTTTTTGATTCGTGCGACGAATTTTCAACGCAACTTACGTAGTCTATTTTAATAGCATTTATGCAACAGATTTTTATAAACAATAACGTTATTCTGATAGAAAGTAATTTAATTTTTTTTTATGAAAACGGCTTTAGTATTTAGTGATAGAACAATGGTACAATGTACAAAATTGAGGTGCAAATTGGTATGTTGGGGGGGGGGGGTTAACCCTATCAATACTGATGCGGAAGCTATCTTGAGTAAGTGGAAACACGATTTTTCCGATCTTTTCTCAGAACATTCTAAATTATTTGATGATAAGGATCTGATCTTTGTTAAAAACAGATTGCATGAAATTGAAGAGGTATCTAGTATGGTAAATAATGTAATTGATGAACCCAATTTAACTAATTTAAACTGTCCAATCACAATGAAATGTTATTAAAAAGTCAAAGCCCGGAAAATCTAGTGGTAGTGGTAGGATACACATGACAGTACTTAACAATAAGCACACTGTGGCTATATTTTAAAGCTTTTTTTATTTTTGCTTTCAACGTGGTACTGTACCAGGTATTTAGATGGAAAGTATAATAATCCATCTAATCTATAAGGGTGGAGATATGTATTATCCTCTAATTTACAGAGTGATAACTCTTGTAAAAATGTTACATGTAATATTTACTCCACTGTGTTAAACAATAGATTATTAGCAGGGGCTGAAGAATCAAATAATTTAAATGATGAGCAAAACGGCTTCAGTAAACTACGCAGCTGCATAGACCATATGCATATTATACACCGGGGTAAAAAATCGACTTCTGCATAATAAGAAGACATTTGCATGTTTTATAGACGCTAAAAACATTCGATAAGGTAGATAGAGATTGTATGTGGTATAAACTGCATGTCATTGGTGTGGAAGGAAAAGTGTTCATTGCCATAGAATCATTGTACACTGGCGTCACATAAAAAGTTAGGATAGACAGCCAATGTACATGATGTACAGAATCATTTCCTGTAAATTGTGGTGTCAAGCAAGGATGTAATTTATCGCCTACACTTTTTGCTTTTTATAGAAACGACCTTGCTTTAGATATAAAGAATTTGAATGTGGGAACCTAAACTTATCGTTATTATTATATGCAGATGACATCGTTTTGCTTGCAGGTACTGCTGGTGATATCCAATTGCAACTAGAAATGTTTTGAAATAGTGGTGTCATAAATGACTTATGACAATTAACCAAGCTAAGAGTAAAATTATCTATTTCAGGTGCAGAAGGACGAAGCAAACAGTATTAAATTTTATATGTGGTAATATAGGTTTAGATGTAACGATTAAATATAAATACAAGGTACGGTGAAACATATTGCAAAATCTGCGACAAGAGCATTGGATGCAGTCATATCTAAGTTCAAACGAACAGGTGGCATATTATTTGATTGATATTTCAGTTTTTTGACAGTATGGTAAAACCTGTTATGTTGTACGGTACTGGCATCTGGGAAACAGAGAACAGACAGGCGAATAATACCGTTCAAAATAAGGCTTGTCGTTTTTTTATGTAGGCCTAGTTACGCCCAGAAAACTACTGCCTAGTAACCAAAAAGGATGTGCTTTGTCTTGGGATGATCCCTGTCAATTCGACATTTATCCGTGTTTGTCCTGTAGATTTCCGGTATGTAATTTCGTATTAATTCCGTATGTATTATGTATGTATATATATATTAGTTTTGACCAATTACATCCGATCCACGTTCCTTTATAGGCCTAATCTATGCCTTGTGTTCAGCAGAAATCTTTTCTCGTGGCATCAGTTATGCATATGTTCATTGGCGTCTAATGACCGGTAAATCCACGTCATCATACTCATATTTGTCAGTAAACCCACTGTCGCCAGCACTACGGAGCGCCACCGAAGATCAACGGGATCTAATACGGAAGAATAAAGATCACATTCAGGACATAATATACAGGACAAGATACATTGGATAGGGCCCACCTATGCTCGTTGGCCTACTGTCTGTAAAACCACTGTCACATTTACGGTAATGTTACCTTCAAAACCTCCTCGACCCACAGCCCTCAACCCTCGACCCACAACCCCCTCGATCCACAACCATTCCGAATTACCCCCTCGACCAAAGTTGAAAATGGGTTAATTTAGGTGTAGTTTATAATCGTGTAAGGTTCTATTAATGGGCCCTTTTTATTTATATCGTATAGGCCCAATTTTTGTTTTTGTTATTGGGCCCTATATCAATGAATTGGGAATAATAGATTCTGTGTCGGAAGACCTATATCCTATTCCTATATGCGTCCGGCGTTTACAAGTCAAAGCGTCCCTGTGCAGACAATGTTGTGCCAGCTGTGGAGATGGTGGCCCAGTTATGAGACAACATTGGGTGAATGTCCCGTCTCAGCGCTCTGTGTTGATTTTGATGCCCGCTACAGCTGACACTGGGGTCATAATCTATAAATAGCACACACTCACCGAGCTAGCTGATACAATGATCAGGGTGTCTTAATATGTAACATTATTTTCACTGAGTAGACATTTAAAAGGAATTCCAGTGTTTCACAGAATATGCCTGATTATATATTATAATTATATAATTGATTTAACAGCCTGCATGCAGTGGGTCCCATATGCATGGTGACTTGAAGTCCCCGGATCGAAGGTCGAGGGTTGTGGGTGAGGGTTCGAGGAGGTCAAGGGGGTTATGAAGGTAACTGAATAGGCCGGATCAAGGACCTTCATTCAACTGAACAATGACTCTTCCCATCTTCCCATAAGCCACTGAAACACAAAGATGACGGCCATGGAGAGGTCATCCATATATTTTAAATTAATGCATTGCTGACTACTCAGCCGACAACTGACAAAATCTTCTCACCAGAAGGGAAAGCTTCACTCATTGATAATGATCACCATATTTTAAAAATCCAGGAGCGTCAGAACTTCGGCTGGTATGGCTCAAGCAGGACCAATATTCAACCTATTCAATTGTTAAAATAGTTGAGCTATCAGATTTGATAACATTTATATCACATACAAATTGTCAAGTATAATAATAGAGTCATGTTGAAGCTAAACAACAAAAAAAAAACTATTAGTCCAAAGGAAAAATGTATGTACGGCGTGGGTTATACTGTAGCCTACCAGTAGAGCAAAGGGGTCTGGACGTATGACACACACACATGTATGTACTATGCCACGCCCATATTGGCATGCCACCGACAATGTGTGGTAATTATTCATTACTCAATTCGACCAACGTGTAGGCCAAAGTAGAATACAGTGTGATTACTCCTCGGGATTTGCCGACGATAGCACGATGACGACATCATTTTAACCTCGAAATCGCCTATATTCTAACCTATAATCATGAAAATATAGTCGTACCAGTATCTCCTGCAGAGAGACACTTTGGCTAGTGGAGATAGGCCTATACCAGGAACAAATGGCGTTGTATTAAATCCCTCAATGTTCGTGTTAATGCCCTGTTGTGTCTGGCAAATGCATTTCATGTTCAGTGATGTTTGCTACATCCGTCAGAAAGTTTTAAGGATGGTGAAAATTTGTAGGTCTACAGAACATATAGGCTATGCACGTATATAAAAATATCTTTTGATGTGAAACTTATATGCTGGACGCTTACACTAAAAGGACATATAAACCCGCCGTCAGATTAACTTGTATCGCATGTTTTTCAACGATTTCTCAGCCAAGTCTCAACCGATTTTCATGAAATTTAGCAAGAACTATTTTCGAGTCACGTGGCGACCACCGTGATATTTTGATCAGGAAATAGTGTATAGCTAAAGATTTGGACAATTTGGCATGTAGGCCTAATGTAATTCAGAACCAAAAACAAACCTAAATTTACCCAGTTCAATTGGTTTATAGACGGGGTGCGTAATTATAAATTTACCACATGTCAAACGGTCTAACTTTTGAACTATACCCGCCGTCAGATTAACTTGTATCGCATGTTTTTCGCCGAATTCTCAGTCAATTCTCGACCGATTTTCATGAAATTTTGCAAGGACTATTTTCGAATCACACGGCAACTACCGTGGAAGTTATTACTACAGAAAATTTTGTATAGCAAAATAATTAGACCATCTTGCATGTAGGCCTAATGCGATCCAGGGCTAAAAACAAACTTTAATTTAACCAGTTTAATGGGGTTATAGAGCGACGTAGGCCTACGTCGTAATTACAAATTTACTACATGTCAAATGGTCTAACTTTTGAACTATATAATATTTCGTCAAAATCGGTTGAGAATTGACTGAGAAATCGGCGAAAAACATGCGATACAAATAATCTGACGGCGTGTGTAGTACTAGTAGGTTTACAACATCCCAAACGTGGCTGAAACATAGCTTACAACAGAAGGTGTCAGCCACAGATTGCGCCCAATCAAAGTCGTGGGACTTTTCTTTGTACTGTCATTTGAGACTTGGCCTCAATCAGATCAAAAATCGGTAGCTAGCGAGGTCGCCGTTCACAGACACGGCTGACCAGCATGACCAGTGTAGTAGACCTAACACTAGCAACGTTATTAGTAGTTCGGTGCGCTGCTTATGTACGGTACCAAATAGGCCTATAGACTAGTTGAGTTATGCCTTTGGAGCCCTCCACTGTGACGCTTTCTTAGTAGATTACGTGATCAAAATAACAATTATAGATACTTCTATAGTGCCAACATTTAAAACTAAATGACACGTCGAAATAAAATACCAAAAAATGAGCTATAAAGGTGATAAATCAATAAATAACAAGCCAAGAAACCTTTGTTTACCTTAGTGAACATGGCCGAGATGTAAACAAGTCCCTGCTAAAACCATGACGTGAAACCGAAAATACACAACATGCTATCAATTGGGTCCGGTGATCTATAGATACATGATTGTGTCGAATTCTACCAGCATAGGACGTTTTACCCAAGGTTGGATCAATGTTGGGACAGCGTCGCTGGCCCTCACTCTAATGAGCTTCCACACGAATGTATGCTAGAGCTGCGTACTACGAAGAGATAGTCACATTCTTCACACATCGATGTCGCTCAGGGGTGCATATTACGAAGAATCCTAACTTTGATCCTATCTCAACTTTCTCTTATTTTCATTACAAAAGTTAGGATTGATCCTTAATTTTGTTATGGAAATAAGAGAAAGTTGAGATAGGTCAACACTGAATATCTGAGGTCAGAATGAGAGACGAAGCCACCAGTTAATATAATACTGAACAGTAGCTTCGTACGAAGAGAGTAATCGAATTAGTACTTGATTGGCAAAATATTTATACAGATACGAATGAGGATTGATCTGAGCGACATCCACAATTAATTTAGGCCTAATTGGCATTCATATAGGTGCCTATCTGTCTGTTTGCTTGTCTGTCTATCTAGCTGCTTAAAGCCTGGACTACCCAGCAAACATGTGGTATTAGCCCGATGTTTGGCCAATGTTGGCTCACTGTCGTCGGCGGGCCAACATTAGCCCAACATCGTGCCAATACCTCAAACTGGCCAGCCGTGATGGCTCATTCACTCCAGTTGTGGCTCGAAATTCGAATCCCGGCAGGGTTGGACGTTTGTCATTGAGATATAGCATAGACGTACAAACAGTTCAAAGGCCTGGATTGTGCAGTGGTGTCTATGGGCTTATCTGTCGCGATATTGCCATGATTGTACAGAAAGCTATGTAAGAAATATTGACTCACTATAACAGCGAATATAATTACACCACCCACATAATTATAATAAAAAGGCCCCAAATATAGCATCTCTTCTGATAGAAATTAATTGTGTCAATTGGAATGCATATCAAGCGCCACCTGGTGAGCGACTGTTATTGTACCTTAACCAAGTGGCATTATTTATGACAGGCCTGATCCGGAAGGGATAATATATATTATGTAATATTCGTACTTGTACTGAATGTACATGAAAGATGATAAATAAAGTGTAAAACGGATTTTTAGTTGATTTTGGAATAGCATGGGTGTCTGTATGACACTAGGAAAAGTGTAGCTAAAGCGGTACGTAATAAAGAAAGCTGAGAAAGGGAACCGGCAAATTGTTGCTAAAAAGAATATAATGGGGACCACAAAGAACACATTGAACATCATGACTAAAGCCGTAATGAGATACCTGAGGATTCGATGGTGCACAGTCCACGTTATTACCATTGATTGACCATAATTGGGTAAGACGTCTGCGACCCTTTTTAGAAAAAAGGGAGAGCTGGAGTTTGTTTGTCCTGAAGATGAAGTGAACGAGTGCGGGACAGAAGCTGCTGGATATAAATAAATTGTTGACAACACATACACCTGAAGATAAGGGTAACGAGGGCTCATCAATGATACTATCAGCATGATATAGACACCTCATTCATTAGCTCTTGCTCCAAGTCATCCATGTATTTTTTTAATCTGCCATTTTCTCATCAACTAGAACCCGCACACTGTCGTGTGTAAACATTGTCACAAGTATCTAATATGGACACCTGATTCACTGGTTATTGCTCTAAATTATATCGACCCACTTTCTTTATCCACTGCAGGTTCAAGGTGTTGTGTGTCCTGCATAACTCCTCTTTTTCTGGAATTGTCCTAAATCTTGTTGTCCCTGGAACTATATATTTTGAGAGATTACATCATCATCATATGCATCATTATTGGTGTTTCATACTTTCTAAATAGTTTTGGCCGGGTGGTTTGTTATGTCTTTATCTTGGGACTGGTATTGGTGTCGATGAAATTTCTACAGGCAAATAACACCTTTTTGGTGATAAATGTTTTCTGTGTAGTTTGCTGGATTGACCAGTGCCATCCTCACACTGTACAATGTAAACTGTAATCAGTGTATTTTGTTGATTTAAAACATTTGTAAGATCGAGATTCCAGTCTTGCAACGTTTCTGACTGCTCTTCAGCCAGCAGGTTCTAGACCTGAAGAGCCATTGGGAAATAACTAAGTCAAAACGTAGGCCTATGTGTCAGTTCAATTGTACCTTGTTATCGTAGGCTTGATCTTTTATTTGACTCACACTACGTATAATAACGAACGACTTTACAATACTAAACTTTGGATGGCCAGGGAAGACTCCGCTACACTCGTCTACAAGTAAGGGGAAGCACAGGATGCTGCACAAATTCATGTGGGTGACTGATGCCAATCGTGTTACAGACCCCTGACAGACTAATCTTGCCAGTAGGGCTATGGCACTCTTGGACACGCAAAAAACAGCGTCACAATTCACAATATAGGCCTGCAGCTACTGCACAGTATAGTGTCCACCACTTTGCTACAGACAACAGTTCCCAATCTCATGCTTGGGTCGTTATTTGTAATATGTTCAGCCTCTGAACATCATAGAGAACATCACAGACTCACATATACAACATTACTCTAATGTTTTCCATTGTTTACTAGTCAGCTGTGGAGATCACAGTCCCGACCTCCACATCAGTACCGGCATGGGGGCCACAAATAGTTTCATGTCAATCATGTCAGTTATTTCATAGTGTCAGGAGTGGGATGTTGACTTCCATGTTTCCCGGCGATTCGTCAAGCCCTCTGGCTGATAAGTGAATGTGGAACGTGGTTTTTCAAGTGGCCCACTTTTTACCAGTCAAGTCAACTGATTTTGGTTTAAATTTGTCAGGTGGTGGAAAATCCATAGTCACCATTCCACTTCTGACACCATGAAATAACTGACAGCAATGACATGATCAAATCAGCAAATATAAATTTTTACATCCGACATATATAATGATGCAAATTAACGATTCTTCCTTATTTACCCACCATGCAGATGTGGATCCAGGAACACTTTGTCTTTACCTGTTATTGTATTTACACATAATCTTATATTTATTAATATTTAACAATAATTATAACTACGACTTTACAATAAATCTAACTAATAATAATTATACTGATTCCACAGGACAACTGCAAAGTTGATAGTTCGCAAAATCTGAATTTGCGATAGTTTGATGGTGCAGAAATCATATTTCAAGTGCTCGCTCGGGGAATTTCACTTAATATTTTTTTTTTCTTTTTTAATGTTTAATTATCTATTATTGTAAAACTATATAAATATTTAATTTAATTGTGTTTCATCTAGCCATTTTCAACAGGTCAGATGGGCCTATAGTGTTCATCACTGGCAATGTTTCGGCATACATAGGGCTTTGACTTATGGCTCTAAATCTTAATTGGGCATGGGCGGGTTGCTGGAAATGTCTAACTGATCACATAAGGAGTTTACAGACAAAATAGCGATCAATCTAGATGTCACGGGAGGGGGAAAGACCGTTTGTGATGATGTAAAAATATATTTTCAAAATATCCAGAGAATACACCTGATTAAAAACCATGAAAAAATTGGTATAATAACGATAAATGTCCATAGAATGGGCAAGCCTGCAGATGGTGATTCCACACCGACGATTCCAGTCTCAACCCATAGCCCACTTCTCCTCCAGGACATGTGTCCCTCCTCACTCAATCTTTGTTATTGAACTTCAATTTATTATTCTTGAATGTAATTAATCTACACTTAAAATACGAAGCATGGCTGCACCTTTCCTCCTTTGTTCCTCGGGAATAATAGCCCCGGGACATTAGCCTATGTGATCTGGAAGCAATCGATATGAAGCACACATCATGCCAAAGATATGGACACTGAACACTGATGGATAACAGGATATATACCCGGACAAACTAAGGTTATACCAATAAGGGTTGTTGAACGATATATCAAACTATCGTCTAATCTCACTCCTTCCGTCAATATTTATTGAAAAACTAATTTTTAAACAATTGAGTAGGCCTACATATTTAAATGAGCATATACTTTTATATGACCGTCAGTATGATTTTAGGAAAGGTTTAAGAATTACACAAGACTTTGACAAAGGTAAAATACCAATATCATTTTTTTTAGATCTCCAGAAGGCATTATTCGCTCTTAACCATGTTATTTTACTTCAAAAACTAAATCATATTGGTATAAAATCAGTTGAGCTAAAACTATTAAAAGTAAACTTACAAAATATAATGCAATGTTTGCATGTAGGCCCCTATGCCTATATATGTATATATGTCGTTAAATAAAGATTTTATTATATATTATATTATGATAAAGCTCATTCTGATATGCATCATATATCCACTGCGGTGACACATGGTTTTATCATAAATATATATATATATATGTGCAATGCCAGTAAACTGTTTAAGACGATTATTTATGCTGACGACACAACTTTATGCTACTACATCGGATGTTAAAAAGAATAGAACAGAGTTGTATCTTAGTTTATACAAACAAAAGCTGATGGAATTCAAGGCTTTTCAAGGTATTTCATGGCCAAATAGCACAATTTTCAAGGCCTTATCACAAACACGAAGCAGGGAGTTATTACAAAAACCTTGACATTTTTTAATAAAAAAATACTTTTCCATATGATTTGCCCCTCTATTCTGCCCCGCGAGCTAAATAGTAATAAAACAGAATATTTCTTATCATTTTTTTAAAGAAAATGATCCAATTATTTTTTTAAAGAAAATGATCCAAAGTATATTTTAACAATGAACAACTCAAACCTAGAAATCACTTTTCAAGGCTTTTCTAATACATAAACATGATATGCATGTTATGCTGCAATTTGTTATCTCATTTTTTGCTGATACCCTTTTATTCATCATCATATTTATTTATCATCACGAAAATGTCTTGAAAACGAAAGTGGAATAAATGTTTTATTTATTAAAATATATCACGGAATACAAATAATCATTTACAAGAAATGACAAACCTACAACATGTTAAACACTTGAAGTGCCAACAATCATGTTGTATAGTAAAACAAAGTTCAATAAGTACGATGTACATCAGGAGCAGTGTTCAGAGATGATTTTAAAAGATAAGCTGATAGTGACTGTGTGTAGTGAACAATAGTCTATTATAAAGTTTATAAGTTAGAAAAATGTGATATTACCAATCAATCAAATAATATAATAATAGGCTAGGCCTACATGCATAATGCATCGCCAGTTATATGAAAACACATACCTTGTGGTCTTGATATATGTTTGGCAGATGCTCAAAACATTTACTTGAAATGTAACATAGACTAGGTCTATTAAATAATTATAAAGGCAATATGTTAACCATGAGCAAAATATAAAATAAACGGGTTGTTAAAATGTGCGTTGTTTCGTTGTTAATTTTAAACATTTAAAACAAAACAACAATCTTATTTAGGTCAGCATTAAGTTAGAAAAAAAATTGCTGTGCGTAGATGTGCCATGAGTCTCTGGTGTAATTCTTAAGGCCTTTATTGCGAGTAGGCCTAATAATTACCAGATCACTAACCATCCGTTCAGTAAACATTTAATCAGTTCAGTAAAGATGATCATGGTCAAAATCACAATATACAATCTCTTTGTTTTATAGGTCGCTCTTCAAGGTAAAATATAGGAAATATAGATAAATTATAGAAATATAAAAGGTCTGGGGCCCTTGTTGTTGCTATTTTTCATTCATTTGAAGCTGGAATTGCTAACATAATTTCCGCCTTACAATGATGAAACATATCTCCATTTGCATGATTTGTGACATAAACATCTCAAAAATTACATAATTTGATTAACCCTTTCAAGCCTGAATTTACCATTGTCATCTTCATCCACTAGAAGCCGCGAATTGCTGCCGACCAAAGTTTTTTTTTCATATTTGAAATCATCATAAATGTCTTAGTTAGCTCTTTCTGATTTATTTAAATACTTGTGTTATGGGTCTGCGGCCATTACAAATATTTTAATTGTTACAGAGCGGGGAGCGACTTTAGGCGTCAGAATCTGACATCTACAGACGTCAGATTGTCAGATTCTGACGACTAAAGCTGATCCTCGGGCTGTAGGGGTTAATTGCTTGAAAACATATACATATATATACAGTCATAGCAAACAATATGACAATAAAACAACTCCTCATGTTTGCCAGGCATCATATCCACATATAAAATTTGACTACCCTACTGTACAGCATAAAATGGAAAATCCTTTGGATCCTCCCCCACACATGCTACAGTTGGGGTAAGAAGGAGTATATAGTGATCATTAATCAAACCCTACACCCCCTTGTCATGTTTAAAAAAACAATTTGTGTGTATCCAGAGGTCTTCAAGGGAGCTGGGGCACGCCCCTTAATTTCCAAATTCATTTTTTACACCTAATTATTTTCAGCCAGATTCTCATATTGTCATTTTACACCACTGGTTATATAAATTTCTTATACCTTTGAAATACATTCGCAGGTACAATTTACAAAATAATTATTGATAAATCATTTGATTTCTACTAAACTTTCCAAGTAATTTGATGCTATTGTTGTGTTTAGAAAACAGCTTGAACATACTATATCATCCCTTGGATATGAAAGGGTGTCTTTGTGACTTTGTTAAGTGATAGATAACCCTTTCATTTACAAGGAAAGAGATGATCGTTGGTCCCTTCGCTGTCCTGAGAGAATGACAATGTGAAGATTATGGTACTGGTCACTTCACCAATCCAATCAAGGACTAAATTAACTAAACCAGTGGCATAATCGTAACAATTTAAACATTGATACGATACATGTGACCTTTATATATTTCCTCGCATGCGTTTATAATAAATATGATAAAAAACGGTTTGAATCACAGTACCGGTAAGCGTGATTTTGCGTATGCCTGCAGTGCCAATACTGGATTAATTGGACTTGAGTCACAAGCCGGTCAATCACAGCCAAAATGTGAGATAATGATTTGAAGTTTTCGTTGTCAATATAAAACTGCTTTGCTGAAGTGTTTTTATAATGATATGCCACCAAGATGGATATTCTCTTAGGTTTAAATATCTCAGATCTCAATAATTTTCACCCTCTTAAAGGTGTGGCTGGAAGTAGCCAAACATAAACCAAACGTTTTAAATAATTTACTACTGTATG
Organism: Flabesymbios commensalis; assembly: GCA_964017125.1. Taxonomy (NCBI): domain Eukaryota; kingdom Metazoa; phylum Annelida; class Polychaeta; order Terebellida; family Flabelligeridae; genus Flabesymbios; species Flabesymbios commensalis. The sequence continues at coordinate 15,293,815 of OZ024917.1, forward strand.
GTGTGACATCGCTAGAATCCTTTATTGAGACAGATCACACCAATCCAGACGCACACTTCCGTGACAGCAGGTAGAGCACAACAGAAACCAAATATCCACCAGTATGTGTCACATGGCCAGGCATCAAAAAGAAAGTATGCCAGCGATACTGTTCCGCCAGTATGTGCTGCTATAGCTGAGCATTAGGTGAAGGAATTCATAAATATCTAAATGACCATAAATCTACTGAAGCAGTAATAAAACTGTCAAAGCTGATTGTTATATTACTGATATAGAAAGTTGGGCTTGATTTCAAATGTATTAAGCAATAAAATGGAAGTTTATCAGCTCTACATACTGTAGATGAATTGTGATGCAAATCTGACCAGCTAAGATCCCCTGTCACTTTCACAGAGAGTTGTACAATACAAATAATAACAATATGTCACAGGCAATTACAAAATCTCGAAAGAGAAAAAGTTAAGATCTAACACAGCAAAACACTTAGGTGTATTCTTCAAAATAATGTACTGTGTATTATTGAAAACATCAAGCTATTTGGAATAAAATTTATTAAATTTTCTGGAGACATGATTTTATGAAAATAAGGTATGTACAGTTTATTATTGAAGTGGTTTATATATTTATATTGATTACATTATACATTATTGTATAGTAGCTTTTAAGGATACATAATAGTGCCTGTGGAGCAATGAACATGGATAATCCTCCGAAAAATCCCAGCAACTCTATGGCAAATAACCCTAATGATATAGATAATCCGATTATTAGCCTGAAACAAAATATAATTCATTAAAAATGCAGTCCAACCATTACAATAAATTTTGCTTCACTGGCATTTTAAGATAAACCCAGCTGTGAACACCTAGCTATTTCTGATTAATTTCATAGATACACCTCATAGAAAAGTGAATTCCTGCTACAAGTTCACCTCAAGATGATAAATGACAATTACCTGATTACATATATTTAACATGATTAGGTGTATATATTAAACATGTGTTTCACAGAATGAAGTATGGGGGAGGGGGTGTTATATAACCTTGTTTTCACCGAGTGATTTGACTGCGTTTCACATAATTCATAAATATTTGCAATGTGCTACAACATAGGTGCTTAAAGGATGAAAAACATAGGAAAGTGGCTCTTAAAAGCCACTTATCCCAAGGTGAAACAATAGATATATAAGTTATACAAATTGACATCTGAAATTATAGGCCTATTGTTGGGTGTGGATAAAAGATATCCACAGCAAACCAATACCCAACAATAACAATATTATTATACTTGTTTCAGTAGGTAAACATGGTAAAGCTTTATATGGATGCTGAGAATACATAAATCACCATATCCTTGAAAATATAAAAAAAAACCACTATGTTATTAGAAGCAATGTTATTTTATATTGTTTTAACTTTAAATCTTAAATGGTAGCCAATTTGAGCCAGGCCTAAAAAAAATTGTTTGTTCATGGTTACCAGACCAACCATATGTTAGGAGTGCCGGATTTGATGATTTTATTACAAAAAAATGTTGTCTAAATTTGGGCATTTCCATGAAAAGTGGTGTGTAATCTGCTTTACCTTTGTATCAAACAGGTTGGGAGATAAAAAAATCAACATAGTGAAGTGAATTCCCTATTTAAATTAGAAAAAAAAGGTTTTTTTAAACAATAATTAATTGATTTTGACCCTCTAAACAGTTTGGGAAAGCTGCCATATAGTGTAGATATTTACTTTACGAACACTAGTGTGTAAATACATTTTAGTAATAAATATATATATTCAAGGAACTAGTTATTCTGGATTCATTTGAGTGTTTTGGAAAGGCACTACATTTAGTGCATACATATGTTTGATCTCTTAAAAAAATCTACTTCATTTAAATCATCAACAATGTAAGTGAACTTGACAAAAAAATTTCCCCAACTACATTTCAACAGTTTATTACTGTTGAAATGTATTTATATCTTGCACAAAGGCCTGACCGGGCCTAATGCTCTTTTTAAATATTTAAACTGATTGATTTCTAAAAAATAAACTACTATAGAAAAAATGGAAAGTTAAAACAAAAATAAAAGTAAAACTTCTAAATAAAATTGGCATACTCATCATCCTTTTTTTTATAATCATCTGGATCTGATACACAAGCGTCTACATTCTCTTCCTGTATACCATACAAAAACATAAAATGGTGTCAATTATAAATGAGATCTAAATAAAAATACACTTTATTAAACAAGTTAATAAGAAAAAATACTATAATTTTTGCCTGTCTCTTTATTGCTATCAGGATCTGAAAATTATACTGTTCAAATGGCAGTTGACTTTTTTATCTGTTTATAAATTGATAAATGCTCTTTTTTTGCTATGATTTACCTCAGGCAAATATATTATTTAACCATATAAAATTTTCCTTAAAACAACATTTATCACATTTTGTCTTAATGAAGACACTAAAGCTAGAAAATATTACATAATTATCATGACTATAGCACATGTTACTCACTCTTGACCATAGTATGATGATTGTTATGACTAGCTGTGCAGTTATGGTGAGAAATCTTGCTGGTACCAGACCTGACACTCCCATAATGATGTTATTCTTCTCTGAAAACAGGTACAGGAATAATCACTGCATTAATAGTACTGGTAATAAAGAAAACTATTTCTGTAACGTTAGACCTAGCCTCCAGACCTATGCCAGGGCTAGACTAGAGCTAGCTTCAGGAGACGCAACACTTAGGTAGGCTATGCATACGTAAGTGTTGCTTCTCCTGGGGCTAGACTAGAGCATAGGGCCCATCCCACAAAGAATCTTAAAATTGAGATCATCTTAACTTTCTCTTCTTTGCATTCTAAAAGAAAAGCTAAGATGATCCTAACTTTTCTAATGCAAATAAGAGAAAGTTAGGATAATCTTAATTTTAAGATTCTTTGTGGGATCGGCCCCAGTCTATTAAAATTAAAGGGACTGGCCCAGGCTAGAATCATAAAAAAATCGGTGATTTTATTTCGGGTTCTTAGTATGACCATATGATGTAAACATGTACATAGACTAGAACTGCAAATTTTTATAATTTTTGTGCTGCGCATTCACCAGTTAGACTAGATATAGAGACGAAATTCCTGATTTCTAATTATTGACAACCATGTCAAAAATAGAAAATGCGTGAATTTCGTCTCTATATCTAGCCTAACTGGTGAATGCGCAGCACAAAAATTATAAAAATTTGCAGTTCTAGTCTATGTACATGTTTACATCATATGGTCATATTAAGAACCCGAAATAAAATCACCGATTTTTTGATGATTTTAGCCTGGGCCAGTCCCTTTAAGGGAGTGTTTATCCGTATGTGACTAACTGTATCAGGTACATATAACGTTAATCATACGTATTACAAACAAATACAGTCATTTAGTTGTACAAACGTAGGAATATCATGCTATAGCTTATACTACTACTAGGCTATAGTTATACGCTCAGTAAATCACGTACGGCTAGCCACTGCCTAAAATTAAATTTTCAAGAAAGAATAATCTGGGATTGCTAGACTAAACTCTACTGTTCATACATAGCATAGGCCTTGCCATCCCATAGTCATACTCAGACAGAATAGTCATACTCCTACATACTAACATACTTACATAGACATGTATCAACACGAACAATTTGAATGATGCTGAAAATTACACCGTTTCCAATGTAAACATGCTGCTAAATACAATAACTGCTGAAAAGCAGTTGATCTAAATATACTTTTGTGGTAAAAAAGTAAAAATTATGGGTTCAAACCAACATCGTCAATTATGTGAAGGGGTCAAAGCAATTAATTCAAGAAGTTTTCATCATATTCATTACACAGTCGAAATGAAGCTGAATCATTTTTCACCGCCATGTGCGTCCTTGACCCCAGCAGCGGAAACCGAGAGGCTGGCTTCCGTTCGCGGCTGCGCAGACACCAGGCCACGTATTGTCGACCAACACAGTGCGTTTGACGTTTCTGGACAAATAAAACATGGTAAAATTGGTTGTATTGTGTTTTATGTTATCAGTTCAATTTATTTTGTTGTATATTTTTTAAGGTTTAAACTATATTGCTTAGTTATCCTGACCTGTGGTGTAGGAGCTTATCGTCTAAAAAGTTCATGCGCTTTTTCCGAGTCTGAGGCATATACATTTGCGACAGAAGTGCACTGTTCTTCTTCTGAATCTGAACCGGTTCTGAATCTGAACTGACACTGTGACTGACTGAAGAAGCGAGCTTTTTGAGCTGTCACTGTCAGTGTCTGTCACTGTCAATTTGTTTACTCAACCATTGTCACATGTGTCAATGTTGGCACTGTTCACTCACTGCTCCCACACACACAGTGACACCTCACTGACACTGACACTGTCACAAGTCTAGCCTGCCCTAGGCTAGCCTAGCCTAGCTAGCCTCTTAGTCTTACGAGTCCTAGACCTAGGCCTAACATTACACACTGACACAGTGATGCCCTGACAGTGTCACTGCCTGTCACCCGCAGTCTGACACAGACACAGTGCACTGCCACTGTGCAGTGACATTCACACTCACCAGCTCACAGACACCGTGTCACTGTCAGTGATACTGACTAAGTGATAGTGATACTAACACGACTGGACTCTCTGGATAGCCTACACCCACTGATCAGTGGAGACGAGTGACATATTACTAGTAATAGTATTAACTATTAGTATTAGTATCAGTTTATAAGAAAGTTCAACGACAGGCAGCTAGATTTGTACAACTCAAGGACATTAGTTAAAGCCTAAAGGGCATGGCATAAGTATAAGTGTATGAAGTAATAGTGGAATTCATATTAAAGAAACTCTTTGGGATAAGAATTTTTAATTTTGAAAAAAAAAAATCATATGAAGCTATTAGGCTTTTAAAACACCGGAAGTCAATTTGTCCGCATAGGTAATACATCAGATCTTTAGGACATCATCATGATCATATCTCCCACAGTTTTCAACCGATCCTCTATATATCCTACTGATCCTGAGTAAAATACAAAAACATAAAAAACAATTTTTAACATGTCAAAGCCAGTGTTCAGCACAGACAAGAAATAGGTGGGGACATTTGTCTCACTACCCTGGAAAAAAAGGACACATTTGACCTCTAAGTGCGTAATTGACGCCCAGTGTTCAGCACAGACAAGAAATAGGTGGAGACATTTGTCTCACTACCATGGAAAAAAAGGAGACATTTGACCTCCAAGTGCGTAATTGACGCGATATCGCGGCCTGTGCTGAACACTGCAAAGCACTGAAAACGACTGAACTAGTTTTATTTCCAAGACGTATATTGTCATTCATGTCAACAAATACGCCCCAAATAACCACAATCTCAGACGGCATGGTCAAAGCAACCACCTGGCTGCCGCCCTAATTGGTCTAGCAACGTGATGATCGGGGGCAGGGTTTCTGCCAGAACCCCCACTCAGCACCACAGGGGGGGGGATATCTCCCAGTGCCTTAGTCAGACATTCGAAAAGGCAGGGTAAATTTGAGAGTGTGAGGGCACAATTGTAGTAACCAGCCGCGCAGCGGCGAGCCGCCCGAGCGAGCTGCGTGACAAAAGGTGCGGCACAAAAGGGCGGTCCGGGGGTTCCCCCCCCCCCCCCCCCCCCGGGAAAATGGTCGCTTATCCTGCAATCTGGTGGGATTAACCCGTTGAACACGAGATTATTATGCTACTGCGCTGTTTCTGAAACGAAATTATTTTGTGACGTCATAGCTATCTCATGTAATCAAACCCGGAGATCTCCGGGGCTCGTATCTGAATGGTCTCCCTAAATCACGGAGATCTCAGGGGCTCGTCACAAACGGGTTAATACTTAATATTCACCCTGTTCACTCTGTGAATTTGCTTTTTTATTGTACATATTTTGTGTTTTAAATAATAAAATAAAAACTCGAAATATCTACCCAAAATTACCAAACAAATTCACAGAATTTGGGATTTTTACTTTATGTTCACTTTCTGAATCTGCTATTTTTTGGTAGATCTGTGTTTCAAATAAAACACGAAATATGTACAAAAAATTAGCAAATAAATTCACAGAGTTTGGGATGATAATTGAATGATACAGGAAAAAAACACTTCACAGTAACAACCCACCAGCACGCCAAAAATCATTGTAACTTGTAAATACTTTATTTCCATTCAGAGAATCTCAGAATTTTCAAGCAAATAAGTTTTAACTGTCTGTCATTTCAATGCAGCCATTTTTTAATGTAGGCCCATGTTCTATGAGTCAGACGCTATCTCAGTCTGGAACTGTACTGCGCAGTGTAGTACTAGTAGCCAGTGTAGGCTAAGCCTGTACTGATAGTGGTACTTGTACTATAAGTACAGTAGTCAGTCAGACTGTCACAGTGTCACTGTCTAGACTAGTGAGTAGGGCCTAGTGGTAATCGTCCATTTTTGTAATACTAATACTAGGGGCCTAGGTCTAGATCTATTTAATCATTTGTAGTTATAATATAGTTTTCTTTAATTTACGAACAGGCTTGCCGAACGGAGTTTTCAGTCATTCATCAATTCATTCAGTATGGCGCTATAGGCTGTGGTCAGTATGGCTATTCAGTAACGTTATGCATGGGCGATAATATGTGAAAATTCTGTATGGAAAACTCTGGTCGGCGAGTCCGTTCATCAAATTTAAAATATAGTGTTGATACTGTGATAGCATTCTAAAGTATACCGAGCAGTAAAGAAATTTGTCATGAGTGCCGACCCTGTGGCACTTTTGTGTAAAGACTACAGCTTTCGCTTTCTAGAGGGCATTTTAAATTTCAATGATATTGCAACGTGTATCTAACGACGCTGACGGACGAATGGGCCCATAGGGTCAGTTCACTTGGCAGACTAGTTTAGGTCAGCGCCATACAGCATTTACGGCAGCCATGAATTTACAAAGGTACGTAGTATAAATGTGAGCGCTGAATTCGATTCTTGAATGACCCACACAGCTCTTAGCAAAAAGCAACTGGACTAATTGTTGAATCGGATTGATCAATATATTATTGGAAGGCCTGGGCAGAATGCATGTGGGCTAGCTAAACCAAACAAACAAACGGATAGTGAGGCAGGGCGCTTGTGATTAGGGCAGGGCGTTGTTTATCAGGGCAGGGCATTGTTGTAAAGGGCAGGGCTCAGGGGGACGAAGGCAGGGCGCAACGCCCCTCTAAATAGTCCTAGCAAAGGCACTGTCTCCCCCTTGTTGGTAAAGAAAATAAAAATATATTCCATATTTTGCTGTCATTTCAGTTAATATAGGCCATTTTAAGCACTTGAATTGAAAACACAGAATTTTTTTTTTTTTCCTGGGGGAAGACCCCCAGACCTCCCTTTTTTTGGACTCCCCCTCTCAAACATTCTTGGCGGAAACCCTGGGGGTGGTCTCCCCACAGCACCGATGCAGCCATCAAAGTAAAACCTATAAAAACCTTTAAAAACCTATATTTGAAAAAGTAACCTTTATTTTTCTGAAAATAACCTATATAACCTATAAAAACCTATATTTTGATTTTGCTTGAACAAAAACATTATGTTGACCTATATTTTATTTGGGGGATAATGTGTTTGTGTCAAATAACTTTCTGTGTTTCAGAAAGAAATGCTTTAAATATAATTTAATTCCACAAATTAGTTCAAAAAAAATAATTATTTGAGTTTATCAGCTACATAAGTCATTAAAAAAAATTGAGTAAGAGCAAGAAATAATTTGTCCAATTCAAACACTCCGGCCCTCCTCTGATTGAACATGGCTCTGTTAAGGCGAGCAGTTTGTCTTATTGCCTATGTAAGTTTGAAATACCATACTACATGTATTTAACCATAAGCTGATCACCCAGTAAATGACGATGGACATACTGTATAAAAAAGGATGCATTTTTGGCACTATGTAGGCCCTATTATACTGTATATTCAGAGGTGTATACTATACAGTATACTTCCTGAAATACAGTAGATATGACTTTGGAATAGTAAAAAAGTATGACTTTTCACATGGCGGGTACATTAGTGTCACTGGAAAACATATAAAAACCTATAATTTTATGTCAAAAAAACCTTTAAAAGGCTATATGTTTATGAAATAAACCTATTTAACAACCTATATTTTGACCTAAATGGACTTTGAAGCCTGCTGATGGTCTGCTCAACGCTGGGCCAACGGCATGAACTTGTGGCCCCAAGCATTCAACCATTTTTTTCTATGATTTTTCAGTCAATTCTCAACGTATGTTTTTGAAATTTTACAAATTTCATTAAAGGGACTGGCCCACGCTAAAATCATAAAAAAATCGGTGATTTTATTTCGGGTTCTTAATATGACCATATGATGTAAGCATGTACATAGACTAGAACTGCAAATTTTTATAATTTTTGTGCTGCGCATTCATCAGTTAGACTAGATATAGAGACGAAATTCCCGCATTTCCTATTTTTGACATGGTTGTCAATAATTAGAAATCAGGAAGTTGGTCTCTATATCTAGCCTAACTGGTGAATGCGCAGTACAAAAAATATAAAAATTTGCAGTTCTAGTCTATGAACATGCTTACATCATATGGTCATATTAAGAAGCCAAAATAAAATCACCGATTTTTTGATGATTTTAGACCTGGGCTAGTCCCTTTAAAATTGGTTGAGAATTGAATGTAGTCTGATTTTGACACAATCACAATGGGTTAGTGTCAGAGCTATGGTTTTGTATGCTGGTGGCCAGTACGAGATCAAGAAGTTTGTGTAAAATGTGAGGGTGACCCTATTGAAATGATAAATTCACCCATAAACATGATAAAGACTGGCGTTTTTATCCTCATGTTAACTGTGTTTCATCTAGGATTCAGAAGGGACATAGCGCCACCTATCATTATGGGCACCTTATCACGCATGCTGGGCACCCAGTTGATTTGGTTGGGTATTTCCATCACTCACCCTCCACAATCAATAGTACAAACAGAATCAGTTATGTACTAACTAACAGTACAATGGCCGATGTGGATTGACTATGATATAACAATAGTCCGAAGAGGCACTTCACTGTCTGAATATTAGAAAGGTAACATAGTGGCACACATGAAGGGCGATATATATGCAGGTATGAAAGGCAACATGGCACACATGAAGGGCAACATGGCGCACATGAAACTTAAAAGGCAACATGGCGCTCACAAAAGGCAGCATGGCGCTGTGCCATGTTAGAAATGGCTAGATGAAACACTGGTTAAGACATCATTTAAATGAGATGTCAATCTGCAGTGTTCACAAAGGTCTGCAATTGTCATGATTGTCATTGACCGCATTTTGTTGTATGCTTCAAACCAAGTATTTTAAAAGGTGGTCCGTTGGAGAACCATGCAAGCTAAATATGGTTATCCGTGTGAGACTTTGGTTGTCTGTCATTGTGGATTAAAATTAAAATAATCGTAAAACAATGGCTCCTTGATTCATTGCGCAGTCGATCGTTCATCGCACCAGATTTTTTGGGGATAACTCTACGAATGGTGTTGATTACAGACTCTTGTCTTTTAATACAGACTAATAAGTATAATCAGTGCTAGTCCTGGTCAGTGGCCAAGTAGCCATCGGCAACAGCCAGACAAATTTGGCTATTAAAATTTGGCTTTGGTCGCAATGCACTATTGTATGCCTAGCTCAGTTGTTACCCCCTTTTTTGTTTATTTGAGTTACACAATATCACTTTTCTTTAGCACCAGCACGTTCATTTTCCGCCTTGTGCAGCCCACACCAACACTTATGCAGCGTATAATACTTCAAGCAAGGAGTGCTCACTGTTAAATATAACTCATGCTAAGAAATAAAGAAAGTGTATGTTAATCAATTGAGGGGTGCTCGCTGTTAACAAAAAGAAGAGAAGTTTTAATTTGAATGATAATCTCACATATTAATATGTAAACTGAGAAAACATTACATAGCCTTCACCACAGCGAGACAATTTAGGGCTAACATCCTAGTTTTCCTGAGACTGCATGGCTCGACACAAATAGTTGCCCGATTGCCTCGGGCAACCGATTCTTGGTGGGGGCAAGAACAAAATTACAGACAGTGGCACCCTGGGCAAGTGATTAAATTTGCACTATTTTAAATTTGACTGACCATCAGTCACTTCCAGTGACATTGTTACTCACTAACATTACTTGATAATTTCTAATTTAATTTGAAACTCTATAAACTGTTTCTGCTACACCTTATTGTTTCAGCCTTTACGGTTAGATATCAAGAGAAAGCTCTCAGCACGATCTGATCGTGTCAAGAGTGTAGATCTTCACCCATCAGAGCCATGGATGCTTGCAAGTCTGTACAATGGAAATGTTCATATATGGAATCATGAATCTCAAGTAAGCTTTCAAATTGTATTAACCCTTGAAGTGCTACATTATAAAATGTATATTTTACTTACTTTGTCCTCACTGCCGTGACCCACAACTTGTTTTATTAGTCGTTTGTCACTGTGCATGATAAACATGATTAATTGTGCATCAAAACTAGTGTCAATGCCAAGTTTGAATCAATCTCCTGGTTACACTCATATTGTTAATCAAAATAACTGCAGCCTTTTTCATGTTAACATGAAGCCCTGGAAAGGCCATGATGTATATTTTTTCACAATTTTCTTGCATGCAGGTGAAAATCTGAGATTAGGATTTATGTATTTTAGGATGGCCTAAATGTCAAGATAGAGAGAACTTTATTATGATTATTTACTGTGCATAATTTTATTTGGTGATTGTATTTGTTTTGTTTCTTGATAGTTTTATTTTTTGTATTCTGACATAATAAGTGATGCCTGTGTATATTCCACAATGACGTCTCAGCCACCACTAGTCCTCCACATAAGGAAATAGGAGGGGAGCTTCGAAATAGTCTCCTGAAAATTTCCAGGAGAGCATTGAACTCTCCTTGAGGCATGCAAAGGACGCTGAGAGCATTTTCTGGTGATCGCCAGGAGCGCTGTCAATTGCTCTCCTTGCATTTAGTTAGGGAGTGCCTGGGGAGCGCGGCACAATTGAGCTCCTATTAATGAAGGGCTACACCACCCACAGTCATCAAACACGATCAATAATACTGTGCGTTTTTGATACTGAACGCTACCGAGAAAGCAGGTTCTTAAATCATTGCCTTATAATCAAGCGACATCTATGAGTAAATAATTCTATCAATTCAAACAAATTCAAAAACTCGTTCAGCTATCATGCTAAAACAATGGTTAATATGGCAGCATTGGGTTGAGAAACACACTGGACTGCAGTGTATTGCCGCGGGCCACTAGTATCAGCCATAGCAGTCTACCGTAGTCTTCTAACTAGCTCACTCCCTGCAAGCTGTGACCACTCTGTCTTAGATTCAGGCTATTGGCGGAGTTTCACGGCCTGTCACCTGAAGATTGCAGGTGATTTTGGACAATTTTTTTTAAAACCCAGTGTCAATCAACCTGTAGGTCTACTTAACCCTTTCAAGCCTGAATTCACCATTATCATCTTCTTTCACTACAAGCCGAGAATTGCCGACTTGTAGTGGATGAAAATGACTTGAAATGAGTGACAAATGAAAAAATATACTGTTATTTTCAAAGCAGTTCCATGAAAAGGTTTAAAACCACTAGGTTTCAGGAAACTAAGTCATTCTGCAGAGATGCGAAATGATGTGTTAATGAATCGTGAGGTCTTAAAGGGTTAATGTTTATTTACATCAACCGGGTCTTATTATTTTGGAGGTGTTCCTTGTCCTGGCTATTTATAGACACCGACCTGCATATATGCCGATTCCATAGTGGACCACGGGTTTATGTATGCACATTATCATGCTCAAGATATGTAAATTTATATATTTTTGTGTCTTGTTTTGAACAGCAATTAATCAAGTCATTTGAGGTATGTGACCTTCCTGTACGTTCGGCTCGCTTTGTTGCCAGAAAAAATTGGGTGGTTACAGGTTCGGTGAGTGATATATTTTTAATAATAATAAGAAAAAAGGCCAAAGTAGAGCGAACATTTTCACCTAGTAGTCTTGTCTAGCTATGCTATATAATGATCAGACATCTTAGTGGCTCTTGTTAAAATTTGTGAATAATACTGATACAGTAGAACCTGCTATAAGCAGCCACTCTTATGAGCAGCCAACCTCCTATGGGAGGCCACTTGGTCATTCCCCAAAATTACATTCTGTATACAAATGAACCTCCTATGAACAGCCACCTGTCTTGAAAGGCCACTTTTCTTGTGTCACACGGGTGGCTGCTCATAGCAGGTTCTACTGTATATGTAATGATTATGTAAATGTTGCATTTCTCAACATCAAAAATAATGCGGGAAATAAAAATAATGGAAATTTTTAATATCATCAATGCTTACAGATCTCGAGTCACTGAATAATACACATGCTAAATTCGGTTATTATTTCTTACAGGATGACATGCACATAAGAGTCTACAATTATAATACACTTGAGCGTGTACATCAATATGAGGCCCACTCTGACTACCTGAGGTGCATAGCCGTCCACCCTACTCAGCCATACCTTCTGACCAGCAGCGGTAAGTAACACTAACCATATATCATGTATATGGACAGTGAACACATATATGATAAACTTTTGACAGGGCTCGCACAGGCCTTGAGCAACTTTGGTTAGCCTTGCTGGAAAAAAGTACTTTCCAATGCCTTGAAAGGCTCGAATTTGAATAGCCTTGAAAATTATTTATTTATATATATAGAGTGGCCCATTTCATAAAGTTTCTTTTATAAAATATTAAAAATCTTATACTAATGCAGCATGTTAACATGGTTAAGACATATATGTATTTACTTAGAAAGCCAAATCACGGTGAAAATCATATAAATAGACAATTTTGTCTCAAATTTGCAAGGTTTTTTGTTCGGACTCTTTTTCATTTTCCTGTTCTAGGACATTAAAAATTGTCATGTTTGGCCTTCAAAAAACATTTAATTCAATCAGCTTTGGTTTGTATGAACAATCTTTTACAAGAATAATTTGGACTTATCTTATTATATTATGATGATCAGTCTCAACAATTCACTCATATTTAGAACTGTACTTAAGTCTTTTTTGTTCCCAGAACATGGAGATAAGAATTTTTTATATTTTTTTTTATTAACTCTTGTCCTGTTGAATTGTCGGTGAGTGTTTCTCATACAAACCCAATTTTCAGCTTCAACCGAAGAAAAACACTTCTATTTTTGCAAAGTAGATGTAATTTAATGATTCTATTAACACTTCACTTTCCCACCCACTTAAAGTTGTGCCTCGCTTAACTCACAATTTAAAGTGTTTAAAAATTAATTTTATTTGAATTTGTAAATTAGTGCATTTTGTTTTGAACAGATGATATGTTGATCAAACTGTGGGACTGGGAGAAGAAATGGACATGTACACAAGTGTTTGAAGGACACACTCACTATGTTATGCAGATTGTAATTAACCCTAAGGATAACAATACATTTGCGTCTGCATCACTTGACAGATCAGTAAAGGTAATTTTCCATGTAAATACCATAATGTTAGTGAAGTGTCAAAACTCCCTATGTCCTTACATATTATACCATGTAGCTTTGACATTTCACAGATGTGAAGTAAATAATAAAAACAATCATGTCAATGTATATTATTTTCATTCATTACAATCTAACCATGGAAGATTGTCTTTCTGGCTCCCGTCTGGGGTTTTTTCTCAATAACAGTGAGCTCTGTCTGGACATTTTTTTGAGTTATTTTAATGTTGTCATTTTTGTCTCATTAGGTCTGGCAGCTTGGTTCCAGCAACCCTAATTTCACACTGGATGGCCACGAGAAAGGAGTTAACTGTGTAGATTATTATCATGGTGGAGATAAGCCTTATCTAATCTCAGGAGCTGATGACAGACTGGCAAAAATATGGGATTACCAGGTAGATTTGAAATTTATTATAAATGAAAGATATTATTATAATTAGTTCCTGCATGTTCTGATAACAATTGTGAATTGTCATGTGAATGTCTCAGATAAAATAGATATTTGTATTCTAGATTTGTAATCAATGTGTATTTTATATGACAAGAATAAACACATAAATTGTTTGTATCCAAAAATTAGGCAGTGGTGGGCGGACATGTTGAGTGTATTCAAACTGTGTTTTTCTTGGCAAAATATAAACTAAAATTCATCTATCTTAGTGTCTTAAGTGCAACCTAAATAAAGCACCAATTGTATTTATCATTTCACACTGTAGGTTGGAAAAGTCGAGTAATTTAGTTATTATTTTATGGTTGGATAAATTTTGTGACGGCTATACCAGCTGGCAGCATCTTTAAAAGAATTTTCAAATGTTAAGGAGTATGTAGTACAGTTAAAACCCTTTCAAACCTGAATTCACCATTGTCATCTTCATCTAGTACAATGTCGCAATTCTCAACTTGTAGTAGATGAAGATGACTTGTGGGTAACAAATGAAGAAAAAGTTCTTTGTTATTATGAGAACAGTTCCATGGAAATTTTCATTCTAGAACCCCTAGGCGTAGGAGATTAAGTCATTCTTCAACGACGGAAAATGATGGTTTGACATAACGGGATGATTTAAGGGATAAAGGGTTGAACAATATGAACCATGTTAAAAATATGTCATTCATATAAACCATATTTAGTAAGAAAGATATACTGTTACTTGACTGGCTACCCAGTTGAAATAATTACAAGTACAATTGAAAACTGTTAAGTTTTTTAATCTCCAGAACAAGACATGTGTACAGACGCTGGAGGGACATGCACAGAATGTTTCAGCAGTGGCTTTCCACCCAGAGCTCCCCATCATTATGACAGGCTCAGAAGATGGTAATTTATTTGAATAATTTTATGTTTAATGTGATTTTTCTTAATTTGTCCCATTCTAATTATTTAACTACACTTGGTAAAATAAGTGAATTAGGCACTAAACGTAGTTCATGTTTTGTTGGAATGGAAGCAATAGATAGAAATATTTTATGGTCCATATGTTTCAGTTACAAATTTAAGAGAGATTTTATTAGTCTTCTATATACATTTGTTCACTAATTGTTTAAGCCAGCATCATGTTTGAGGGCTGTGTCATGTTACGGATTATTGATTGATCTGTATGGTCACCTTGCATATATTTTCTAATTCCCCAGGTACTGTAAGAATATGGCATGCCAACACCTACAGGCTGGAAAGCACACTGAACTATGGCCTTGAAAGAGTGTGGACTATTGCTTCACATAAAGGAGGCAATAATGTCGCTCTTGGATATGATGAGGGCAGCATCATGATAAAGGTACAAATTATTTATTACAAGAGATTTTGGACATTAAAGCAGAAGGGAAGCTGTGAAATTGGTAAATAAAAACAATTGCATCAAATGAATACAATTCTGTGATGTGTTTTTGTCAGCGAACTTATATTAACTTTAATCACGTTCATGTATTTTATGTTTTTTTATTACCGGGGTAGATACCAACGTTGTCTCTCCTTTCTCTCCTGTGCAATCAGGATTTTTCTTTGAATGCTAGACAACTATGTTTAATTTATCTGTTTTAGATCTGAAAAAATCTTATGAGGGAGGGACGTAAAACACATTTAAAAAAAAACCCCATTAAACTTATTTTTGGAAAAGTTAATGAGGGCAATGGAATAAAAAAAAACATTGGACACATTTCTGAAAAAGTTAATGTGAGCGACGAAAAAATAAAAAAAGTAGATGAGGGCGACAAAACATATTTTTTTTTAATGTTTTCTTTTTTATCTTTGAAATTAACTGGATTTTTCATGGTAATCGGCAGGAATCCAATGCCATTTTTTTTAATTGGTAATGCGCTGCCTGAATCAAATGCGCACGCCCATCTAAAACAGAGAAAAAAACATAGTGGCCTTATAAGAATTTGAATGTGTACATAAAAAATAAATGAGCAATTTTGCTTTTCAGATGGGTCGTGAAGAGCCTGCAATGTCAATGGATGCCAGTGGCAAAATTATCTGGGCTAAACATTCCGAAATTCAGCAAGCCAACATAAAAGCTCTGAGTGATCAGGACATCAAAGATGGTGAACGTTTACCACTAGCTGTCAAAGATATGGGCAGCTGTGAAGTCTACCCACAGTCTATACAGCATAATCCCAATGGAAGGTGAGCCATGAGATCTTATTGCGTTATTCCCATAGATTGTACAAATCCATAGTTTTCCGACGACACCAGACACTATCAACTCTTTTCCTGTTTTTTCTTAAAATTTTCACCCACTTAACATATGAGTAATTTTCATCCACTTGAAGTTGTGGGTCGCGGCTACTTTAAGTGGGTGAAAATTACTCATATATGTTTAATTTGAGACAAAGCACTTGCAAATCTTATGTTTAAACACTCATTTATTTCCTAATAACTGTGATTTGTCTGCTGGTCTAAATCAAACAGTTTTAAATGATTATGGTCATGCTTAGTGCTTGAAGGGTTAACTCTTTACCTGCTAGTGATGAACGTATGCGCATTATGACATATTTTGAAAAGATGATACCAAGTACTCATTAAAATCAGCTGAGGAGTTTTAATTTGGTATATCACACCTATTTATTTTAACCCTTTAACTGCCGGTCTTGATTATTTTATTTTTTTCATGTTTTTATTAGCATGTTGAATACCATCTTTTAAGCATGTTAAAGATAAAACTTGACATCAATCGGCAAGATTTGAGAATACATGTAGTTAATCTCTATTTCGTCAAATCTGAATAATTTTCACTACTTGAAGGGGGTGAAAATTACAATTAAATAATTTGGCGGTTAAAGGGTTAAAAAATCATGTAATTTTCATTTACTGTGAAACTGTGAGATGGGAATTGCGGTGGTTATTGTGGTAGCAATTGTCAGCTTATAAATTTCGAATCCACTATTGCTTTTAAATTATAATTATTTTTCTATAAATATTGCATTTAATTCCAGGTTTGTTGTTGTATGCGGTGATGGTGAATACATCATCTACACAGCCATGGCGCTGAGAAACAAAAGCTTCGGGTCAGCGCAGGAGTTTGTTTGGTCTAATGATTCATCTGTGTATGCCACCAGAGAAAGCAATAACCTAGTCAAGATCTTCAAAAATTTTAAGGAGCAAAAGTCATTCAAACCTGACTTTGGAGCTGAAGGTGAATACTTTGCAAGAACCATGCATTGACCTGGATCGTTCACTCTTTGAGCACAAGAGCTTTGGGCTATTCAATTAAAATTTGCAGTCACTTCAAGTGACTGAAAATTACCCAGATTTGTAAAATTAAGTAGCAGCGTAAATTAGTTTCACAGATTTAAAGAAATTGTCTAATTCTAGAAACTGGTTATATAAGTGTGAATAAAATGCCAGAAGCATTAGTGCAGTTAGTATAAGGGACGTCAGTGCTCTAGGGGTTAACACTTCAGCGCAGGGACCAACTTCAGATGTCAGAGTGTGATGTCTATGGACGTCAGATCTATAAAGTAGCTCCCCGCACTAAAAGAATTACTAAATTATAGTGGCCCTAGACCCATAATATAGGTATTCAAAAGAAACTGAAAGAGCTAACTAAGACAATTATAATGGCTTCAAATTGATTAAAACCTTTGGTCTACATTGGTTTTACAAAAATATTTCAGAGTTGTAAGGGTAAACCCTAGTTTTGTTGGGCACGTGACTTATATATAATATGGTTTCAAGCATTTTTCAAACTAAATAAAAATGCCATTAAAATTGATAAAATATGCTGTCGCAGATCACTCAGTTTATCAAATACTTGATTTTTGAAGGTGTTTACTTTTCAAAAATAGAAAGATATGATCAATTGACTTTGATTAACCCTTCAGGCCCCAAGTCACATAAATCTACCACACATCAGAAGTATAGTGAGGGTTATTTAGGGCTTATCCATCTAAAAAAAATGGGGGGGAGGGGGGGTGAGGTCAGGACAAATTTTCGAATTATCTCCCCACCCCTCCCTTTAATAAATCTCTGTGCCACCCTCCTTTTGACACACTGCAATAACACTGCAAATTTTATGAATTATTGCATTTACATTATTTTTTTCAGGTATTCATGGAGGTCATCTTCTTGGTGTTCGCTCGTCAAATGCTTTAGCCTTTTATGATTGGGAAACCACTGACCTTGTTCGTCGCATAGAGATTACACCCAAGCATGTAAGTTG
This sequence comes from Flabesymbios commensalis, assembly GCA_964017125.1. Taxonomy (NCBI): domain Eukaryota; kingdom Metazoa; phylum Annelida; class Polychaeta; order Terebellida; family Flabelligeridae; genus Flabesymbios; species Flabesymbios commensalis. The sequence continues at coordinate 15,312,039 of OZ024917.1, forward strand.
CATTTCTATACTAACAAGAAATATGTAATTTTAAACAGTTTCACACACACATCCCTCGGCCTCATCAGGTGTAGAAGTGCCTTTTGGGATTGTCTCCTTTAACCCTTTCATGCCTGAATTTATTCCCATAGATTGTACAAATCCATAGTTTTCCGACGACACCAGACACTATCAACTCTTTTCCTGTTTTTTCTTTAAATTTTCACCCACTTAACATTCACTACAAGTTGCAAATTGCTGTCGCAATTCTCAACTTGTAGTAGTGAATGACAATGACTTGAAGTGGGTAACAAATTTTTTAAAAATATCGTTATTATTAATGCAGTTTCATGAAATTTGTTGTTCTAAGACCCTTAGTTTGTTGTAAAATTAAGTCTGTTCTCAAGGACTCAAAATGATGCATTTATGCATCGTGAGGGTTTATAGGGTTAACCTACTCTCTGACCTACGATGAATAGAGCTTTACACACCTTCTCATTTACTGAGCACATTACATATCATTTGTTTTTCCCATAACAAGGGTGGGTTGGGTTAACCCTTAACACACTAATGTCGACTACAGTAGACATTCTGTCCTTTTACTAGCACCTGTATAACCAGTTTTTAAAAGTAAAATATGCTTCCAATCTTTAAGACACTGATATATGTTGGGACCTAAATTTTGCAAATCAGACAAATTTTCAGTCACTTGTAGTTGTGTATCGCGGTAGCGAGCCACAACTTCAAGTGACTAAAAATTTTAATTGAATATCTCAGTACTCTAGGGGTTATTGGCATACTTTGGTGTCTTGTTTGGCATAGCTGATGTTTTGTGACTAGAAGATTATATAATATATAAAATTAATGTTGATTTTAGATTATGTGGAATGAGAGTGGTGAGTTGTGCTGCATTGGCACAGATGAGTCATTTTTTATGCTGAGGTTTAGTCCCGCTGACGTAGAAAAAGCAAAGGAGCAGCCTGACCTGATCACAGAGGATGGAATTGAAGATGCCTTTGAGGTGTGTAATCATTTCTCAGAAACTTGTCAAAAGCTAGATGGTATGAGAATAATATTATGAGAATTAATCTCACGAATATTTGTAAAGTATTTTTTTAATAAAAGCTGCTTTGTGAGCTTAGCATCTGTCGGCCCACTTATCGTAATTTCTATATTTACAAATTCTAAAAAATGTATTTATACATGTGTGTATAACAAAAGCTTTACAGGGCAGATATGTAGCAGCTTTAAATAAATTAACCCGTTGAGGACCAAACCCGGATTTATTCGGGATTCATGACTGTACACCCAGGACCAGTCCTGAATATATTCAGGATTGATTACAGCTATATAACTATGACATCATAAATTAATCTGGTCTCAGCAGCAGCATTTTAATCTGGTCCTCAACATGCTCACAGGGTCAGGCAGGTTTTAAAATGATTTTTTTTTTAATGGCAGGTCCTCGGTGAAATTGAGGAAATAATAAAAACTGGATGTTGGGTTGGTGACTGCTTCATTTATACAAACAGCCTGAATAGACTCAACTATTATGTTGGAGGAGAGATTGTTACAGTAGCTCACTTGGACAGGTAAGCTGTAGATTATTGCTTCAATGTTTTCAAAATGTATTTGTTTGCAAGATTAGTCCTAAATTGATTTCTTCCTTTTACACGCTGTATTATTTGAATGATGAAATTGTGTCTCGCTGCTGTGAACCACAATTTCAAATGACTAAAATCTGCTTAATTGTACACAATTTGTGCTTATTTTGTCCAACTCTCATCTCTCCCTAACAAATTTCAGTTTATGAAAGACTAATATAAATGCTAGAAACAGCTATAAAATGGATTAGCACTTTAAAGGACAAGCTGTATTAGACCTGTGTTGTTTTTCTTGTCTGGTTTGACCTAATTTTTTTCAGCGCATTAGATTAACCCTTCAAGTATCAATCACGACTATCCTTTTTTTAAATCTTTATAATAAATAGCTATTTTCTGTTGTAAAATTTGAGCAAATTTGTATTGAATTCTCAAAATGAACAAAGTGTTCTAGTTCTTTCGCGACCCACATCTAACCTACAAATTTACATGTTAGATAAATAGACAAGTTGTATTGAGATTTAATAGGAATATTTAATCAAACATGATTTAATTTGTTGTGATGGTGAATCCACATGGGTTCTAGCCCTGCTAGTTCTCCAAGTCACTTTTATTGGGTTTCTCACTCATCACTTTTTTTAAGATTTTTTTCTCACCTCACTTTTTATTAGAACATAATGTAGAGGTCTCTAAGAGCATTAATGTGCTGCTGTACCTGCTTTGTTAACCCTTCCTGTGCAGGGACTGACTTTTAACTCTATCGCATTATTACGTCTCAAGTCTAGTCAGGTACTGAAAAAGTAAAATGTTAATGGCCGTTGCATACATAGACTCATAACATACGTATTCAAATGAAGTGGCGACAGCTAACTGTGGTTTATACAACAAAATAAGTTTAAAAATGCAAAACAAAATATTATGTCAAAAATTTGTAATTTTGAATATCTATCTATCTAGATGATAAAGTATTCTACCTTTCATAAATAAGCTTTTCACTTAAATCTACTAAGCATATATAACTAGTATTATGGCACCTTTATCATCAATCCAATCATGTCTGTGCTTGATATATATTCTCCATCACCTGATTCCTTTGTCTGTATCTTTTTATTTCAGAGTGATGTATTTGTTGGGGTACATTCCACGTGATAACCGTCTGTATCTCGGGGACAAAGAGTTGGGTGTCGCCAGTTTTTCACTTCTTCTATCTGTACTTGAGTACCAGACCGCCGTCATGCGCAGAGACTTTGACACAGCAGACAGTGTACTGCCCACCATTCCGAGAGAGCAAAGAACACGTGTAGCACATTTCCTAGAAAAACAGGTATACATGTATTTCAATGCCTCACTTACCTTGTCTGGTGATCTTTAACCCTTGTCCTGCTGAATTTTAACCCTTTAACCACTAAACACGACTATAATGATGTTCAGCCTTTTTATTATCACTTTAAAAAACATTTTTTGAAAGTGAAATATATCTCATAACTGTGAAATTTGGAAAAAAATGTGGCGATCTCAATAATTTTCACTGCCTTGAAGCTAGGCAGCTTCAAGAGAGTGAAAATTTCAAGTGCTCCACTTACCCAGCAAACACGAGATGTTCAGCTAATGTTGGTACAATTTTTGACCAGCGTCAGAGATTATGGGCCAATATTGTGCCAACATTGTTTGAACGATTTGTGTTTGCTGGGCAGTTTGTAATTTGTATAAATGTTTATTTAGAATTACACAGATTGTCAAATAAATGACTTTGCTTCACCATTATCAGGGTTTCAAATCACAAGCTATGGCTGTTACGTGTGATCCAGAACATAAATTTGAGCTAGCTTTACAACTTGGGGATGTGAAGATCGCTTATGACCTGGCAAAGGAAGCTGAGGTGAGAGTGAAAATAATAACAATAATTTATAATATTCACACTTTTCTTTTTATTGTGTTTATCAATCGGTCAACAATTTGAATTAGTGGAAAGAAGTTATTCAAGAAATTTAGAGGACCTAAGAACAAGAAAAGGCGATGTTTAAAGCATATATAATACAACATAGAATAAATGTGGTTACAGTTATTTCATGACAGTTGTTCAATGTTTCTTTAGCTGCAATCGAAATCTGAGCTTTGAGAATTTGATAAAGCATGAACAACAACGAACCATTCATTAATCATTCACTAGCTCTCCGATCACATACAATTTGATACAAAGCTGTACCACCAGTATGTACTTCAATACTCTTCATCACCTTACACCTTAAATTCTTTGACAGAATTTCACAGAATAATCAGTATGTTTATTATGTCTGATATTTACTAATCAATTGTAAACATTTATACTTTATTTGTAGTCTGAACAAAAATGGAAGCAGTTAGCAGAGCTTGCAACAAGTCGCTGTGAATTCGGCCTCGCTCAGGAGTGCTTACATCAGGCACAGGACTTTGGTGGTCTCCTCCTTCTGGCGAGCTCAACAGGAAATGCACAGATGGTGAACAAGCTGGGCCAGACTGCGGAATCTTCAGATCAAAATAATGTGGCTTTCCTCTCATATTTCTGTCTTGGAAAGTAAGTTGCTTTCTTTTTTCATTGAGGTATTTCTATTAATTCTTCGTGTTTACCTGAAAAGACTGTATTCGCCACTCAGCCCTTACAAGTGTGAAATCTTTTTGTATAAACCATGGAGAACAAATGATTTTCTTCAGTTTGTAATCATCATAAATGTCTTAGTTAGCTCTTTCTGCTTCATTTGAATACCTTACCTATTACTTCGGTGAAAAGTAGATCCCAGTGCTGAAAGGGTTAATGAGTTTCAGCGATCAGCTAAGGTATCAGATTAAATTTTTGCCCACTTGAAGTTGTGTCTCGCTAACACAAAGTCCAATGGGAAGAAATTTCTTACATTATTTTGTGGAATTTCTACCAAATTTAATGCTTTATTTCTCTTTCAAATTTTCTTGTTTGTTTGACAAATGAAATGACTGAAAATGGCTATAGATTTTATTAGCATTTTACCTGCCGGTGCTGCATATATTCGGGTTTTCATTTTTTATTAGCACATTAAGTACCACATTTTAAATATGTGACATCAACCAGCAAGATTTGAAAATAGTTGACCTCCATTTTGTCAAATCTGAATAATTTTCAATCACTTAAAGTTGTGGATCGCTTCAGCGAGACACAACTTCAAGTGGGTGAAAATTTAAATTGAATAATTTGGCAATTAAAGGGTTAAGGGATAGCAGAGGGGTAGACATGACCATTTAATACCAAGGCTACAATTTTATCGTCTACTTAAAGCTGTAGCAATTTTTCTTTTACAGACTAGAGCAATGTTTGGAAGTATTGATCAAGACAAACAGACTTCCAGAGGCAGCTTTCTTCGCACGTACCTACTTACCAAGTCAAATCTCACGGTATAATACATTTTTTTGGACACTTTACAACAATTTACTTATATCAGTTTTAAGTAAAGCTTTTAACTAGTCTTTTTTCTAAGTTATTTTTTGCTGTCTCCAAATTAAAATATCTTAATATATTAACCTTTTTTTCCAATAAATTATCTTATATAATCTCGCTAGCACCAGCAAAGTACATGAATATTACTCGTATTTGTTTAATTTGAGACCAACCATTCTCAAATCTAGGATGTTTAAACAATCATTTCATTCCCGATAACTGATTCAATCTGTTAATAAAACAGAATAAAAGCCATTATTGTCGTGATTAGCAATTAAAGGGTTAATATATTATTCTTTCTAATTGCTTAATCGTTCTTATTACAGGGTTGTTGGATTATGGAAGGAGAACATGGCAGCCATCAGCGCAAAAGCCGCCCAGTCACTAGCCGATCCCACAGAATATGAGAACCTCTTCCCGGGACTTGCAGACACGTTTAAAGCTGAACAATTTCTCCGAGAAGAGAGAGGACAAGTGACACCGGCACGCATGTTCCCCACAGTTACTGTGAGTTAATGATGGAATTACGAAATTAATTATCAGTTGGAATCGATTTGTATAACTAACCAGTGATCACCATAGATCAGTTAATTGTATTTTTTTCAACTAATTGTAGGCCTATGTGTAAAATACAGCAACACTGAAACTCTGTCCCAGTGGTCGCCACTATGGCCAGCCAACCCTAATTAACGGTCACAAAACCAATTTCCAGATCACATTTTCACTGTTAAGATTATGTCACCGTAAAACGCGATCGTGGCCAGTATTTTCGCAACTAAAAAGCTGTTTTTAACCTGAAATAATGGCCACATATTGAACGCCTTGTTCACTACTACTAGACGCCACTTCTTAAACACTGCGGATTCTTGATTCTTACTATAAGTCTACTTCAAAGAGGGATTTTTGCGCACCCCATTCTGGTGAATATGTTATATTTTTTGCTATTGACTTGGAATAACTATATGCTGCACATGGCATTTCTCCATAACTAATATTAATCTTTTAATGTGACCACTTGTATTTAATAACATTAGAATGGGCATTGGTCAAACACAAGGCCTACTGCTGCAGAAATTACCAAAATAAAATAGTTATACTGTGTAGACTAGAGTAGGGCTACTTTATAGCTTGACTAAAGGGTGTAAATGTAATATTTTGGACAGAGCATGCAGGGAGGGGAATTTGAAACTTGATTTATTCAGCTAATAATAAATAACTTAAGGTCATAACAAGATCACCTAAAATGTGCAAATATTTTGGGAATGTGTTGAATATTATGTTTAGTCATGTGATTGCCTGTCATGTTACCTGACACAGACTGAGAAAAAAACAAATCAGGGTGATTGGGTCATGACCACTTTGACCGAGAACTCAATAAAGGCGGAATCACATTGGCTCAGAGAGATAAAGGGTCCTTTTGTAATCCTTTACGTTATTTTCAAAGAAATAAATGCATGCATATTTTTTCAATATATACAAATAAATAATGTTATTTGATTAAATTAGTGTTTTGTAAACAATAATAATAATATCAAAAGAACATGACCACTGCTTCCCCCCCCCCCCTCTAATTTCCTTTGAGCTACTTTTGGCCAACATTTAGGGTGGCCGTTGATAGCAGTTTCTACTGAATATACATAAATATATATATATTTTTTGCTGTCTACTATAGCCACACTGCACTCACTGTGTTACCAAATTTTGACAAAGTAGTATGGTCAAGTGTGACATTGATAAATGCCGGCAATATATTTCAGGCCTCATCGGAAAATATTTTCAGGAACTGTGGAACAGTCCAGGATTTTTTTTTTCCAGCTGTTTATATGAAAATAAAATGCCAATTCAAATGTTTTTCGACTCAATACCCTGACAAACACTGTAAAAATTAAATTTAACAACGTAAATGAGTCTTTTTTTAAATTAATTCATTTTAATAAATTACTGTATCATCAGGTCTGGTTGATTGTGAAAAACCGCAACCATAAATATTGTGGAAACCCACATTCTCTCAAGTCTTGTCATCTATTCCCTGTAGTACAGTGCCCTCCCTGAAAACTTTTCACTAAGGCTTGAATGCACATTCATGTACATAATGTGATACACCATGCGCCTGATGTCCGTACTATCCACAGGTGCTCACTATCTATGGTCTGCATAGATAGTGTACCTCACAGGTATACGACATATACACAGCATAATATGGTAATTAACTTCCAGGTATCCCATCTCTCTAGCACCATTTCTTTATTTGTTTCTGTTCTTCTTGACAGCTGAACTCAGAACGGCAGCCGCTGGAGGAGATGGTGGTGGCAGAGGAGAACGGAGAGTTTGTATACATGCCACCAGGTGCATGTGACCAGGACGACGAGGAAGACGGAGACGGCCTAGTCGAGGTGCCACAGAAAGCCGTCGAAACAGAAGAAGTAGAGCAAGCTGTGCAGGAGAGACTCCAGCCCCCTGCAGAAGAGAAACCAGCAGTGAGTGTATAGCCAGCAAGCATGAGACATTGAACCAATGTTGGGCCAATGTTGGTCGACGTCGTAGACGGCGGCCAACATTGACCCAACATTGGTTCAATGTATCGTGTTTGCTGGGGACCATAGGGTGGCATCTCCTCAATTATTGCCTTGGTGACCCTTTATCTGCTACCGAAACAAATATGCGCACATAATATTTCACATTAACAAATGGTTCCAATTTTTCACAAGATTAATTTTTTCCTGAAAATTTTGAATTCAACAAAGCAGCATCTGTATCAGATATCTGCCCTGTACAGCTCTGGGTTAACCAAAGCTGATCTGAGCAGATATCAAATGACCTATTTGTCGACCTTCCCGTAAAACCTCCTATGTCTATCTTATAGTTTTTGAGACATAGTAAAAAATGAAGGTGATGCGGAATTATTTCTCAAGTTCATCTCAAAGCAAAAATCCCTTCACCTCGCTAATGTCTTGAAAAGAATATAAAATCTTGTTTTTAATAAAAATATTATTTTTAATGAATTCTTTCAGTGAAAAATAAAAAATAGGGATAGGAGGTTTGGCATTAAGCTGATGTATTGTGCAATGACAGTACAAATTACAGTGACTGAAAGGGTCAATAAGAGTTTGTATACTGCCAGTGGCAATGACAAGCTTTATATTCTAGATAGTTACGGTATAATGTTTCATATCACTGGTCATGCAGCCTTGATCTGCTGATACCCACTTCCTACTCGTTGTTTTAGTCCATCTCTAATTTAGTTTTAGATTTGTGCTTTTTATTCCATTGAATTATCAGATCACATCATTAATTTTACTTTGTGGGTCCGAGACAAGGCCAATCTCCCATGCATGCTCCTATAATTTGTAATCCATATTGCTAACACCCTGATTAAATATGTGCTTATGACCAGTTATGACCAATTCGGATGTGTTATTTGTTTAATTCATAATCTCAAATCTCACTATTTTAAATCGGGTTCTACTTTTGCGGTGGGTTATTTCTAATGTGCACTTGTTCAGTGGTGGATGCCAACTAGGACTCTCAGTTCCTTTCTTTTGTTTATCCAGATGCAGTTGTTTAATGTTCCAGTACAGCCGGTTAAACTGTTTGATGCATATATGTATTTATCAAGAACACACTGTACCTATAAAGTACTTGAACCTTGTTTTCACAGGAGCCTGTAGCACCAGCCAGTGAATCTTCAAGTAAATCTGAGGCTGCTCGCTTAGCGGAAGAACTGGAAAAAGAATTACAAGAAGACCTTGACAACATGAAACTCGACGAGAATATAGAAGGTTTGGTAAGTACAGTATTGTTATCGACATGAGAGTATGTGTGTATTGACCTATGCTCAATCGCTTGTTACTAGTTTTCATTCATTTGAAGCTGGAATTGCCATCGCAATTTCCAGCTTTAAATGAAGAAAAATATTTCCATTTATGAAAAAAATAATTACTTTTATTAACTTTTTATTTATTATCTTATCTAAATTTTCACCCACTTGAAGTTGTGTCTCGCCACCGCGACCCACAACTTCAAGTGGGTGAATATTACTCATATTTGCTCAATTTGAGACCAAATATTTGCAATGTTTAAACAAACATTATTTCCCAATTACAGTGATATAATGGGCTGATGCAGCATATTTAAAACGATTAATAGTCGAATGTGCTTAGCGGTAAAAGGGCTTGTGCTATTTTTCAACAACATACTTTATCAATCACAGTAATTTATTTTGTCAAAAACTACCTTGATACCTTTTGCTTACAGACCTAGCGGGACAAGAGTTAATTCTCACATCATTTCTTATCTCTAGACATATCTGAAGTTTCATTTAATTTGAGTCAGAAAAAAAACATTTAACAATTGATTTAATATCTAAATAATTTATGTGAATTAATTTCATTCAATTTTTGGCTTGAAAAGTTATCTTCATGATATTTGGAGTAAACTGGTAAATGCTAGGGCAATGTATGTATTGGATTGCCGGTTAATCACATTTTGCTTTTCTGTGCTGTTCAATGATTAATGACAAATTGATTTAAAAGTGTTTTAGTCCACAAGATATAAGAGACGTGATTGAACAAAGCATTAGTTATTAGCTCATTCATCAAAACATTATTTCAGAGCATGTACAGAGAAATACAGAAAGCCATGACAAATTATTCAATCCCTTTTATTTTAAAAACTTTGTTATTATGGTTAGATTTTTTATTAGTTTTACTGATATTTTAACTTGTGGCTACCTATTTTTTATCTTTCTTATGTTGGATTTTTCGACATTTCAAAATAACAGGAAGAGGGCGAAGCAGAATCTCTACATGTTGTAAGTTTGCATGGCGAATGGAGGGTGTCTATTATTTGGCAGTTTTTTGAGTTGAATGGTTTTTTGTTGTGTAACTGGTTTTTTCTATTTCTAATTTTTTTACACTTCACAAGAGTTTTTCTGCGATTTTTTATATTCTTTATTGCTTTATCAACAAAAATGAAATGCACTCTTATGTCTTTAGTGTTTCACGCCTGATCTTGCTCTCAGTACATTAGCCTGCAGTCTACCAAACAGCAGTATCTGCTTACTTTGCAAGTAAGCAGATACTGCCTTTTGCCACGGAAGTATTGTAGTTTCCATTGACATTGTTGTTTGTTATACGGCAATTTTTTTCCGGTGTATGGAACTGGAAAAAGAAAAGAATTCTGCATGTTTTAAATTTCTTTTTGGCTATCATCGTACTGGTACACATACATACAATACATGCAACAATACAATGTTAAAAAAATTCCATAAGGGGCATGCTCTCCCCACCCTCCTGAAGTAGTGTTTGTGAGTAGGTATAGATTATGACATTTATTGCTAAGCAGCAAGCACAGCTGAAAAAAATTGTATTACCAGTACAGGGTAGGCCTATATAAACACATTTTTAAATTCATTGGCCCTGACTACTAATTTGTGAAGGATGTATTGACCTTTTCCGACATCTTGCTGTTACTTTATATTTGACCTCATCAGATATCTTGCCATAATCAATTTCAAATGATTGCAGATGGCATTCAATTCTCAGTGGTTTCGAAGCTTTCTGGTTTTGGTGCATCTCATTGTTAGTTCTATGCTTCTTGTGAAAACTGAATTATCAATAACAATTTGTTACATAGATGATGACTCACACATATCAAAATGGCTGATTCTAACAGTCTCTAAGTCTTTCCTATTACTGAATGCAAGGATAGCATTACATGATAGACATATAGACATTTATTTCCTATTCAGTAGGCCCTACCTCATTTACCCGAATCTATGATTCATTCAACATGATTTACCATGTAGGTATACACAACTACTACAATACAACTTCATTTTTTCCTAGACCTGTGCAAACCTTATATAAATCTGAAACAGCCTAATTTTTCTTTGAGCAGCCACTTTCGCTCATGAGTTTGGCAAGATATATTTGTCAACTTGATAATCCCTTACGGTTTTCCGTATGGCAGGCCTAACTTTATCAACTGTTTAAAAACTGATGGATATTATTTATTTGCCTCATTTGCAAGATTGTTTCTGTAATTTGACTAATTGTACATGTTATATGTGAACAGTACATTGTTATCAAGCATTATTACATATGTTATGTTTGGCATCTCTGTTAAAACCATTTTCAAGGGTTACTTTATTTTGATACACAAGAGTTGCAATTTCATTTTACTAGTCACAGTTTTGATGCTTTAGTCGCAGTGTATTATACAATGTATCATCGAAAACCTTTCTGTTTGTATGTTTTGTAGGATCTAGAAGATGACGACGACTTGGACAATTGGCCAGCGTAGTTGTGTGTGGCATCATTTTACCATTAATTAGGTAAAACAATTATTAGTGTAACAGAAAAAAAATGTTCTTTGCGAATAGAATATTAAATTTCTATAATGGTTATCTGAGAAAAAAATTGCAAATTAAAAACAAATATTGTCTTTCTGCATGATTACTACATACACTGCTCGTCTTTTTGCAGCTGAACATTGTTGGGAAATTGAGCGTTATCTGATACGAGTGACAGACAAAGACAAAAGATGGAATACAATACTTCTCTAACTTGTCCCGCAAAATATCAAATATTTCTGTTTTTGTTCACGGCTGAACTACTCGCCATCACCTGTATAAATCTTATGGTAATCTTATTTTCCTGCCTTGTACAAAGACCTTGTATCATTTACATGCAATCGTGAACAATTAGTGACAATTCTGCTCTCAAGTGAGCCTGTTACAACTGTGGTGAATAATGTAAATAATAAGACATTCTTGGGGATAATATTTGGTTGTTGACTCCGCACGTCCACAAAACTCACTGTTTTTGTCAACAATAAAGTTTATGATGTATATATCGTAATATTACAGCTGTAGGTAATAGTAAAATGAACACTTAGATGCTTTAATCCAGCCTGACACATGTTCCTTAGTCAAGCCTCAATACAGTACAATACACCGCACCGTAGTTGATTTAATGTTGGACTTTCGTCTGTGACGCTGGCCCAACATCAAACCAACATAGGCTCAGTGTTTTTCAGCTACTTGAAGTTGTGTCTCGCTACCGCGACCCACAACTTCAAGTAGCTGAAAATTGCTCATATTTGTTTAACCCTTTAAGCCCTCATGATGCATTAAAGCATCATTGTAAATCCATGAAAATAGACTTAATTTTCCAACAACTAGGGTTTTGGAATGAATATTTCCATGAATCTGGTTTACCAATACATGGCACTTCAAATCAACTTCATCCACTACAAGTCGAGAATTGCGACAGCAATTCGCGGCTTGTAGTGGATGAAGATGACAATGGTAAATTCAGGCTTGAAAGGGTTAATTTGAGCAAATATTTATGTTTAGACACACATTTCATTCCCAATAACAGTGATTGGGTCGACGTAAAATACAGATTAAAAGCGACAATAGTCGTGATCAGTAGGATAAGAGTTATTATGTGGACACACGATGCAGACTATGTGTATACCCCTGGCTTGTCTACTTCAATATCATTCCCTGGCAGCGACAACTCATTAAACCAAGATAATCCCAGACAACTAGATGTCTGTTACAATATATTGCTGGTGAAGGTGCAGAATCTCGTATGGTAACAAGCCCCCTTAAACGCTCACTTTGGTGTTTTGCTCCTGAAAACTGGAGGGTGAAAGTTAACAAACTACAGATTTTTCACTTTTAACCCTTATCCTGATAAATAGAATACTTATAATTTTCAGCCACTTTAAGTTGTGTCTCGCTACCGCGATCCACAACTTCAAGTGGCTGAAAAAATAATTTTAATTTCCACCCACTTGAAGTTGTGTCTCGCTACCGCGACCCACAACTTCAAGTGGGTGAAAATTATTCGTATTTGGTTAATTTGAGACTAAGCATTTTCAAATTCAGATGTTTACACACTAAACACACACACTGCTGCAGTGATTTGATTTAAGATAAAATCGATGCAAGCATATCAGTTTAGCTGAGAAAATGACTGACTAGAATAATATTCTGAATATTCATTCAGTTTATTAGTGTTTCATAAATGTAGCTATCTTTTTCCCTAGGAATTGTCAAATACCTAGTTAAAGTGATCATTAAGGCGTCTTTAGATACAAGATTTGCATTTCCACCATCATCAGAATCATTTTTATCCCATGATGTAAAAACGTGAACGACAATTGCATCTGAAACAACAATCTCAATTTATGGTTTGAGAGCTGGATATACTTCATATAGTTTTTGAACCATTATTGAAGTTCAAATGCTAAGGTACATTTAGAAATCGGTTCTAACGATTTTTCCAATTCTTACATCCTGGACTATTTATCATAATCAATTTGTAAAGTAAACCGTATGTATCAAAATGATGAATTATAATAAACACAGGTTTGTTATGCTCCCGTTTTGTTTATGTTGTATCCTTGTTTTTGCTGTGACGTGTTCAAGCTATATTTTTTTTATTTCGGTAATTTGGGTTTCCTTCGCTGACTTGATGCCTACCACAGGCACACCTAATTTCAAGGGCTTTATCATATTATATAGATATACTGGAGGCTCGTCGCACACATTCAATGGAGACCCACTGAGGTAATTGTGAAGCACGTATGAGCCTGCTAGTCCGGCAGCCAACGGGGGCCGACTTTGTTTCGGCTGATAAGTTTTTTGATTATGCATATTTAGGATTTGTGATTAGGATTTTTTTAAGATGCTTAGTTCAAAATGGCCGCCATAAAATCACTAAAGTTTTCATATATTCCTCAATTGTTGAGGTGGAGACTTAACATTTATTCACCAAACCATTATCGTGGAATACAATGACATTATTTAAAGTCAATATCATAGGCTACTCGAAATACTACATTAAGGATTACACTTAATGTCTCTTTTATCTTTAACAAAGCACGTGGAAGTGGAGGCCCTGGCGTACCGAGCAATCATGAGACGTTGACCCAACGTTGGTTTACTATTGGCCCACCTTTCTCGACCTTGGCCCAACAGGAAACCAACGTCTCGTTTTTGCTGGGACTTGTTTTCCTGTCGCTTCAGTGTTGGCCATTAATTCGCTGTGGTATGCAGCTTTCAAAGAAAAAATATATCTTTCCCAAACAAAAAGGAATTCCGTATTGTTGGAAGCCTGTTGAGTCTTGGATCTGGATGTCATTGTCATCTGATTCATCTCACTAACCTCAGGATGTTATCATGATCAAGTTTAGTATGTATGTGCGCAAATGTGTCGTAAGGCCCCCATTCATTCACAGGCCTGTGAATGACTATATATTATCATCAACAAATTTCTGAAAAACGTTTTATCATCACTAAAAACTGAAAAAACAGGCACCTAAAGCAGTGAATATTGTTTTACGCCGCTTTCTGCTCATTGTGGGAATATTGTGACCGATAAGATGGAAGCCTGTATGTTAGGACTAAGTCCTACTCTCATAGTTGAGTGAGAGTGCCGCGCTGTTGTTTTCTCCGTTTCTTGATTTATAAACAAGGCAAACCGCGTTTATATGGAACTTATATTATAGAAATATATTATCAGATATGTAATATTACATATATACGTGTCCAATGGGTACTTCTCAATCAAAACTAATTCTGAGAAGCAGTTATTGAGATAACGCTTTTACAACCTTTCAAATGGCCGCCATTTTTATGAAAATTGCTAAAGCAAACGCTTTTTTATCTCCTGATTATCGGGTAGACAATGGCTACATAAAAATCGGATTAGCAATTCTTTGGCTATTGCGTTCACAAATAATTTAATTTTATAATAAAAATGGCCGCCATTTTCGTAAAAAATTGCTGAACTGTAAACAAAATCAGTTCGTTTTGCGGCCATATAGTTAAGTGCCTACATACGCAATTATGTGTTATTTTGTGGGCCCTTTATGGGTAAAAACGAAGATGAGAGGATTGCCACTTCCTCGCGGGGATTTTAAAAATCCGGGATCGAGGATTTGAAAATTCAGAGAATCATATGGAAAGGAAGATCGAGGATTTACATGTAAGCCTAAATGTGAAGATCAAGCTACAAAAAACTAAGAATTTGGGAAATGAAATGCATATTGTTCGAAGGTTCACAATAAGCCAGTAATCTGGCAATCCTATGTCATGTGTGTCAATTTTTGTAAGGATGAAAAAATGAGGATTTTGAAAATGTGAGGAATTGAGGATTTGCCACTAAAATGCGAGGATAGTGGGGATCTGACCCACCCATAAAGGGCCGGCCCCTGATTTGGTTGATAGGCTTTCGACATGTTGTGTTCACAAATAACTCAACTCCCCCCCCCCCCTGGGGATTTTTCACGGTTGTTATTTTTGATGTCTCTGAAATCCAGTTGCTTACATGCAAGCTGTCAAGCTGTTGGGGCTAAATATGCTAAAATAGGCAAATTAGGCAGCCATTACCGAAAATCCAATTTCAAGCAATATCTCAGAAAATGATCAAGTTAGAATCCTAAAAATAGAGTCTATCATACAGTTTTCATGGTCAACAAATGCAATAAAATATATCTAATTAGGATCAAAATAATAAATTAGCATAAACTATGCAAATTAGGCAGCCATGACTAAAAAATATAGTTTCAAGTAATAACTCAAAAAGTAATCAAGTTAGAATCTTGAAAAAATGGCCACCTTATAGTTTTGTGGACAGAGATTCCAATAAAATATATATTATCAAGATCATGAAAACCTATTAGCATAAAAGATGCAATTTAGCCAATAATGAGGATTATAGAAAATCAGGTTTCAAGCAATATCTCAAAGACCAATCAACCTAGAGTAAAAAGTAAAATGTCTACACTCCCATTTTTGTGGTCGACCTTTCATCTGAAAAACATTTTAAGAGTTCTGAAATGCCCACATTACATGTAAAATGTAACATTTCAACTGCTATTATGTACACACATGTAGTTAAGGCGTTGAGAAATAGAAATTCGTATGAAAAGACAAAATTCAAAACCGTATTATCGCCACACACGACCTCTCACTAAGCCCCATGACCTCTCAGCTACTACCCATGACCAACTTAACGTTTATTTGTCAAATTTTGATCTTTTAATACAGCAGTAGACTCTACTTTTTTCTTTACTATGTTAGGGTTACCCTATAAACCGGATCTCGTGGAAGTTACGTTTAATTAAAATGACACCAAGAATTCATTAACAGAGAATATACAACTCGAAATGCTGTAAAATGACCAAATTAAATGCTGCTTGTGATAAAAAACTATAGAAGACACAGCGATAAAAACATATTAATTTGTAGATTGACATCTCGTCTATATGTTGGACTTATGTTTTGACCAGTAGCTCATATATCTGAGTGTGTAACTCTTCCAAAAGTAGACCATTCTCAGCTTTTTTTCATCACCTCCAAAGCCATGAGCGCTCATAGCGGCTTTTATAGGCTTTATAGATTTCCTCTTATTTAGTAAAGAAGGAACTTCCAGAAATAAAAAAAAAACACAAAAAAACCCAGATATATGCCTTTTGAAAATATACTGAACCCTTGCATTGTGGCAGCTTATAACGGTTGGCCTACTACTTTATTTTTGTTAATTTATTTTTAAAAATCTATTCAAGTTAATTTGCCGTAAAAAAGCAGGTGATGCAAAAATCATACCATAAGCATACCGGGAATGCAATGCTGTTTTGATGTTAGGCCAATGTCGAAGGTGAGTGGACCACCATTAAACCAGCACTGGGTCAGTCTAATGTAGCTGATATAAGGGTATATTATATCAGCTGGCATGCAGTTAAATACCCAATAAACGCGGCACTTTGGCCCAATGGTGTTCTAACGTTGGCTCACCTCCTGCAACGCCGACCCAACATTAATCCAGCATTAGTGTTTAATGGGCATTGACTTGCGGGTGGTTTGTATGTAAGTTAGACTCGTTTGTCCACTCATTGTACATACAACAGGGACATCTTGATCAAACGGTGCGTCATGGATATATATTGCAGGAGCATGTGTAATCCCGTGGGAATATACTGGTTAATATATGCCAGAATATATATATATGTCAGAATAGACCACTGACTGAGAAAAAGTTTGATGGAGTCCGCAAATGGGTGTCAAAACCCTCTTATCAGGCAAAGTTCAAAATGGCCACCATAAAATCACTAAAGTTATCATTTCTTCATCCATAATTGAGATAGACACAAAATTATTTCACCAAGCCGTATGCTTTCGCTATCAAGGAATGCAATAAAACAAACGATACATTTATTCGACATCATTATCATGCAAAATTCAAGATGGCCGTCATGAAATGAATATTTTGATATAGGTTGCATATTTTAACAATCAAAATATCACAGGAATTTATTTAGGCACATAGGCATCCCCACTAATTGTTTCACAAACAATAGGAACTCGAAAACATTATATTATGCATCCAGATTTGTGAAAAACAGCCTAAATGTAAATAGCAGCTTTCCCGTGTTTCATGTGCGGTCTCTAGTTTGGGGTCAGTTGTCCCAGCACCATGCAATTAAGGTAGACATTGCACCGCAGCGTGGTGGATCAGCTACTGTTAGTGTTGTGCAGTTGTACAGCAACAGGGGAAGCTGATCTATTGTTGCTGGTGATGTAATAACTTTGATGAAAGGTCTCTTAGATGACGATAACTGGGTGGACAATGCCAAAACTGATAAACGTATGGACAAGTTAGGGCTGGTCATAATTATGTATTTTGTGCTGGTGTGTCAAAGGACGAATTTAAGTCAGTTTTTTATGCCGTGAGATATCTTACGATCCATTTGTTGAGAAGAATGTGCCATTCTATAGATTGGTCAGTAAGAATTCCATAAAATGGTATACACTTCGTAATATTGCCACCAGATCTTTGTCAGAAGATCGACCAAAACGAACAGAATCATCGTCCAACTACCCTATCCACCTTTTATGTCCTCGTAGTATTCGGTGAATAATCTAAATACAAATAACAGAAAGCAATCTGGCTCAAGTCGTCAGAACAAAACACAGCGCGCCTGACAACTGACTTGTCTAATACGTGTCGCAACACTCATACTAATTTAATTTATCTTAACGCTCGCAGTTTAAAGTCGGTTACATCTGATGTGAATAAAATCAGAGACTTTAACGCTCTAATTGAACTCAGTGACAGTGACATTTTTGGAATAACAGAGACCTGGTTGAATTCTAATATTTTGAAAGTGAATTATTTTCTGATCAATATACTGTTTATCGTGAGGATAGAGAAGAGACAGTACAAAACAAGAGAGGCAGTGGCATTTTAATGGCATTCAAAAAAGATATTATATCACGCCGTCGCGCTGATTTAGAGCCTGACTGTGAAATAATGGTATGTGATTTGCAAGCCAGCAATGCTAAGAAAACAGCTCTTGTTCTTTGTTACAGACCTCCGTCTTTTGATAATGAGTTTTTCTGTACCGCCGTGAATAATACCCTACAAGCTGTTCACCACGAATATGATAACGTGTGTGTTTTCGGCGATTTCAATTTCCCATCCATTGATTGGAGTGGTGATAAAAATACCCCAAACTTAGGTTCATGCGGTAGAGTTTCATTTAAAGAGATAATGTTAGAATTTGGCTACTCATAGATTAACGATGTAATCTCTAATTCTGCAGGCAATATTCTCGATTTTATGTTTAGAAATATTCCAGAAATTATATCTACTGTTTCTGAATTTCCTTGTATATCCCCCACTGATCACGCTGTGCTAAAATATTCAATTTTTATTCCATAGACGTGACATAACAAAAAAGAACGGTTTATAATTATAAAGCAGCCAGTGGAATAAGTTGAGGGCTAAGATTGTAAATGCAAATCTTTGTAGAGTGATTGAGAATGCTGTTGATGAGAACGCGGCTTGGAACGGTTGGCTTGATCTAATTGAGCAGTTTATGTCTGCCACAATTCCCCGCGTCAAGGTGAAGCCAAACCGTTCACACTCGTGGGTTGACAGCGAAATACGTCACCTTAATCACATCAAAATGACAGCATGGCGTCGAGCTTAGCTGCCAAATGTATACCGCTAATTAATACTCACCAACATAGCTTTATGACCGGCAAAACGTGTACCACACAACTGCTATCCGTTTATGATACAGTTGGTAAGCACTTACATGAGGGTAAACAAACTGATATGATATTTTTGGATTTTTTAAAAAGCGTTTGACTCGGTTAATCACAGCTTGCTTTTTAATAAATTATAAAAACTTTTTTTTTTATCTGGTAAATTATTACCGATTACTTAAAAGACCGGTCCCAAAGAGTGGTGCTTGATGGTTCCACATCTGAGTGGGTGCCTGTTACATCTGGTGTACCACAGGGATCAATACTTGGTCCATTATTGTTTTTACTCTTCATAAATGACATGCCCGATAGTACAGAACATTCAATATTATCTTTGTTCGCAGATGATGCAAAATGTTAATGACATTGAAGATTGTGAGCAACTGCAGCGTGATTTAAATAGCCTTTATGAATGGAGTCAAGTTTGGAATTTGAATTTTAATGTTCTTACGTGTAAAGTACTTTCATTTACAAGAAATGCTACTCCTATTGTATGTAAATATCATCTTAACGAAACTGTATTAGAAAATATATCATGCCACAATGACCTGAGAGTCACAGTTGACAAGGGTTTTAAGTATTCAACAATCATGTTTCCAATGTAATTAACAAATGTAACAAAGTCAATTGTATGATTAGACGTTCACTAGGTTATAGAGCTCCAACATCAGTATCCATTAAACTTTAGAAAGCTGTAATACTGTCCATTATTGCATAGTCTGCCCTAGTCTGGTCTCCGTTCACCAAAATTCAAATAGAGTCTATTGAACGAATTCAGAGAAACTTTACCAGATATGCCCTTCATTATCCAGCTAATGAATATAAGGAACGCTGTGAGCTCTTACATATCTTACCATTGTCTTTTCGCAGAGAGATGATGGACATCACACTTCTTTTTAAATCACTATTTGTGTCTGATTTTTCTAATAGTGTTGCATCATTATTGAGATACTACGAACCTGACAGAAGACTACGGTAAAACGGATCACTCTTTTATCCGAGACAAGTCAGAACTAAGACGTTTAAACATTTCTATTCTAATCGCGTAGCTAGCATTTGGAATAATTTACCGAAGGACTTGCACCAGGAGCAAACATTGACAAGCTTTGTACGTCAATTGAATAGTTTTTTTTACTTAAAGTTTGAGGACAGTTTTAACTGTGATAACGTTTGTACTTGGACAAGCAACTGTGGATGTCAGGCGTGCGTGTGATATTCGAATCATCATAATCAACAAGTTTCAATATCACATTCTGTTAGAAAACGTTTCCCTATGCCCGTAAGACAATAATTCAATATGCATGGCATATCATCCATACTCCCACAACCTATGTTGACGAGAGAAAGCTTTTCGCTATGCATTAAACTTTATAAAACTTTTATGCAGCCCATTATTGAATATTCTGCTCCAGTCTGGGTTTTTTCGCTATGCTTCCTAAGAATGCCGGAGGCTTCTCATGTGTTGATGCTCAAGGGTTTTGCAGGCGAGAGCCACCAGTCCAACTCTGAATAGCATAGCATAGATAACTTTTTTCGGCTGCGCGACGGCTATGCGAGCTGACACCAGCAGATGCAATTTAGACTAATCTAAGTACTTTTATTCTAAAGTGACTAACGCTATGTACGTGTCGAGGGCTCTATTTAATACCACATAGTTGTATTATTGGCTTTATAAATACTCTTAATATAGTATAGTTTTATTGTACTTTCATGATATTATATGGTATTTGGCCCAAGTGCATACTAAACTAAACTTCTGTGGTGGCTCAGGGCCAGACATGTGATCTATAACATGCAATCTATTACTATTACTATTACAGTCTTTGAGTTATATTACTATTACTATTAATCTGCCATCTATTACTATTACAATAACTTTTTGTCACCATTTCCAAAGAGATAACAAGCTATACTGCTATCATATATTTCCCATATACATTTTATAATAACAAACATCAAATCATATCAATTTTGGGACTATTTAATACAAATTGAAAATATTTATATTAATTTATTGTATAATTGGCATTTGTTTGGATAGCATGATATCTAGACACTACGTGACCTTTCCGCACAACGCTATTGCAATGTGACATGTTAGCCATGATAACACTGTGAGTGAATGTTAGTTAGGTTATGAGCTATGAAAATCAGAATTAAACTGCTTAAATATAATATTTAACAAATACAAATATCAAAGTAAGAATATTTAGAGTAACATTTATAACATTAACCGTATTCAAAAGTGTTGGATCAGATATTGAATTTCTTCTCTTTAATAAGTGTAGACGGAGTACCAAGTATTGCATTACTAGGTGATAATGTGCTATTTCTCCCTAAACATTGTGCAATAAAATATGGTTCTTCCTAGTAATGATATGTTTGTATTTAATAACATGTTAAAATTTGTTTTGGCGTAATTTCTAAGGTTTCTAAGGCCGTTAGGGTTATGTAAGTTTCGCCAACTGGCGATTATCGCCGTCATTGCACTGTCTACACACCATACATTTGCCCGCCCAGCAAACAGGGGCATTCACCCAATGCTGTGTCAATGCTGCTCACATAACATAACATAACATAACATAACATTTATTTGCCATATAAACACAGTAATAATAAGAAGCATATATGATTAATTTAGCAGGAGACCATCATTAAGACTTTTAAAGTCGCTCACATGATAGCCACCTAAAACATTGTAGTGAAAATGAAAATAAATAATTATTATCAGTGTCTTCGACGCTGGCCCAACAATTAAACAGCATGGAAATGAAAAATGAAATGAATCGGGCTTTAGGCCACCTTTGTGCACATATAGGCTAAACTGGGCCAGGAGAACCTCCTGAGGATGGTGAGATGATTGAGATGACACTGTCCTCCAGACACAGGATTCGAAATTCGAGCCCTGGCGGTCTGAGGCCGAGCACGCTACCTCTCGGTCACGGAGGCTCCCCACAATACTAACTTTCACACGTGGATGGGGAAGAAACAATTTTGTTTCTTTCAAACCGCCGAGACCGGGAACCGAACCCCGGACTCTGGCGTGAAAGGCAGCGGTGCTAACCACTACCCTAGGGCCCCCGCCCTAAACAGCATGGGGAGAATATGCTCCGTGTTTGCTGGGCTGACTATCAGGTCCAAAAGATCAAAGGTGTTTGATCAAGGGGGCTTGGAAATTACTTGTTTTGATAGTGTTTAGGCATCAAGATTTTAAGTCGCGCTTCATTGACCATCGATAACGGTAATTAAATTGCAATGTACTTCACACATTCAGCTCTATTTACAAATATAATGTTGGCAACTGACTCGTCGCCAAGCAAACATGAGATGTTGTTTTAAGGACGGTGCTGGTGCAGTAAAAACACATCGTGTTTTTGGAAAGTGCATCACTGTGGGCATCAATAGAACTAGTACAAATCATCATGTTATATATATAATTACGCCTTTGAACGGACAAATTATTCATTAAATATATTTTCTAAGATTAATGGCATAGGTTAAATTGAAGTGAATAATCAAGCGAATATAGAATAGTGTAATATAAAAGTAATAGGCTATTATCTATTACTTGGCCATCTATTACTATTACTATTACTTTCATTTTTTCGCGATCTGTTACTATTACTATTACAGTGACATTGCCCCCGCTACCTATTACTATCACCTATTACTATCACCTCATCCGTGCTCAGGGCACCCTGGTCACCTTCTATTTGTTCCGTAGTCAAGCAAATATCTACAACGTTGAAATTGTGAAGACCTTATAAAACTAAAATAATGATATTGTTATAAAGTTGCATGCTTTTAAAAATTACTCCACTTGTAGTTGTTTTGTAAGTTTCTACGCTTTCCAGATGTTTTTTTTTGCTACTTTCATACTATTATGTAGTTATTTTATCTCTGGTTTTAGTGCGGGAAACAACAATTATGTATAATATATTTTTATTTAATTTTACTTTAAAGTGGAATTAGGGGCCTACCATGTATAAAGTTGCATGATTTTAAAAATTGCTCCACTTTTAGTTGTTTTATTAGTTTCTACGGTGTCCAGAGGGTTTTTTTGCTACTTTTATACTAATATGTAGTTATTTTATCTCTGGTTTTAGCGCTGGAAACAAAAAATATGTATAATATATTTCTGTTTAATTTTTACTTTTAAGTGTGATTTTAAATGTAATTACCATGTATATAAATTTTATCCGAGATGTCGAACTTAGCTAGGGTGCTGGTCACCTGTATTCGACATCCTGATGTACACAATTTACTTACAATTGCATATTTGTACGGTTATTGTATATATTTGTGTATATAAAGCCTAATAAATAAATAAAATAAAAAATAAAAATATCACCATGCTAAGAGTTGTATATTCTCTGTTTTTGAATTCTTGATTACACCTATCTGCTGTATAATTATTTTGGTTTGGGCAATTATACTTACGATAATACCATAATGTGTTTTTATTGTGATTTTCTTACTTTGGATTTTTCATGGCTACCAGCATGGTATATTAGTATATATGATTGCCTGATAACACATGCATAAAGTGACCAATAAAATAAGCATATGTCTGAAGCATTTTTTTTATTTCATTCTGGTGCCAATTCAGAAGTCTAGGCTTCCTAATTATAGTTCAAATATTATGGAAAAGCTAATTTAGAACATCATGTTGCTAAAAGGTTGGCCACATATCCTGCTAAGCTAGTCACCAAGCTAGATATCAATATGTATATTAGCAGAAATATCCTTATGTATTTCTGATATTAGGGATATCGGGAATTGAGAATAAACACATCGCTCGAGCATATCGTGCACCTTCTGAATGTCAGAAAACTATGGCGTTCGTTTTTTCAGACAGAAGCCTAAATTAGAAACATGCCATGGGTCGGAATAATTATTAGAAAGGTTACGTACAATATGTATACTAGCCGGTGGGAACAAGCTATTTAGAACATTGATAAAAGACAAAAAACGTTTAGACCTATTATCCCAGCACGTACCTAGCGTTACACATGCTAATAATTAAATCAGTGAAATATATTGAGACATGCTTTGAGTTTGAGTCACATGTACTCAAACACTCATCAAAAGCCAATAATTTGTTTAAGCCCTTTGTGATTTCTGAAAATATTTTATTCCCATACCTTATAAATGCCATTGACATTGTGAAACTATTATTTTATCACCCCTTGGTTAAATATAACTGACTTGTAATTTGGGAGATAAAGGGTTACTACATGTGATAATAAAAGCATATTTGTTCATTTAAGTTATTTTTTTATTTACATATCATACTCCACTGACATAACTAGGGTGATTTTAATTTGTTATCCTTGGGATACATAACTGGAGTTGAACAAATAGATACAACCAATCTTTTCTGATATTAAATTTACTGCGTAAAATGTCTCATTAATTGTTATTGTCCTAAAATCTTAAGCCAAACTAGCACATATTAAATAAATATATAATAAGGTGTCTAAAAAGAATTGTCCTAAAAATACGGCCACCGAGTAATTCTGTTTTGTCACCTGAATAGGCCCAACTTATCCTACCGTTAGCTGGTTAGTCCCACTCGTGATCTTCGTTCGGGTCAACTCGCTCTTGTCTGCTTGCGGGGCCTCAGGAACCGGGCTATCCTACATATCCTCACATAATCAAAAGACTAGGCCTAAATCTCAGGATAGGTCTACTGGCTAGGCTACGTAGGGCCCTACCTGTAGCCTACCGATTACAGGTAGGCCTATGAATTTATAAAGAATAAGTTTGACATCAGACATAATAAAGAAGACTTAAGTATATGCCTACACACATGCAGGTTGTCTTCTTTATTATGTCTGATTTCAAACATAAATAAAATCTCCGGCCTCGACAAAATACTGGCCACCTCAACAAAATACTAGTGTCAATATTGAAAACACCGGGTAATATTGTCTATTTATATTTCTACATTTTTTTTCAGATCTCAATACGTATGTTTATTATCACATTTATGCAACTGTTTCATTATACTCACATAGTCATTGACGTTTCTAAGTTATGGCTATTGGGACCAGGCAAAAATATCGATATAGAATGGAAAACATTTATTTGACTAATTAATAACTAGCTGATTCAGTTCCTTATACATCCTTCACATCTATGTTTCTTTTCAGGTGCGGATCCAAGATCTGAAGAAATGGGATGTTGGGGGTTAGTAGCCTGCCCTAAAATAGTTTGGGCATATTGCCTTCTTTGAGGAGATTTGTTTTTTTTTTAAATAATGTAGCATTTTCAAGGGCAAAACCCTTTCACCATATCCATGTTCAATTAGTTCAAACATTAACCCAAGGTTTATTTAAAAATATCCACCTGACCGAATTTTTTGTATTCAAAGAAGTACTTTAAACAACTTAAGTGAAGCAATGATATTGTTCTTAATGGTACATAAATTTTGATGAATAGGACTAATTAAGCTAGACCATATGCACAGTATTTCATTTCTTTGCTACAATAAATTTATATGCCAGGTATATTCATTTTATATGTATGATGCTTCAGTGTTTATTTCGCAGTGGTCTATCCATAAGAGAGACCTACTTACCTAGCTTTGACCGTGCACGGGTCAAAGCTAGTTACATATTATGATAATAAACTCCATATTTGTTAATCTTGTTATTTTAGATTAACATAACATCTTCTAGTATATATCTTCTTATATATATATACAATCTGTTTTTTGAAATTACATTTACCGAGTAAAATTCACAGAGACGTACAAGTTCGATATGTCCCATTATTTCGCCCGGGATTCCAACCCCGTATATCGAGGTTAGGAGCCACAGTTGAGCAGAATTCATGAGTTAGATGTTGTAGATGTTGTATTGTGGGATATGACCAGGGCCCAGGTTCTCATTTCATAGCCCGTTCTTAGAAATGGTGGATTAGTCCAATACATGGATGAGAATATAAGACCAGACCCGGAAGTTTGTTTAAGGCCATCTTGCGACGACCACACGAAGAGGTTCAAAAATGTCTTGTATGTCGTTAGTAGCTCCTAATAAATAGTACTGAGAAAATCTACAAGTGTATTTATATGCACACAAAACAATATGTGAGAGGTGAATGAAGACCCACTTTTTCAGCGGAAAAACAAAAATTTAAGGATAAAATAAACACCATAAGTTATTATAAGAGTGAAGATGAGTATTAGAGCCATGATATCTAGCATAAGGTACTGGTACCATGGCATATCTAGAGCAGCTGATCTCAGATGATCTGCCCCAAACTCTAACACATGTTCCACCCAATAAACAGCTCTCTCTGTAGGCTGCATGGGACGACTACGAAAAATACCAGAGAGTTTGTCTATCTTCTCTTTGTATTGACTTTTCTCTGTCATTTCACGTATGTTGCTGATTAGTTTTTCTGTGGAGAAATTGTGTAATTTCATCGTTATGGATACCCCCTTACTTGCTGCTCGTTTTGCATTATAAGGTTGATCTGAAAAGAATGGTACTGTTATCATGGGTACTCCATGGTAAATACATTCAAACTGACTGTTCAATCCACCATGCGTGATAAATAGTTTCACATTGGAATGTCCGAGGAGGTCATTTTGTGAAAACCACTTTTTCAGCAATACATTTGAAGGAACATCAGCTGGAAATTCTGCTTTGTGACTCCAGACAAAACGAAGGTCTCCCATTTGACGAAATGCCTCCATCATTTTATTCCGCATACTCTCCGGAGATAAATCGTGTGATCCAAATGATACCAAAACCGCGCCACTTTTGGCATTCTCTATGAAATGTCTTATATCTGAAGGTAAAGGCTCTGCAGGTCTAGCTGTTTGGCCACCCATATATACTTCATTTGGCATCATAGGACGAGGATAATCGATGACAAAGTCTGAATCAATCAACCATAAAAGTGATCTTGTGCAAAGGTAATCTATGGAAACGAAAGGTTTTTCTGGTGCGTATGTCGTAACCAGTTTATCATCTGTTGTTGGAACACGTGTATTGATCGACCAGTCTATCAGAGTCCAGGTGTTGATCAGTCGCTCTTTGAAAGTCATCTTGTCAGTAAAATCTTCACCCAGAATAAAGGGAACAAATGAGGGTAGAGCAGGGTTACGACTCAACCAAGGCTCGTGTCCGCCAGTTCGGCTAATGTATGGTATTCCCAGACGATACATCAACACTAAATAACATAGCGAATTCGGAAAAGTGTCAACTATACCAATGTGAAACTTCAGCTTTTTCAGTGTAGAGAACATGGCTTGATCAGATAAAGCATTTGTACAAGGCTCGACGAATCCTTCTATGTTTGTACGAAAATCCACCACAGCTGTTATGTTGACCATCATATCTAGCAGGTTGTCTGCTTTCATGTCACTGAAATCTGGATCTCTGCGGACATACTCAATGACAGAAATATCTCTTTTGGTGACGTCATCTATTCCTGTGTAGTTTTCTGGTAGCATCATTGCTACTTCGTGACCTCTATCCACCATGGCCCCGCCAATCGCCACCAAATCCATCACGTGACTACGCCATGGAAACGGAGTCAAAAGTATACGTGATGCCCGCGTCGAGTGAAGAAATGTGAGAAACGTCAAATATTGTAACCACATGCTGAAACAGAAAGGGTATTTTGAGCCTGATAATACAAACCTTTAAAATTAAATTAGGGTTTTTATTTAAGATTGGATAGGCCCTACATGTAATTGATGTTGATTAATAATATTTAAAATAATTATGTTGGTAAGGTTTAATATTCGTCGATATTACTGTTTAATTTAGGTTACCAGTTGATTTATCGACACACAGACCTAAAAATAAACGAAAAAAAAGAGTTCCCTAACTCCGAGGCCCGGCTTTAGTCTGTTTGAGTGCTATGGACAGAAAATCAGTGTATTGGTCTTCCTCATGGGCCAGAATCCTAAATGTCCAGGATATAATTAAGGAAAGAACCAAGGAGACAAGTTCAAATATATCTTCGACGTCTATTCCTTCCACCACCATCGCCGGTGCTGACCAACATTCATTCAATACTTGCCTACAGTGTACCTGGTACAGAGTATGCAGCACATTGCTGGTTCAATGCCGTTCAATCGTCTACGACGCTGGCCCAACACTAACCTATCACCAGGTTTGTACAAACACGTGGCATTCAACCAATGCTGTTTCAATTTTGACCCACAATCTTCGACGCTGACCCGTCATTGAAACAGCATTGGGTGATCGTACCGTCTTTTCTGACGGCTGCATTATGCTGATGACGCTTTAATATTTCGGCGCCAGAAACACCAGATAACACGATACATAGGCCCAATTCTGATGGAATGCTGGGTCACCGTCTGCGACGCTGGGCCAACATTATTCCAACCAAAACCCTTTAAGCTCTCAACCACAAATATAATCGTGAATAGTTTTTTCTGAACACTTGTTAAAGACAAAATCAATTAACCTGAGGATATGAAACGTTATATTGCACATGCTAGTAAGGACAAGTGTACAGAAATGTGAACCGTTTCACACAAACAGTACCCCTCTTTCTCCTAAATAGGACACACACTCAGGCAAAATAAACTTAATATGATACCGGCCGTAGGCCGGTCTTAATGACACAAGAAATGAAAAAGGTGTTCCACAAGGATTAGTTTTAGGTACACTTTGTGATGTATTAATGACATGCCTCTTGCAACTACATACGTTGACTCCATAATATATTCTGATGATACCACACTGTGTGTTTTTAATCCCCAGGATTTTACTACAACAGCTGTAAACTAGAACAAATAAACAGATGAAAAACAACTGACTCAAAGTAAACAAAATATCATTTATCTTAATTGATCTTATTTTACATCCCACCGGAGAAATGATAATATATGGTTAGACTGTACCACATAAGAACACAAGACATTAAAAACGAACTTCCATATCAAGCGGAATAGTTGGCATTTAGAACACAATATAACATACAATTCCTTTAAACATAATATTACATTATGTTATATTGTAACTTGATCGTTCCTCGTCTGTATTATGGTATATTGTTATACTAATAGAAGACTACTGAAATTGTAAACTAAAGCCTAAACAAGTATCACTGTCAACAAATAGAATGTAGGCCTACACCCCGAATTCTCAGTTGAAAACATAAATTGTGTGAGAATTGATGACATCCATAAACTACAATAGCTGAACCACCTGAGTTTCAAATGCTATGATATGGGATCTGGAAATATTGTACAGTAGAATGCATTTGATAATTTCCTTATATTGCATAGGTATTGTTGAAGCATTTTAGCTTGGTTCTCCGCAAAAATGGGCCGCCAATATAAAAAAGATGTTTTCGTCCATAATATCGACGATAAAAAAACATGGTAACTAATAAAGATAGGGGCCTACAGCGGTATTTTTTGTGATTATACGTATGTTTTTGAACTGCAAACGTTATTTTAATTTTTGTGCTGCGCATTAACCAGTTAGGCTATATAGAGACGAAATTCTTGATTTCTTATTTTGGACAACCTTGTCAAAATAAGAGATACGGGATTGTCTTTATATCTAGCCTAACTGGTAAATGCGCAGCACAAAAGTGAAGAAACATTTGCAGTTGTAGTCTATGGACATGTTTAGATTACATCATTATGGGCATATTAATAAGCCAAAATAAAATCACCGATATTTTGATGATTTCAGCCTGAGCTAGTCCCTTTAAGAGAGACTCATCAGTAACGCTAGTCAGTGAGTAAAATGAAACTGCTTAACGTCACTTTTCGACAGAGACGGTCATATAGGCAACTTTGAAAACGGTGCGATCTGTAACGTTAGATGAAGAATGAATGATCTACGTGGTGATTGGGCATGGACGGTTAACCCTTATCCTGCTAAGTTATTTTTTTAAATTTTCAGCCACTCGACACACAACTCATATTTGTTTAATTTGAGTACAAAAGTTTGCGAATCTTGATGCTTAGACACACATTTCATTCCCCAAAACTGTGCTCTATTTGATCGACTAATCATACAGATTAAAAACGACAAAAGTCGTGATCAGCAGGACAAGGGATAAGAGTGTTACCTTTACTCGCTCGATAAGGGGTTTGGGCATGCTGTATAATGAAAGCTGAAATATGACCTCGGGTCCCGTCCTCGAGTGAACAAGTGAACAAGTGATTTATTACTGTTGTCTTTTTTTTAAAGATATGCAGTGCCAGGCAAAGCTGGAAGATACATGATTAATACAAATAATCAACACGCAACTCTTCTCGATTTTAGCTATACACACAATAAATAGTTAAAATGATTATGATGTAGAGAAACGTCAAGTGAACGCATATTATGTAATCATTAAATTACAGTTGAATTAAAAACTATTCATAATTTTAGATATAAAGGTGCACAAATTTCTGAGTATATTTCCGGACGTAATATTCAGCAACGTGTGTAGCTTCTATGTAGATGGACTTGTATGGTATTGTTTTAAGAGGAGTTCTATTCTCTCTGTCTTAAAAAAATCACATACGAACAAGTAATGAAATTCATCGCCAATGTCTTTTGGTGCAATGTCACATCTGGTACATACACGGGTGTTTCGGAGAACCCGTTCTCTACAGCCAGTTTCTATCGGCAACCTGTGATTTCTGCAGCGGAATTTACTAAATATAATTTTCAGCTTACGTGGTAAAGAAATCAAGTAATTTTCAAAAGTAAAAGTGGTCTTGAACGTTCTATAAATTATACACTTTCTAGATTCGTTGATTTCTGTTATCCATTGATGGATAAACTGGTCTCTCAGTCTCACTTTTATTGACTGTCTAAAACAGTCACGGCTTGCCGGTAGAGACTGGCTGTTCCAAATACCAGATAAACCTATATTATTTAATGTGTCTTTGACAAACTTAAGCCATGGTGACGTATAAGTATCCAAAACATGCAATTTAAGTAATAATCAATATACTATTGAAGAAGTTTTATTACATCTATTATTTTCATCACATATGATAAGTGAGCTCCAAAATAGAAGCACTCTTGATTTAATATTTACAATTAGAGGAGGAGTGCCGACTTCACCATACATTATATTTGAACATGTAAATTTATTAACATTTAATATATATTTTAAAAATCGTAATTGTAATTTCTCGATAATATCAATGTGCTCACTTCCCCATATTTCGCAACCATATGTAATAATGGGAACAACTATATGGTTACACAGTTTAAGAAGAACATCAAGAGGTGAAAATAAACACCTAGCTTTACGTGTTAGAGAGAACATTGCCCTACTACCTTTCTCATATAATTTCTGTTTTGCTTTGTTACATTTCCCATTGTAATTAAAAATAAGCCCAAGATATTGGTAATCTCTGACAATTTCTAATTTAACATTACCAAACGTAAATTCTGGGGGTTTTTTTTACATAGCCACGAGAGAATACCAACACTTTTGTTTTGGATACAATGATTTTGAGCTTCCATAGTGTACAATATTGATCCATTGCATCCAGAGCTAGCTGCAATTCTCTCGGACTCTCTGCTAAAATGACACTATCGTCTGCGTGGAGAAGAACATAAAGCTTTAAATACGTGTCAAGATTAATATCGTTTAAAAGATCAGAAATGTTATTGTTAATAAAAGACAATGCATTGTATTTGGTGCTTAAATAATCTCTTAAATCAGACAGAAAAATTGAAAATAACAATGGTGATAAATTTTCACCCTGTCGAACACCTGTTTTACAAGCAAAATATCCTGATGTTTTACCAGCTATCGAAATGCAAGATTTCGCGTTATTATACATTGAATAAATTGACTTAATTAATTTTCCACCAATACCCTTTGCTAGTAGTTTAGACCACAGCACAGCCCTGTTCACCGTGTCAAAGGCTTTGCTGTAGTCCACGAAACAGCAATACAATCTCTTTTTCTTAAACAAATATAGATCAATTAGTGTCTTTAAGGAAAAAATGTGATCAGCGGTTGAAAAACCTTGCCTAAATCCTGCTTGTTCATTTCCTATAATATCACACGACTTAGAATAAGAGGTTAATCTGGTATTGATACAGCTTGTAAAGAGCTTTCCCAGACAACTAAGAATAGTAATTCCACGATAATTCGACGGGTCCCTGGGGTCACCCTTTTTTTTTAAATTGGTTTTATTATACCTAAACATCAGTCTGTGGGAATAAATTCGCTGTCAAGTATTACAATAAAAAGCCTAACTATTATTTCTATTAATATATCCGGGGAATTCTTGATAAATTCATTTAAAATTAAATCTATTCCTCCACATTTATTGTTTTTTAATGTTTTCATTGTTTTTTTCACTTCAATTTCAGTAAAAGGTTCATTTAAAATTTGATTATCCATGTTAATGTCGAGATTTGGCCTATCAATGATATCTTCTCCGTTCCCAGAATTCAAACTCTCAAAATGTTTTTTAAAAGTATCCAGTGGTAAGTCGTTTACAGATTGAGGGGGTCTATCGTTGTTTCAAAAATCTTTTGGGTTATTTGAACTCAGATTACGAATTTGTTTCGCAATTTCACTTTTGTATTTGTTGAATGACGTGTTAATTTCCTATTTGTATTCTTTGCTTGCATGCCTTAATTGTTGAAGTGATTGGTTGTTCTTAAGTGTTCGATACTTATTTTAAAATCGTATATATTTGTGTCGTTTTGTCTCACATTCTGCGCTATACCATGGTTTGTGTGTTTCTTTACGCCTCCTAGTGGATTGTGTGTTGTGAGGGTTACGCTGTCGCAGCATGCCAGCGTAGTCTGCGGCTTGTGTGAGAATGTTTGATATATTTTTTGTAATGTCGTTTACATCTTTTTGTTGTATGTTGTCTTTGTGGTTTATATCTTCTAGTAGTTGTAATGTGTTATTAAATCGTTCGGTATCAACAAACTGATTAAAGAGGGTTTTGTTTTCACTGTTCCACTTAGTGTAGGTAAGTGCAGATGTGTTTTCTTCGCATGTGTCGTGGTTAGTGATAGATACTTGCTCATGTGGCTTTTTGTTTGTATCGATGTGTACTTGTGTGGATATCTTGAAGATTATGGGACAGTGTATATCAGAGAGTAAAGGATCAAATTCATCCACATAAAAATCAGCTATGCGATTAAACAATTCGTCTGTACATATTACATAGTCAACTACACTCCCATTTTTACATGTGAATTTACCAAGGTCTTTATCATTATGACATCTTCCATTCAGTATATACATCCCTATAAAGAAATCAGTCGCTTGCCGCTGTTATTTACATGACATTCCATATTGGTTCTAAGGGCTGGGATATATGCATCCGCAGTTATGTTAAGAAAATCAAGATCTTTATCATTATCCATTATATCTGATTATAGGTTTACAGTACGGGCATTAAAATCTCCCATTAAACAAATTTCTGTGGATTCGTCTTTCCCTTTGATGTCCGCTATAGTTTCCTCTATGAAATCAAATACTGTTGGGTCAGCATATGGAGAGCCCTCTGGAGGGTTTTATATTACACCAATTACTAACGGTTTACCATGAAATGTTTTAGATATCGATATCCAGAGAGTGTCTTTAAATTGAATATCCATCTCGGTGATTCCCCAGAGCAGGCCCCAGAGCAGGCCCCAGTTATAGTTGAGGGGTAACTCCAATTATCCCAAGGTTTAACACAATGTCAAATACTCTATTGGCGGACTAGTTAAAGGCTTTACAGCGTCCAAATCACTGATGTGAGATGCGAAGGAGCTGCCATTAACGTGATTACCCAGAAACATTTTGAGGTGAGAAACCAAAAAATCCACGCAGGATCAGCGGGGTTCGAACCCGTGACGTATGCATGACTGACGAGGCAATCAGGCGTTCTGCCAATGGGCCACGTCCCCATTTCTCTTGGCTCGAGATCATGGATTTCTAATCAATCAATCAATCAATCAATCAATCAATCAATCAATCAATCAATCAATCAATCAATCAATCAATCAATCAATCAATCAATCAATCAATCAATCAATCAATCAATCAATCAATCAATCAATCAATCAATCAATCAATCAATCAATCAATCAATCAATCAATCAATCAATCAATCAATCGATTAATAAATTAATTAAGCAATCAATCAGCGGACCGAGCTCTGAGGCCCTCAGATACTTGTGTCATAATCCAGGTCATAATCCAGAACAAAGCAGGTTCGTCAACAGGGAGCCTGTGTAAAGTCTGGAAAAAAGTGGGAGCCCCAGAATCTACCCCGGGGTAGATCATGGACTATACCGCCGGGTAGATTACGGCGGCTCCCAGAGTCTACCCCCCCCCCCCCCCTCCCAGGATCTACCCCCTTTATTGTGATTATGTGAGGTGTCTTCGGCTCCCAGAATCTACCCCTCCCTCCCAAAATATACCCCCCTTTTCAACAACTATTTGTGACCCTCCCAGAATCTACCCCCCCCCCTCCCAGAATATATCCCCATTTTTAACAACTATTTGTGACCCTCCCAAAATCTACCCCACCTCCCAGAATATATCGTCATTTTTAACAACTATAAGCGACCCTCCCAGAATCTACCCCTCCGTCCCAGAATATACCCCCTTTTCAACAACTCTGTGCGACCCTCCCAGAATATACCCCTCCCTCCCAGAATATATCCCCTCCCTTTTTATTTACTATATGCGACCCTCCCAGAATCTACCCCTCCCTCGCAGAAAGTACCCCCATTTTCAACAACTATATGCGACCCTCCCAGAATCCACCCCTCCCTCCCAGAATATACCCCTCTGTTCAACACCTATATGCGACCCCCCCCCCCCACAATCTACCCCTCCGTCCCAGAATAAACCCCTTTTTCAACAACTATGTGCGACCCTCCCAGAATCTACCCCTCCCTCCCGAAATATACCCCTTTTTCAACAACTATGTGCAACCCTCCCAAAATCTAACCCTCCCTCCCAGAATATACCCCCATTTTCAACACCTATGTGCCACCCTCCCAGAATCTACCACTCGCTCCCAGAATATACCCCCTCCCTTTTCAGTTACTATATGCGACCCTCCCAGAATCTACCCCTCCCTCCCAGAATATACCCCCCCTTTTCAACTCCTATATGCGACCCTCCCAGAATCTACCACTCCCTCCCAGAATATACCCCCTCCCTTTTTAGTTACTATATGCAACCCTCCCAGAATCTACCCCTTCGTCCCAAAATACCCTCTCCCTTTTCAACAACTATAATATTATGCGACCCTTCCAAAATCTATCCTCCCCTTCACCAGAATCTACTCCCCCTTTCGACAACTATATGCAACACTTATAGAATCTACCCGTAATGAATAGGTGTGGATCTATGTAATTCTCATTATTGCAAAATCAGTGGTATCCTAACATTTTATGCATGATAATTTTGTCAAAGAAAAGTATCGTTCGTTTTATCATATTCCTTTAACAGGCCCGTCACCAGACTTTTTAAAAGGGGGGTTCGGGTCACATGTGTATGTACTGTCAATGGTGGTTTGGAGCTTGAAAATAAAAAAATAACATACCAAAACGTATCATTTCTAGCGAAAGGGGGGGTCTATTCATGGAGAGAGGGGTAAATTCTAGGTTGGTCGCATATATATAATTGTTGACAGGGGGGAGGTATATTCTGGGATGTAGGGGTAGATTCTGGGAGTGTTGCAATTATAGTTGTTAACAAGACTACTTAAGTCCAGGAGCTCCCGCTCCGAATTAGAATTTGATTCAAGCAATTTTGTGTAGGGTTATTAATGTAGTCCTAGGCTAGGGCAAAAATCAAGACGCAAGACAACTAGGTCTAAGAAGCCCAGTCTAAGAGTAAGATAAAAACTAGACAGTCTGTCAGAGATTGCAAACCTCCATTGAAATTAATGATCCTAATCAGTATACCAGTAATGGTCACCTATCTGGCACGGTTTACCCGATATCAGGCCAATCGAGGTAACTAATAGCTGATTTACGGTCATTTTGAATTCGATATAAATTAGTTAAAAACTTAGGGTGCATCCTCCCCCGGAACCTCAAATTTTGTTTTATAGTAATGGACTAACATCTAACACAGTTTGCAAAATATTGGGCATGTGAAAGTAAATAATGGCCGATAGGGGGGCATTTTGAATTTGACCGAGTCAGAATTTTTCAAGATGCATCCTCAGCTGAAACCTCACATTTCATTCTATAGTAATCGTCTAGCTATCTAGCACTGTTTACCAAATATCGGCCATGTGAAAGTGAATAATGGCCTAAAGGCGGCCATTTTGAATTTGATTCAGTCAAAATTTTTCAAGATGCATCCTCTCCTGAAATCTCACATTTTGTTTTATAGTAATGGTCTAGCCATCTAGTACGGTTTCCAAAAAACGGCTATGTGAACGTGAATAATGGCCGATATGCGGCCATTTTGAATTTGATCGGGTCAATTTTTTTCAAGATGCATCCTCTCCTGAAATCTCACATTTTGTTTTATAGTAATGGTCTAGCCATCTAGTACGGTTACCAAAAACCGGCTATGTGAACGTGAATAATGGCCGATAGGCGGCCATCTTGAATCGGGTCAATTTTTTTCAAGATGCATCCTCTCTTGTAATCTCACATTTTGTTTTATAGTAATGGTCCAGCTATCTAACACGGTTTACCAAATATCAGCAATGTGAAAGTAAATAGTGGCCGATAGGCGGCCATTTTGAATTCGATTGAGTCGAAAGTTTTTAAAAGGCATCCTCTCTCGAATCGTCACATTTTGTTTTATAGTAATGGTCTAGCTATCTAGCACGGTTTACCTGATATCAGGCCTATCGAGGTAAATAATGCTGATTGTCGGCCATTTTGAATTCGTAAGTTAAAAATTTTCAGGGTGCATCCTCCCCCAAAAACTCACACTTTGTTTTATAGTAATCAGGTAATGATCTAGCCATCTAGCACGGTTTACCAAATATCAGCCATGTGAAAATGAATAATGGCCGAAAAGGCGGCCATTTTAAATTTGATCAAGTCAATTTTTTTCAAGATGCATCAGGCTCATCTGAAATCTCACATTTCGTTTTATAGTAATGATCTAGCCATCTAGCACGGCTGACCAAATATCGGCCATGTGAAAGTGAATAATGGCCGATAAGCGGCCATTTTGAATTTTGTCGAGTCGAATTTTTTCAAGATGCATCTTCTCCTGAAATCACACATTTCGTTTTATAGTAATGGTCTAGACATCTAGCACGGTTTACCAAATAACGGCCATGTGAAAGTGAATAATGGCCAATTGGCGGCCATTTTGAACTTGGACGAGTTGATTTTTTTCAAAATGCATCCTCTCCTGAAACCTTACAATTTGTTTTATAGTAATGGTGTAGATATCTTGAGCGGTTTTCATGATATTCCACAATATCAGGCCTGTCGAGGTGAATAATGGCCGATAGGCGGCCATTTTGAATTTTATCAACTTGAAATTTTTCAAGATGCATCCTCTCCTTAAACCTTAAAATTTATTTGATATTAATGGTGTAGCTATCTTGAGCGGTTTTCATGATATTCCGCAATATCAGGCCTGTCGAGGTGATTAATGGCCGATAGGCGGCCATTTTTAATTTTATCGACTTTAGCACGGTTTACCAAATAACGGCCATGTGAAAGTGAATAATGGCCAATTGGCGGCCATTTTGAACTTGGACGAGTTGATTTTTTTCAAGATGCATCCTCTCCTGAAACCTCACAATTTGTTTTATAGTAATGGTGTAGCTATCTTGAGCGGTTTTCAAGATATTCCGCAAAATCTTTCAGTCGGATTTACCGATGTTATAAATTAAGTCAAAGTACTGGGTCAACTTCAAGGTCAAGGTTCAAAAACCTGAAAAGGCACAACTAGGGACCTTAGAGAACATGTATGTGCAATATGACTGTCATCGGCTCAGTACTTTTCGAGAACTGCGCCGGAAACGAAGTGCGCGTCAAAACGTCTAAATAGGTCATAGTTCTGAACCAGAAGTGGGTCAAAGTTCAAATACCCCAAAAGGCACAACTAGACCCCCTTGTGTGTAAAATTTGAAGACAATCGGACAAGTACTTTCAGAGATATGCCCCGGAAACGAATTGTTTACGGACGGCCCAACGGCCCAACGCCGTAACATCATCATTTTCTCCTCTGCGACCTTGGGTATTGAATTCAGATTGAAAATATTTTAACCTGTCCATTATCCACCTGGAAGTAACCCACATACCAAAATTTTTTTTCCTAGCTTATTTTCTTACAAAGTTATAGGCAAAAGAAGAGGCAAAAAAAACGGAGGTAGAATCCATAGCTCCCTCCGTCTCACCTACGGTGACGGCGGGAGCTAAAAAGGGGGGTATATTCTGGTAGGGAGGGAGGGAGGGGTGGATTCTGGAAGGGTCGCATATAGTTGTTAAAAAAGGGGGGTATATTCTGGGCGGTAGAGGTAGATTCTTGGGGTGTTGCATATAGTTGTTTAAAAGGCGGGTATATTCTGGAGGTAGGAGTAGATTCTGGGAGGGTCGCATATAGTTGTTGAAAAGGGGGGTGGTGTATTCTGGGATGTAGCAGTAGATTCTGGGATTGTCGCAAATAGTTTTTAAAAGGGGGTATATTCTGGGAGGGGTAGATTGTGGGAGGGTCGCACAAAGTTGTTGAAACATTATATATTCTTGGAGGGAGGGGTAGATTCTGGGAGGGTCACATATATTTGTTGAAAATGGGGGTATATAATCTGGCAAGGAGGGGTAGATTATGGGAGGGTCGCATATAGTTGTCGAAAGGAGGGGTATATTCTGGGAGGGGGGTAGGCCTATATTCTGAAAGGGTCGCATAATATTGGAGTTGTTGAAAAGGGGCCCGAGGGTATTCTGGGAGGGAGGGGTAGATTATGAGAGGGTTGCATATAGTAACTAAAAAGGGGGTATATTCTGGGAAGGAGGGGTAGATTGTGGGAGGGTCGCATGTAGTTATTAAAAAGGGGGTATATTCTGGGAAGGAGGGGTAGATTCTGGGAGAGTCACACATAAAAAAATGTTGAAAGGGG
Source organism: Flabesymbios commensalis (assembly GCA_964017125.1). Classification (NCBI taxonomy): domain Eukaryota; kingdom Metazoa; phylum Annelida; class Polychaeta; order Terebellida; family Flabelligeridae; genus Flabesymbios; species Flabesymbios commensalis. Next base: position 15,351,164 of record OZ024917.1, read on the forward strand.
GGGGGGTATATTCTGGGAGGCAGGGGTAGATTCTGGGATCCAAACACACCACCACAAATCACGAAATGGGGGGTAGATCCTGGGAGGGAGGGGTAGATTATAGGAGCCCCCAGTATCCACCCCGGGGTATCATCTAGAATCTACCCGGGTATAGTTTCAAGAGAAGGGGGGGGGGATACTCTGGGGTGTTACACCGGGCCACCAAGGAGCTTAGGGCGGGAAAGTCAGATCAAATAGGTGAGATTAAGTAATTTCAGGAATGTTAAAATTGTTTGGGCATTACATTTGAGCACATGCAGAGCGTTCTACAAGGCTGTGGAGAAAGCTCTTGACCCAGTCGTAGTTTATAAAGGTCTACGGGGAACCAAAATATATTTGAAGAATAGATATTTTGAGCATTTCGACCGAACAAGTAAAGACTAAGTAAGTCAGCGAGATATGCAGGTTTGTTGTTTTTTTGTGGTTCGGAAAGTTATAGTGCATATTTTAAAAGGAATTCGACATTTGAGAGGAAGCCAATGTAATTGTTTTAGTATACGAACATAACGAACGTAGGGTCACACGTGGGCTTACTTTACCACTGTATCAATTAGGCAGTTGGAACGTACACGTTGTAATCTAGCAATGTCTTTTTTTCTGGAACGTTGTGATAGAGAGGGTTACAATAATTTAACTTGCTACTGACCAGTGCCACTGCAATTTGTTTGGCAAGAGCTGAGGACAGACGTTTTCGAATTCGACGCATGTCGCAGATAGTTATGATAGAAGCATGACCTGCATGTTTGGAATGTTTTCAGAAATTCAGGCTACGGTCAAATACCACACCAATGACACAAGCCATTCAGACACAGAATTCGAAATTCGTAGCCTGGCGGTCGATAATAATAATAATATGATTTAATATGAACAACGAATTCAAAGAACACTTCTTTGTTTCCTCTATGTCTAATTCCTACTGTACTAGGCCACTGTATTTCCAATTTGTTAGTATGCCTATTATAATTTATTTGTATCTTTATATCCACTTAATGATGCAGCTACTATATAATTATCATTTAAGAGATGAGGGTGTGGAAATATGTATGTGTGTTTGCGTGAGTGCAATTTATATGTGCACCACTATAGCCTTTAATTATAAATAATTGGATGTTTGGATGATTAGATTTATAGTTACACATCGTGCTTAATTTATATGAAGCACAATTTGTGTGGCCTCCGATCGCGACATGTAGCAGTTACTTTTAATATTGACTTTAATAATTAACCATTTCACTACCATACATGACGGAAATTTCCGTCGTCATTCGTCAATGAACGTAACCATAAAATGACACAAATTTTCGTCAAATATATACTACATTTATGTATTTTTCGTCATTTGAAGCTGGAAATTGCGTTAGCAATTCCAGCTTTAAATGACGAAAAATAGAACTCCTACACCAGTATATCTGGATCCTGGCATGCACCCCGGCCTGGAAGTCAAAGGGTGAAAGCGATACAATCAGGCTAAAATCATCGAAAAATCAGTATTTTTATTTTGTTTTTTTAATATGGCCATAAAATGTGAACTGGAATTGCGGGAGTTTTTTTTAATTTTGGGTCGCTGTGGCAACGTAGCAAGTGTGCCGAAAATCCCATTTATCAGTAATTCCCGTATTTCTTATTTTGAACATGCATGTCCGAAATTAATTATTTTTGTCCTTCTTTCTCGCTTAACTGGCAAATTCGCAACACAAAATTAAAAAAAAATACGCAATTCTGATCTATGAACATGGAGGCATATTATGGACATATCAAGAAACCAAAATAAAAAAACATGATTTTTTAATGATTTTAGCCTGACTGTGTCGCTTTGATTTTCGATGAGATAAACGATTCTATCAGCATGTCTAGTTGTCTTATCACACTAAGTGCAATATTATAGATATCACATTTCGTTGCCCTTGATATGAAAGGGGGTATCTGTCACTTTGTAAAGTGACAGATATCCCCTTCCATATCCAAGGGGACGATACATTTCGCAACTGGCGACATCAGTGTAATTTCCTGTTACATTGTGTGACTACACCACTGTCACCAGCTACATTGTGTTCATCTCTCTACCGTAAATGCAACCGATTAGATTCTGAGGCAGACTACATTATGGGTCACAGCGCAATAAAGTTATCATTAAAATACATAAAACAGGAGTTTAAAATGACATAAAACAGTAGTTTAAAATGACATAAATCAGTAGTTTAAAATTAGTAGTACATCAGTATATATATATATATATATATATATATATATATATATATATATATATATATATATATATATAATCGGTTGTTACTTTTACAACGGTATATTAACCTGATGTATCATATAATCATAGACATATAATCTGCTGTTTTACTTACTTGCCTCTTTTCCTACAGGTATCCTCGGTGTCCCCACCACTCTCTTTACCATCACTGGTGCAATCCACAGCTGCCTGAAAAACACAGCACCGTGCCCGCACAATGGCTTGTCCAATGTCTTCCCAGCAAATGATATTATAAATAGCCCAGCGTTGGACCAATCGTCGAAAAAATACTAGATTCGCCTGAGAGACAAAACTTGCCTCTGCACGCGCCCCACATAGTACATTAATTATAGAGAAACACAGTACTGTCACCAAATTTGTATGTAAATCACGTGAAAATGTGATGTCAGAATCACATCAAAATCTAATCAACATATGACCAGGGTAAGTTGCTTCCTTGGAACAAATCGGCAAAGCAGGCAAGCTCTTGAGAATAAAATGTGATCCGTCGGCCATCTTGAATTTTGTTGAAAAAATGAAAAACGATTCTCCTGACAATTTTCTCAGGGACACTGAGCATACCAAATTACCAAATTTTGATAATAGCCAAAATGATCAAAACTGAAATATCAGCTAAAATCCTAAGAAAAATTAAAAAATATAAGTTTTTCTTATCATAATCACACAAAAAACTAACCAGCACACATCAAGGGTAGAGTTATTCCTTTGAACCAAACATGAAACAAATCCATGAAGCGGTTCAAGCTCTAAAGAGTGACATCTTGGATTTTGTTGAAAAAGCTAAAAAAACGCCAAAAAAATTACCGGGCAAATTCCCTAGAGCCAATATGGATACTGCAAGTATTTAGAAATAATCCGAGCAGGGGTGTATAGCTATAATACCAAATTTTGGTGATAGCCAAGATAAACAAAACTGAAAAATCCTCTAAAATTCTGAAACGTAATAAAATCTAAGTTTTTTTTATCGGAATCACACCAAAAATTAATCAGCACATGTGCAGGGTAAGGTATTTCCTTTGAACCAAACATAAAACAAATCCAGGAAGCGGTTCAAGCTCTGGAGAGCGACATAGGATTTTGGCGGCCATCTTGGATTTTGCTGGAGAAGCTGAAAACTCCCAAAAAATTACTGGGCAAATTCCTCAGGGCCGATATGCATAGTGCAAATATTTAGAAATAATCCGAGCAGGGGTGTATAGCTAAATTAACAAATTTTGATGAAGAAACTGAAAAACTCAAAAAAAGTACCAGGCGAATTCCCCAGGGCCAGGGCCAGTATATTTGGAAATTATCCGAGTAGTGGTTTTCGAGTGAGAGCAGAAAGAAATAGCGGCGGCGGCGGCGGGTGGACTCGGCAAAAACAATAAGTCTCCACCACCACATAGTGGGTGGAAACTTAAGAGTAAATGCGATACTTCATTTGGGCAGAGTTGAAAACAGAACATGCATCTGTGACTGTGTGATATCCCAGTAAATAGGAAACATTGTCCCAATGCCGGCTAAATGTTGGGCCATCATCAACAGAGTGATCATTTATATTAAAGGCATAACTCGATGTTTAACCCTTTAACCGCCGGTGCCGCATATATTCGGGTTTTCATTTTTTATTAGCACATAAAGTACCACATTTTAAATATGGTCAAGATAAAATGTGACATCAACCAGCAAGATTTGAAAAGAGTTGACCTCCATTTTGTCAAATCTGAATAATTTTCACTCATTTGAAGTTGTGGATCGCGTCAGCGAGACACAACTTCAAATGGGAGAAAATTCAAATTGAATAATTTGGCGGTTAAAGGGTTAAACGGTTGGGGTAGATTCTTAGTTTTAGATGCTATATTAGTCAAGTAGGCATGACTATTTTTCGCATATAAATAATAGTGAAATTATTTAAGTGTATTATTCTTCAAATACAAGTGCATAAATATATGTAATGTTTACACCGGCAGGGCGAGTGGTGAGACATTCAGCCAATGTTGGTTTAATGTTGGACATTGGCCCAATATTAATCCAACATTGATATTATTATCTCGCGTTCCCTTGGGTCTCATACCATCTATCACCTGGCCCACTGTCTGCGACATCGGACCAACATTAAACCAACATTGGTGTTTAGTCCGGTTGTCCGATCACATGTAGCTCAAGCATGTTTTGAGGTATGGATGACGTTTTATGGTTGATTCTGGTTTTAAGGGCGTTAAATGGTGATGGGAAGTCGTTAAATGATGATGGGAAGGTGGCAAAGGGCTATGAGAATGCGTTCACGAGCGACCATGAAGCGTTTAAGAATGATGGAAAAGCTTTAAAATGCGATGGGAATGGGGTAGGCCCTAAAGGTGATGGATAGGCGTGTAAGGGTGATGAGAAAGCGTTAAAGACGAGGGTAATGACGGCGATGGGAATGCGTTAAAGGGCAATTAGGAAGCCTTAAAGGGCAATGAGGAGGCGTTGAAGGGCAACGAGGAGGTATTAAGGGGCGAAGAAGAGGCGTTAATGAGCGCATGATGCGCTAAAAAGTGATGGGATGGTATATGAAAGGGCAAGAGAACGGCATTAGAGGGAGACAAGGAAGCGTTAAATATAACTAGAAGTGCGTTAACGGGTGATGAGGAGGTGCTAAAGGGTGATGGATAGGTTTTTTATGACCATGAGAAGGCATTAACGACGACAGAGAATCGTTAAAAGGCAACGAAAAAGCGCTAAATGGTGACGGAGAGACATCAAATGGCGACGGAAAGGCGTTGAATGAGTGTTAAAGGTTGTAACTTGTTACGAGATGCAATAATTTGTCATCGAGATTGTGCATATGAACATGTTCACAATCAAGCGCAACAGGAGTTTGCCATTTTTACTCTTACAATTAATTATCTCGAAAAAAACAATCACAATATTTTTTGTTTGACATAATTAACATGAATAACTGAGGCTATGCTTATTCCACTTAAAGCATATTTTAGAATTTAAAAGTCAAATTGTTTGAGGGAAGAAAAGTGTACAGCACTATGCTACTATGCAACGCCAAATAACAGTAACGGATTACCTAAAAAGTAAGCAAATACTGCTGTTAGCCTGTGCATTGTACTAAAATGCTCTCATATAATAAAGAAGCCTAAATTCAATTGCATGTTTTGTATATTGTCTGATAACTACTTAGTAATAAACTTGGGAAGCAGAATCTGTGAAGTACGATGCTTTAATTGGAAAAAATAGTCAAAAAATATATTTTCTGACTACTGATCCCCACCTCCTTAAAGTGTCATTGCTAAAAAATGCATACGTTGCCGGTATAATTTGCTAATACCATGAGGTGGTATTTATGTAGTGATGCTCAAATTGTATGTGCAATTTGCATTTTCTATGTGTCATCTTTTTTGTACACACGATTTAGTGCACAAAACAGAGATACAATCCAGAAGCACAGTCATTCATCTCACTTCCTGGATATTCTGTGGATATTACTATTACAAAAACGAGTAAAATGTAGATTATTATATATAGTTAACTAAACTGCTTCTTCATATTACAAATGCATATGGAATTATGCAATGTAATTCGTAATTGTATGGGGCTGGTGCCTTTGCTTTTCTACCGTGAAAAGCCAAAAGGCAAGTAAGCAGATACAGCCTTTTGGCTTTACACGGCAGTATACAAGTGAACAATGCCGACCGTTTATAAACGCCCGGTCATTTTTAAACACTCGCCGGAAGTGAGCTGCGAGTGCTTATAAAGGCACGGTTGTTTTTAAATGGGCGGCCATTTATAAACGGCTTGACCCGTACCTGTTTATCGTAGGCCTAGGGGCTTAATATCATACTACTTTGTGCCAGATACCAGGGATATTAAAGATAACAATAGCTGATAGTCGGCCATTTTGAATTTGATCGGGTTGAAATTCTTCAGGGCATATTTCCCTCCCTGAAACCTCACATTTTGTTTTATAGTAATGGTTGAGCTATCTGGCACGGTTTGCCAAATATCAGGCTTATCAAAATAATTATGACCTTTAGTCGGTCATTTTGAATTTGATCACGTTGAAATTTTTCAAAGCATATTCCTACCCTACCTGAAACTGCACAGTTTATCTAATTGAAATGGTATAGCTATCTAGCACAGCTCGCCAGATATCAGCAATATTGTTTTTTTTTAGTTATTTTTTCCTAGAAATGTAGGTCAAGAAATAGGACAAATGTCATTTTACTGCGCATTACTTACTAAATTGAGAATGATTTTTGACAGCCTTTTAATAAGAGAGATTATCGCATTCCCGCAGTGCATATTTTAGTGGGTATTGCTTGCTATAATATTTCGGTGTAATATAGCCATTGCATGGTTATTAATGTATTCTTTTTTTGTGGTAAAATGTTTTAACTCGTCACGCACTAAGTTATCTTTATGATGTCCCAATATAACGGAGGCCTACTGATCCTATCTCAGGCGTTCTCATTGTTCCGAGTTACGTACGACAGATCTCACCATTCAGTTGAGATTACGCTTTTTGTGTAGGCCTATGAGTGTTTTGAAAGATAATTTCATGTATCTGGCGACATTTATGTTATCAGAATACACCACTTAATATTATACAGTGCTCAAAACTTTTCAAAGGCATGTAGTGTGTAGCGCTGTCTACGCCCAGCAAACACAAAATATTCGTATAACATTTATACAACGTTGGCCCAACGTCTTCGACGTTGGTCCAACATTGTATAGATGTTATACAAATGTTTTTGTGTTTACAGTACACAAAGAAAGTGGGGCATAGTCTCGACTCCGGGCTTTCTCTTGTCGCGATATTGCCATGATGTACAGAAAGCGACGTAAAGCAATATTCACCCACCACAACACCCTCCCTCTGTATGAAATGATGAGGCTGTCGGCTCAAAAGCTTTAATGCAGTATCTGCTTACCAGTAAAGTAAGCGATACTACCTTTTAGCTTCGCACGCTACTGTCTGCAGTTGGGTGACAGAGTGAATATTGGGTTACGTCGCTTTCCGCACATCATGGTAATATCCCGATAAAAAACAAACTCGAAGTCGGGACTGTTCTCTACTCTTATCGAATGACTTCAAGGGTGCTTTATGATGCACAGTAGGGCTACCATCTACAGCACTGCACAACCCAGGCCTTTAAACAGTTTGGAGAACGCTATATTCACAACCTCGATGACAATCATCCGACCCGGTCGGGATTGGAATCGGTTACCATATGGTGTTTGGAGTCTTAGTAATTACAAAGATCTTTTGGAAAGCCGTAGATTGTGGGTTCAAAGCCCGCTCTGGCATTAAAGTTCCAAAGAAACCAAACGTTTCTTTCCCGCTCACTCTTGAAAATTTCATATTGTGGGGAGCCTCTTTGACCGAGAGGTAGCATGCTCGACCTCAAGGCTTGAATTTCGAATTATGTGTCTGGAGGGCAGAGTCATCTCATTCATTTCACCATCCTCATGAGATTCTTTGACCCAGTTTAGCTTACATGTGCATAAAGGTGGCCTAAAACCTCATTAATTTCATTTCAAAGACGTTTTTTAAACAGAATTATGATAAGTAAATGCATGTAATGCGCAGAGAAACGTTAAAATTCAAAACATAGATCGATTAATTGTAAAATAAAATACACCTGCATTGTAGGAGAAGTGTTCTGGGAATGTTAATTGGTTAATGCCCAGTTAATTACCCAAATGCCTCTAATATTATTCTCGTCATAAATACATGTAGTTCAGGTGAGTGTGGAGGTAATTAGCGTTGTAGACCTATATTACCAGCATGTTTGTGTCCATCTGGAATGATAACAATGATACCAGCAAACACAAAATAATTGTATAACATTTGTACAACGACGGCCCAACGTCTTCGACGTTGGTCCAACATTGTACAAATGCTATACAAATGTTTTGCGTTTGCTGGGATGGGAGTAATAATATAGAGGGTGCACATGGGTCCTGGAGATTATGGATTATGCCCAGTTCCTTTTTACCCATTTTTTGGCTTCGCTTTTTGCTTTTTATAAGGGAAAATTGTATAAATATTGATAAAAATAGATATAAATTTTTAGGTTCTTTTTTTACACTCTTTATAAGCTGAAATCGTCGCCGTTCGTTTGATTCGTTTTTTAACCCATGTGCACCCTTAATATAGTGAGATAGCCTAAATCTAGGATTTACCCCACAAGTAACCTACCCCCCCCCCCCTACCCCCCCATCTGATACCTGCTCTTTTCATTTCCATTTTATAAATAACTAAGTATAATACCTCAAATGTAAGCTGTGAACCTCCTTAACCCGTAAAGCGCTGAAATAATTTGTAAAAAAACATCGCAACCAAAGGGGTTTTTCACCTTGAAATCATCATAAATGTCTTAGTTAGCTCTTTCTTTTTCATTTGAATACCTATGATATGGGTCTACGGCCATTAGAAATATTTGTACTCTTGTAGCGCGGGGATCGACTTCAGTCGTGAGAATCTGACGTCTACAGACGTCAGATTCTGACGACTTAAGTCGATCCCCGCGCTGGAAGGATTACAGCGGAGTCGGACCAATGGCGGCATTTAAGCAGCGGGGAGTCGGACCAATGCGCTTTCACACCATGCAATACACCTAGATTTTATGATACAGTCACTGGATATTATTCACACCCAAGCCTGTAAAGTAACAAAATGGGCAGGCCATTTTAGAATATAATAATCTTCATCACGCGTCACGCGAGCTTTTTCACGCGATCTTATCTATTTATAAGATCCCCATCTAAACTACCTAAGACCACCAGGTAACTGAGTTTTCATGAATATGGTTACGGAATCCATACACAGGATGCGTGCGTATGTGCCGCGTTTCTCGGGCGATTCTCACGCAAAAGTTATTTTTATCGCGCGAGAATCGCGTGGAAATCCTGTAGGCCTACAGTATTTAATGACGTGTCTGGGCAGTAAGGTGACATGAGAACGTGGTGAAACTGTTCATTCGATAAGCGGAAATATTCTTTAAACCTCTTTAAATCTGTATCTAATTGTGCTATAAGCTGGGGGATTCTCCATATTCCGTGAGTTTTTTCAAGATATCATGAACCCACCTTCTCTTTCGCTTGCAATACATTTTACAACGCTCAATTATTTTGTGTAAACCATGGGGACCAAATGTTTTTTTCAATTTTAAATCAGCATAAATGTCTTAGATAGTATTATATGTTTTGATCTCAGCTTACAATGAATGATAATAATTATAGCTTACAGTTGTATCAATGAGTAGGCCTACACTGTTTTTTATCATCGATATCGATAAATGTAGTAGGCCTATACCACCGTCTATTGATATGACTAGGCACAGAGGTCTACCAACACCTATAGTTGGTTAGGTGGCCACCATTCAGGTTTTAAACTGAACAAATTATTTATTTCACTTCCTGTCTACAATACTTTATTCATTTCACACTGTGCCGCTTATATTTTTCTGTCCACACAGTTGAATCCCAAGCTAGGCTTAGTATTGATGTGACGCTATACCACTATACCCTTGGCCACATTCATTTTGGTAAATCTGTAGCGCATGGTTTTCGTCGATTTCTCCGTCAATTATGATCGCCTTGAAATTTAGCACAGGCAATTTTCAAGTCATACCCTAACGTCGGTTAAAATTTCGCTATACTATATTCACTATTTCAAAAGTTACACTATTCGGCATGTAGTAAAATTCTAGAATTAGTTTAACTGTTTATTGGGTCTAAAGAGGGACGTCATAATTTCAATTTACTACATGTCAAATGGTCTAACTTTTGCAATACTGCATATATTATTACGAAATTTCCGGGGCTGTTAGGACTCTGTTGAAATATGATCTTTACAAAATTTCATTAAAATCGGTTGAAAATTGGCGAAAAACTGGTTAATTGTGGCCTCAGGTATAGGTGCATAGTTATAATTGCCACCATTGCGTGTTGATCCAACGTCGTGTTGATCATTGTCCCGAGAGTTGTATAAAGTAGACGTATCTACCTTAAAAGCCAGTTCGTGTACAATTATCTACGGGTAAGTATTTCATAATCAATCGTCAATAAAACTGGAATGCTAGGTTATTTAAAAAAAATGGAGATTTAGTAAAATATAACTATGCTTAATATCAGCTTGATGATTATATTAAAAGTAATATCCTAAGCTAGTGTATGAGCATATTTAAATTTTGTTTAATTACTCATTTTTGCCTTGTTTAAAATCTATTTAGGCTGATCGGTGGGTCTCTTGTTTTTTTATTCGCTCGCTCGTAGATTTCTTTCATTTTGTTTTGGAATCATTACAAGTAAATTAACTACCGTTGCACCTCCAACAAGCGGAGATCCATGGTGTGGAGATTAAAGCGTGAAGCACACCGATTTACCGATATTATAATGCTAATAATCATAAAAATTAACAGGAAACGGAAACGTTACATACTTGATTTTCTTGATTTCTAATTATTGACCACCATGTCAAAAATTAGAAATACGGGAATTTCGTCTGTATATCTAGTCTAGCTGGTGAATGTGCAGCAAAAAAATTAAAAAACTTTTGCAGTTCTAGTCTATGGACATGTTTACATCATATGGTCAAAATAAGAAGCCAAAATAAAATCATCGATTTTTTGATAATTTTAGCCTGGGCCAGTCCCTTTAATAACCTGGGTTTTAAAAATGTACTGTCTTTGGGGCTCGAGGGTACCCTTGAACATCCCTCATTTTAAGTGTTTTAGTGCCTCTGGAAACTTCTACCCCCACCCTAACAATGTTCTGGAGATATTTTTCTAGTACATACATTTTTCATACCTCTGCCACTTTTTGTGTCAAGCAAACTAAAAAACTTGGCTCCCAGACTACAATATGCTCAACTGTTTTGTCTCACACAATATTTCATTCATCACTAGTGTTCATAAATTACCAAGGTAATAACCACTGCAATAGCTGTATTTTTATGTTTTGAATCATATGATAGCATTACTGTTTCAAAAATGTGTAAAAATATCCTCTGGAATTAGCTAAATGTTATAGTTTTCTTATATACCCCCCCCCCCCATTTCTCTCCCCACATATTTCAAACTTCCCACATGTTTTATTGCTACTTGAGACATCTGGATGGGTGGCTTAGCATCATACAAAAATTCCCACGGGACTTAATAAGCTTCTCGACTAGCAACCACACTAGGTACATAGTTATAATATAGATCTGGTGATAATTTAAATCTAAACATCTCACGATTGTTATCGTGCGTTTCAACATTTTTTCAATTGAATTTATTCAGTATTGTGAGGAGCCTTTGTGTTGCTAGGTGTACTAGGTGCATAGTTATAATTGCCACCGTTGCGTGTTAGCCTTGGTCATTGTCCCGAGAGTTGTATAAAGTAGACGTACTTACCTGAAAAACCAGTTCGTGTAGAAGTAACGTTATATATCTACGGGTACGTATTTCATAATCAATTGTCAATAAAACTGGAAAGTTAAGCAAGTTTGAAAAAAATTGGAGATTTAGTAAAATATCACTGTACTCAGTATCTGCTTGATGATGATATTAAGAATAATATCCTAAGCTAGTATATGAGCATATTTAAATTTTGTTTAATTACTCATTTTTTACTTGTTTAAAATCTATTCAGGCTGATCGGAGGGTTTCTCGTTTTTTTATTCGCTCGCTCGTAGATTTCTTTCTTTTTGTTATGGAATCATTACAAATAATTAACTACCGTTGCACCTCCAACAAGCGGAGATCCATGATGTGGAAATTAAAGCGTGAAACACACCGACGCGATTGACCGCGCGACGTCGCGTCGGTTTTTCAAACACACTCCAATCATGTACTTCATCATCGGCACAGCATACCAGCGCGACGACGTACGTGATAGGCACCGCGATCTTTTTCAAAACTGTCACAGTTTCTTCGCACCGGTCGTCGCCCCGACCGTCGCGCCTAATATGTTGCATGACGTCGCGTCGGTCGTCGCGTTGGTGTATGGACAGTCAAGCGATTGTCGCGTCTGTCCCACGTCGCGTGCCTAATCGCGCTTGCGCTCGCGTTGGTGTTTTTTGACCTTTACCCTGTCAGCGTGGGGATCGACTTTGCGACGTCAGAGTCTGACATCAAATGTCGATTCTCGCGCTGAACGAATTTACAATGGCCGTAGGCCCATAACATATATGTTTTCAAACGAAGCGGAAAGAGCTTACTAAGACACTTATGATGACTTCAAATTGAAAAACTCCTTTGCTTTGCACAAACATATTTCAGTTTTAAGGGTTAACGCTTGCGCCTGTCACGCCAAAGCTTGCGAACTCAGATATCGTTCAATTTTTCGAATGTTAAAAATTCGTCGTGAAGGTGTTTTATTCATTCATTTAATGCTATACTTAATCCGTTAAGCGCGGGGATCGTTTTTATACGTCAGAATCTGACGTCTGTAGACGTCAGATTCCGACGTATAAAGACGGTCCCCGCACTGAAAGAATTAAAATGTGTATGCTGGCCATAGACCCATAACATAGGTATTCAAATGAATTGGAAGGAGCTAGCTATGACGTTTATGATGATTTCAAATTGAAAAAAACCCTTTTTCTCCACGGTTTATATAAAAATAAAATGTATTACCAGTCTGATTACTTCGACAGAGACGAACACATAACATGACGATGAAGACGTTCACTCTGGCTATTGTTTTGCTGCTTCTGGTTGGAACGGCTGTGTCCGGAACCACGAAAGGTAATGGACCTCGTCCCCCTAGATGTGAAAGGGTGTATCCGCCATTTGTAAAGTGGCAGGTGCACCCTTTTTTATGTCCAAGGGTAAGGTATGACCACATATTTAATTTGATTTTACAGCCACATAAACCACGCTACCTAGGGAGCGCTGTGGAGATTAGTATACCTCACTAGGAAACTTTCCAGTGTGTAATATCCCTGGTGAACAGGCATGATGGCTTACGTTTTTTTAAATTATTTTTATAAATCAAATCATATACCGCTGTGACTAGAAGTTAAAATACAACATTGTAGTAAAATGTCCATTCCTATTATATTGCAGTAGAAAAAGAAGTGTCCTATTAAATAATGAAAATACCAACAAACAGAGACACTGCTGCAGATTGATTGATTGATTGATTGATTGATTAATTGATTGATTGATTGATTGATTGATTGATTGATTGATTGATTGATCGATCGATCGATCGATCGATCGATCGATCGATCGATGGATGGATGGATGGATTGATCGATTGATCGATTGATCGATTGATCGATTGATCGATTAATCAATTGATCGATTGATCGATTGATCGATTATTTATTTAAAAGTATAATATTATTTGTACTTGTATTCCTGCTTCCGAATTGATCGGATTAATAATTATTTAGTAAACCGTGTGTTTCTCTTGCAGGAGGATTAATGAAGTTCTGCGTCAAGCGTAAGTGTGTCAGAAATATGTTTTCCCTAACACGGAGATATTTTGTCACTTTTTAAATTACAATGATATGTAAATTGGCCGCGCAATTCCATTGATTTTAGACCCAAGCTGATTGATAATGTCCTGATCCACATTGAGATGTAAATTGGCGCCATGATTTCCACCTCAAACTGATCGCAAATGTCCTGATACAAATTTCGATGTAAATTTACGCCACAATTCCCATCTCAAGCTGATTGCTAATATCCTGATCCACATTGAGACATAAATTGGCGCCACGATTTCCGCTGATCGCAAATATCCCGATTTTGTACAATACCGAAGTGTAATGAGTTAACCGTTTGCCTGCTAAGACTGTGACTATAGTCGTTTTTATTCCATTTTATTAGCCGATCAAATAACTGTTTTTGGAAAAGAAATGAGCGTTTAAACATAAAGATTTGCAAATGTTTTGTCTCCAATTCAACACCATGGGTAATTTTCGCCTACCTGGAGTAGTGGGTCGCGGAAGCGAGACACAACTTCAAGGAGGCAACAATTTAAATACATGTAAATGAAAGTTCAGGGTGTCCTTGTATTGAACAATTTTCTGCAGAATATTTATTTTCAATATAAGTCATGTAGTGCATCATAAACTAACCAAGAAAGAGTTAGGCGACACATAAGTCGTTTTTAATTTGTTTTTTTAGCTCATCAAATCACTGTTATCGGGAATCAAATCAATGTTTGGCCCTTTAAGCCCCCGGGATGCATTAAAGCATCATTTGACATATTTAAAACATACTTAATTTCCCTACAACTAAGGGGTTTTAGAACGAAAATTTCCATGAAACTGGTTTACCAATATGTGGTAATTTTCTTCTATTTTTAAACCACATCAAGTCATCTTGATCCACTACAAATCGAGAATTGCGGCAGCAATTCGCGGCTTGTAGTGGATGAAGATGACTATGGTAAATTCAGGCTTGAAAGGGTTAAATATCAAGATTCGCAAATGTTTGGTCACAAATGAAACAAATCTTTATGAGGCAAAAATTTAAATACATGTAAATGAAAGTCCAGGGTGTCCTTTTTTTATGTAAACATGATTTATTGCAAACAGCAATATTGCCACAAGTTGCTTTCCTACATAGAGGCATACATACATACATACATGGTCATATATACACATGATACATACAGAAAAATATTATTAATAATAGCAAATACAATATTAAACCGCAGAAAAAAATACAGAATATGATACAGAATATGATAAGTAAGAATGAGTTAATTAAAGATACAATGAAAAGCAAAAACAAAATTATTACTATGATAATTTAGGTGGGAAAGCGTTTTGAACTACTTATGTAAGCTTGTAAAAGAGAAAATATATTAAAATTTGTATCCTCAGGAAAATTATCTGAACCGTATAACAAAATATTCAACAATGACTGTTTATTTTGCATTACAGTCAGACCCTCTATCAGTGCTTGTCTTTGGGCGGCAAATGCTGGGCAGAAAAAAATATAGTGTCTCACATCTTCTTTAGCATAGTTGCAAGAGTCACATGACATATTGCTGATAAACCCATATTTAAAGCGTTGACTGTTTAGAGCGCTCAGCCCCAATCTCAATCTACAGTGATGAACAGACGCACGAGAAATATAAAAACGGTACAAGTTAGGGTGAAACATGTCAACTTTTTTGTTCATATTAACAATGCAACTTTTAAAAATCTAAAATGATGTTGCACCACGAATAACAACAGGCAAATTATTCCAGGCTTTAATAGATGAGGGTACGAATGAATTTCGGGTGCTTGATAGTTTGGCATATATTACTGGTAAACTATTGTTAGTCGAGTTTCTGGTATTATACCTATTTTCAACTGCCGCTGGTAGAATAGACTGTAGATATGGAGGACCGATCTGGTGTGTCATTTTAAACAGCTGTATAAGTTTGTGGTTTAGTCGCCTCGTTCTGAGAGATTGCCACCCAAGCTCGGCTAGCAACCTATCAGAGCTAGTGTGGCGATATGCTCCAGTGCACACCAGAGCAGCCCTCCTCTGTACCTGTTCAATTGCTATTGAGTCTCGTACTGTACAATTGTCATAAATAATATCACAATATTCAATAATGGGTAGTACCATACTTTTATAAAGTGAACAAAGGGTACCACGGGGCAATTTTAATCTTACACGATTCAATAGAGCAATTCGCTTTGAAGCTTTACAAATACATTTTTCAATATGCTTGTTCCATTTAAAATTACTAGTAAACACAAGACCAAGTTGAGTTTATTGATCAGTTCTTTCTATAGACGTGCTATGCAAATAAATAAGTGGATAATTAAGGTAATTATTCTTTCTAGTGATTATCATGTACCTGGTTTTGTTGGCATTAAAAGTTACTTTTCATAATACACTCCATCTTTCATTTTTTTCCAAATCTCTACAAATTTTACCGTTTGATTCTGCAGAGTCATCAAAACAATCAAGTAAAGATGTGTCGTCTGCAAATATGTGTACATCACATTCCAGGTTAAGAACAAGATCATTTATATAAACAAGAAAAAACAGTAGCCCGAGAATTGACCCTTGGGGTACACCTGAATTTGTGTATAACCATTGCGAGGAACAACCATTCACTACAACCCGTTGGAATCTGTCACCTAAATAGCTTTCAATCCACTTTAAAGCATTACCCGTCATGCCCATTTGATTAAGTTTAAAAAAGAGACCTTTATGCCATACTTTATTGAAGGCCTTGGAAACATCAAGAAAAACAATACATGCATCATGTTTATCATCTAAAGCATTTGCAATTTTCTGGGTGATAAATAAAAGCTGATTCACAGTGGAATCGGAGTGCCTAAATCCAGAATTTTTGTCTGTCAACAAATTATTGTCACCTAAATATTTGTATATTTTCTTCTAAACAACCTTCTCCATAACCTTGGATAAATTAGATAAAAGTGACACAGGTCTATAGTTAGATACTAAATGACGATTTTCTTTTTTGAAAAGAGGTACAACATTTGCACCTTTCCAAGTAGCTGGAAATATACATTGCGTAAAAGACATATCAAAAAGACGAGATAATGGTTCACATAGGGACTGGGCACACTCTTTTAACACTTTGTTACTGATGAAATCAGCACCCACAGCTTTATTTGAATCTAAAATAGACAGCGCTGAAAAAACTTCTTCTGGAGTGGTACAGAAAAGGTCAAGTCTTGTGTCTGTTATAAAATTAAAAGCCGGTAGCGGATCAGCCACTGAATGCGCTGACATGCTACACTGCTCTGCAAAAGAGGTGTTAAAAACAAGGGTATCCTTGTATTGAGCAATTTTCTGCAGAATATTTATTTTGAATATAAGTCATTTTTAGCCCATCAAATCACTGTTATCGGGAATCAAATGTGTGTTTAAATATCAAGATTCGGAAATGTTTGGTCACAAATGAAACAAATATTGGTAATTTTCCCCCATTTGAAGTTGCAAGACTCAAGTGGGTGAGAATTTAGTTTTTATAATTGAGCGTTTTAATGATTATTAATGTGAATTATACATATTGTTATGTCTCGAGAGTTCTGATGTGATGAAAATAATCTACCAAATAAAATAAGTTATAATTGAAAAAGTATCAGTCATACAGCTATATCGGATTATAACATAAGTTTTCACAAAGTGTGCATTTTCACCAATCGCGAGGACTGATAATTCAGGTATACTGTAGATATGGTATTTTTGGCGTGTTTAATTTTTTCTTTTTCTTTAGTAGCGCTATATTATAATAATAATTTTCGCGAGATTCTTGAATTCGCGAATTTGTCCTCCTCGCGAAATTCGCAAAAATTAAAACCTCGCGAAAATTCCCAGATCTACAGTAGGTAATTATATACCATTTATTTTATTTCTACTTTAACACTTCCTGATCTTGCTCACAGAGTGGACAATTGACTTCCCTGAACTCAACGAGATTGAAATAGAGCAGAAATGTGCAGCATTACAAGAAGGTACAGTATATTATATATTTTATCAAAACTGAAGTATGGACTTAGAACATTACATACAGTTGACCATGTTCACAGAACGTTCCGAGTATTTCAATGACACAGTTTTTTTGTAAGTCATGAAAACGGTGATTTTATGTGTTGATAACTCAGCTGAGGTATTTTCAAAAGAATGTTGCAAAATGTTTCTTGAAAATGTGCGCTAAATGTGCAAAACTTTCGCCGTTTTTTTCTGTGAGATACTCATATTGCAACAAATACACACCTAGTACGACCGTTTATTATTATCATAGTATGTATGTTAAGGCTTATATAATGATTTGTTTTCAGCCTATAAGGAGAATCGAGATGCCGTCAGAGAAAACTGTCGCCAATCGCGTATGTCAATGTTATATATTATTCATAATTATGCAAATGGCTCATATATATACCTCCTTCAAACCATATAAAAAGTGTCATAAAGCAAAATGGCTGCAAATATAATGCACCTTTTAGATCACCCACAGCAATGCCAACCTCAAATGAATACGATACGCAGTAATGCAAAAAAAATATAACTTGCTAAGTATACTTTTTTGGATGTATACATTGACAGATAAAAATGTTGTTTTCTTTCTAAATTTGTAACTGTCTATTTTGATGAATAATAAAATGCCATTGGCCCGTATTTGTGCTGTTTTATGAGCAGAGTCTGGTGTACTGACCAAGGAAGAGATGCTGGAGTGCATTGAGAAAACTGTGTTCTAAGACAGTGCCATCCTTGTACCAGTTAGTATTTTTACTAGAATATAATAAAGTATCCCTGTTACCATGGTTACGAGCCTGGCGATTATTTTCATTGACGTTGAGATTAGAATTGTTTCCGCAATTCCCATCTCAACTTCAATGAAAATGTACATAATTGTTTTCTAAAATACCCACTGTAATACATCGCCTGAAAATCAGAGACTCACTATTTTGATGGATTATGCCAATTTTATCAAAATAATTTCATTCAAAATATGTCATAATTTATGATTCTATGCTATAGCTATATTTCTACCCTTTAAACGCCAAATTTAACTTTAATTTAACTGTAAGGTCAAATCAACCAATCACTCTGATCTTAAAATGCCGTTATTTATTCACATTTTGACAAGGTTTTTACTCTTGGGTATTGTTTAACAATTAAAAGTAAATTGTGATAATAACAGTAATAGCGTGTGTTTAGTCGGGCAATATGTTAATTTCAATTGAACACCTACACACTGGTAGTGATATTAACAGTAATGGCGTGTGTTGGGTTGAGCAATATGTTAATTCAGGTAAACACACCTACACACTGGTAGGACTAAATGTCTTACGTTGAGTATCACATTATTACACCTATGCACGCTACTACATATCACAATTACACATATTGTAGTTATATCTGTGACTGTATTTTTTTTGTTTACAGTTTCCTCGTCCAACGTAATGCGGAGCTGACGTTCAAACGAAAACATTTATAATTCACTTAAATACAGTATTTAGCAATTAAAATAACATTGTAGTGCACCTATATTTTGACTATTTCAATATTAATATTGCCTTTTAGTACGCAATAAAATTAATAAAATACTACGGCAATTCATTGTTAATATTTACAATCACGCCAATTTTGGCAAAAGTTATCCGCGTAAGAGTTGGGGGTACTGACATACGTTAAGTCAAATTAATTTGTATTCACAGTTTGGTGTTAACCATTTGAACAGATCCCATCCCCTGTTGAATGTATAATGCCCCCCCCCCCCCAACTAACACACATACACTACATATATAAGAACTACTTATACAGTGCGTAGACTTGTTGCACTCTATGGCCTGTATGCTCGAAGCTGGTTTATCTAACATGGAGAATAGGCTTAACACGGTGTTAACCAAGACATTGGCGTTAAAGGGCGACGGAAAGGTGTTAAATGGTAATGCAGAGGTGTTAAATGTCGATGGGTATACATATGTGGAAGGGCGATTGGGAGGCCTTAGAGAGCGATAGGGGGGGGGGGGGCGGTCAAGGGCGATTAAACAGTGTTAAAGAGTGAGGGGGGGGGGGGGGTGTGGTCAAGAACAATTTATTGTGTCAAAAATAGCTGATTAATGTTATGACCACAAATGGCATTGAACCATCAAAAATTACACCTGAAATTATTGCACGTGTTTATATTTTGCCTACCAGAAATTTCTAATCAAAATCAACTTGGTGGTTATTTTCATCTCTTACATCTTTTTACACGCCAAATAGGTATTACACTTGTTCTTACTTGTTAAAAATACTATTGTGGCCATTTGACCTTAAAATTGACGTACTGGAATTGCAAATATCAAACATTATATGTTTTAAATTTTGACATTGGAATTTACTCTTTGATCTAGAAGATTTTCTTGTATCATAAAAATAATACTATAAACTGATAAATGGATTTTCTAGTCGAAATTACACCAAAAAGAGGTGTTATAAGTGTTGTAATTTCTATATTTGGTAAAAAAAATATTTTCCGGATTTTGACCATGGAATTGACCTATTAAACCTTGAACCACACACATAATACCATAAAGAATTTTCCAGTCAAATTCCCATGCAAATGAGGTATTACACAAGTCCTAGTTTTATTTTTGTAAAAATCATATTTTCAATTGTTAATCTTGAAATTGACCTTTTGACATTGAAGGGGACCTTGAATCATGTAAACAAAATAAGAAATGAATTGTCCAGGCTAAATTACACTAAAACAGCTATTACACTTTATCCTACCTTCATTTGTTGAAAAAAACATATTTTACCTTGACATTGACCTTTAACCTTGGATTTTTTCCCCCAGCGCAAACTCCTCTAGTGTGACAAGGTGTCATCCGGCAGTGCTTGAATCTATAAATTCCTAATTACCAATACAAATTAACCCAAAAAACTTTATATTTTAAAAAAAGGTGAAACCCATACACAGCACGGGCTCTTGGCTGACTGCATGCTGTTCAAGGAAGACAGCATGGTGCATTGTCGTACTATGTCTTGATGGAGAAACACTCTGCGGTATAATGGAAGGAAGATGTATTCAATTTTTTTGGGGAAATATATTCGTCAATGTCACAATCACCATGTATCGTGTCCGTGGCAAAATAGACCTATATTTATTAAAGATAATAAGAATTTATGTATAAAATCAAAATGTTTGTGCGATTACATAATTAAAATTTAAAATATTTTTTGCGCGCTATCGGACGTTTTTCATCAATCTTAGTAAAACATATATTGCTAGCTAAGTGAGAAGTATCTACCTGAGTATCATCATCGGCGTCCAACTATGTTGTATAATTTCATGTTCATTCATTCACATTTGTTTATACAAGTATACTTTATCTATTTTAATAAATAAAATGTGATCCTGCTAATTGCGATGTCACATGTTTATAATAATTTGTTACTTTACAATAACAGTTGTAAATTTCAGTTGTACAGTCTATATGTATGTGGCACAAGGGCTACAAGACGATAGTACTTAATATAATAATTAATTATATTATATTCTGTACCGCGATGTTTCAATATTGGGCATACAGCCGTACTAATGAGCAGCACCAGTGTCAGGGGTGAAAGATATCTTAGTATATATGTGTTAGGTTTAAAAAGTAGTATAGGAGCGACTGAAAATGGGAAAAGACCGACTGGTAATATGACTATGATTTCAGCATTTTTGTCCCTTGGCTCTGGTACGATCCCCCTCTCACTCAAAGGGACCAACTCACAAGTCACTTTAAAAAATGGTGAAATTCAGTTGTTGAAATACAAATTAGATAATAGTGAGACGCTCTCTCAGTAAAATATTTAAATATTCATAATAAACGATTAATAATAGATGACTTCGTTCATTTAGACCATCTGTGATTTAAACCAATTCTTTCCCTCGATGTTATACCGTATGGTACATACCAGCGGTCGACAAAAACATATTTTTCTGACAAGAAAAACATTTGATGAGTCGCAACAATCTGCAAAACTGGCAACGGTCGGTGGGAAATCGGAAAGCAACCATTATTTGTTTAGGCCTAACGCGTTTCTTACTAAATATCACTATACTACACCGGGATTACGCTAATCAATTTACAGATTATTCCCGCGCACTGCATTCAGCTAATGAAATAAGGGAATGATTGGGATTCAAGGTCACCTTTGTGCACATATAGGTTAAACTTGGCCAGAAGAACGTCCTGAGTATGGTGAGATGAATGAGATAACACGCCCCTCAAAGTGAATGTGGGGAGCTTCCGTGATAGAGAGGTAGCGTTCTCTGCCTCAGACCTCCAAAGTTTGAATTTCGAATCCCGGAGGGCAGTGTCATCTTATTCATCTCACCATCCTCAGGAGGTTCTCCTGGCCCGATTGAGCCTGTATGTACACAAAAGTGGCCTAAAGCCCAAATTATTTTATTTCCTGGAGTGAGTGTTAGGTTGCTTTCTGTACATTGAGGCAATATCGAGGCAGAAGGAAGCCCAAAGCCTGGACTATGCCCTACGTTTATTTCGAATGACTTCAAGGGTTCTTCATAGTGCACATATCAGCACTGTACACTCTATTTCTTCAAACAGTTTGGAGCGCTGCATATGAACAACCACGATGACAAATATCCGGCTCGACCGTGATTCGAATCTGGTACCTTCAGGTTACAAGCCCCAGTCCATATGAATGAGATATCGGGGCCGACCACCGCCCTCCAGACATAGAATTCAAAATACGTGCCCTTGCGGTCTGAGGCCGAGTAGGCTACGCTACCTCTCGGTCACGCATGCTCCCCTCAATATGATATCTTTACTAGTAAGCGGATAAGAAATACTTCGTTTCTTTGAAACTTGAATGGCAGAGCTGGGTTCGAGCCCGACTTTCCGAGCAGGCACCACTGCACCAGGGCTCCTCCCTATCAGGCAAATTTAACCACTGCATCAGAGCCCCTGATCCGCACCACGGGAAATTGGGATGTGTCTATGCGGTGACAGTCACTGCCATGTCTATACGTCTACTGAGGGAAGGAAACTTTCAAATCCTCGTCATTTTAAAATGAGAAATGGACTATGTAGACTTTTGTTTTCTACCAAACAAATGCTACCATGTCATAACTAGTTCTTGTAGCCTAAAGCCTAAAGATGAATTTTCAAACCGAAATCTCATAATTTACGTGCATTAATACACATTATACGAGCTCGATTCTGACAGAGGCACGATTTCCAAAAAAATGCGAATTGCAGTGAATAATACAATGCAGTATTCAGCTTACTATTATATTGAGAAGTTACTGCCTTTTGGGTTTACACGATCGATTAGTGGAGCTGAATAGTCCCTATTGTGCGGCGTGCGGGCGTGAACAAATAGGCCCAACATGTTGGTTTCGCTGCTTCCGAGATTTACGTGAGTTACCGACCTTGTATAGAAAACTAATGAGCATGCTGACCCTATCCCATTCAGCTGTGCTCCGCACTGTAGCAACCTGTGGCCATGAAAGGCAGGAGCTAGGCGTTCACACAACACACATACACATTCCTAGCAAGCAGAGAGTTCAGCCAACGTGTTTCTCAATAATTATTATGACTATATTATACGCCCATGTGAATAGGCTGAATACATTTGCAGATTCTTCCCGCGCACTGAACCAACCTTGGGCCATGAAAGGCTTCAGCTGGGCGTTCACAGACGGCTGGCCAAAAGTTGAATTGGCCTGACAAGGGATGTGCACGCTAAATAATAAAACGAGATAAATTATTTGCAGGTTATTTCCGAAATATGTTTGTTATACATGTCTTCCACTTGTTGTATATTACACCCTGTGTCTGAGAGCGGATATCGTCATATTTGTAGACCCTCCAGACAGATTTGGTCGGCCGTTGAGCTGTTAAAAAAGTGTACTAAATTTCACTTATTAAAATTAAAGTTAATGTTCCTCAACACCTTTTACATTGTAGGCCTACCAGGTTTACATAATAATATTTAATTTAATGGCGGTACTTGAGAAGGTTATGGGAGAGCGGAGCTAGTTGTAACATTTTCAACATTTTAAAAGTGATAATTAACTTTGTAAATGAAGTCATTTGATCAAGTTAAGGAATATTATTTCCCGTATAATTTAGAATATCATTTCGATAAATATCATCAATAGCTGCAATGTGGTGCAGTGAAATATGGCCATACCTGAAATGTTACAATTTGCCCCCCGGTGCGGGTGAGTTGTAACAGCATGGGGGCAAGTTGTAACACAGTTACTGTGCTCATTGGGGCACATTGTAACACGCCATAGTGCAACAATATACAAAATAGAGTTTTGTAGCAAATAATTAACCATTTATGTAATATTAAACCTTTAATTCATAGGCTTACATAAATGAAATTGTGACTAAATTGCTAAATCGGATTACTAAATCATCGACATTGTGTACCTGGTCAATATAATGATGCAGCAAAAAGGGAGTCCTAAACATAACAGAGGACTAATACAAGATAATTATTTAGGTGCTGTTTCAATCTAGATGTATCTATATTATATACATGGTCGATATAATGATGCAGCAAAGAGGTAGTCCTAAATATAACAGAGGACTAATACAAGATAATTATTTAAGTGCAGTTTTAATCTAGATGTATCTATATTATATACATGGTCGATATATTTAAATGATGCAGCAAAGAGGTAGTCCTAAATATAACAGAGGACTAATACAAGATATTTAAGTGCAGTTTTGATTTAGATGTATCTATAATATATACATACAATACCTAAAGGGGCAGGTTGTAACATAGATGATGGGGGCAAATTGTAACATTGGTACAACTTGCCCCCACTCATCTGTCACATCTAACCCCCCAAGCACCCAAAAAACATTTGGCAATATATCTCAATATGAGCAATCGTTTTTAGTCATTTAGTCTGTCATCATAAAAGACCTCTCCAAGATGACTTATAATCATTAAGAATTAAAATTGTTTTTGGTATTTTTCATTGTGATAAGTGATAATAATTTGATATTCAAAATAAAATAATTATCGCCTCGTTTTCTGTCCAATATGGTTGTTCTGAAAAAGGCCTGGGCATTATGGGATGGAAATACATAATAATAATACATGGCAATAGAAGACATAGTTGACACCTAGTGAGTGCAAATTAATCAACAAAAATTTGGTCAAAGTTCACTGTTACAACTTACCCCCGTTACAACTAGCCCCGCTCTCCCCTACTAGTATTTTAATTCATGCTTTAAACAATTTAATGTATTGATAATATAATGACTACTAAACGTTGTTGGCTCTACCGCTTCATTTGTGTCAACATTTTGGGCCTTGTGTGCTGAACAGGAAATGTATTTTTTCACTATTTTTCATATCACAAATTTCAGCTTTATATGACGGAAAAAAATATATATGCATCTTCACTGTTGAATTATTCGATTAACTAAGCTTCTACCAAGAACTATTTGATCAAATTTAGTGATATTTCTATTGATCTAAAACGTACCTGAAACCGTATATGGGCATTTAAAAAAAAATGGTTACAAAGTGTGACAAGGCGGTAAAATTTCAAATGTGATATATGACAATAAAATTACTTTTTTCTCTAAAAAACACATCAAAACACGAGAAAAAAAATTTTTTTTTAAACAAATTTCCTCTAAACGATTTTATGAAATTCTGATGAATATTTTGCTGTGTTCTCTTTTTTGTCAATATACTTCATGCAAACAATGAATCTTCACCATATATCCTTTTTCATCGCATAGCATGATAACAATAAATCCCTACTATTTTTCTACTATAATGTGACTTTTCGGGTTGGAATTTACGGCTTCGATGTGATTTATACAATTGATTTTTTAAATGGACATAGTAATGTTTGTATTACAGTTTCAGTGTTTTAATAACATAAAGATGCATATTATTTTCTTCAATTGCTATATCATTTGTAAGCACACAGAAAAAATTGTGAAGTTACAGCAGAAACTTTTTGAGAAATATTATATTTAAATATTAAAATTGTCAAATTTCACCCCCCACAAATGTTACACTCCTGACATAATGACCAGGGCTGTTGCTTATTCAGATAATATGAATTTTTATATGAAGATTTTTTTTATTTATCAATTGAAGTGAGGTGGCACTACTTTGGTAACAATTATTTATTTTTAGGTGAACAATACCATCTAGATTAAGATGGTTTAGTTTTTGTAAAACCCAAAATGGCGCCCAATATGGCCGCCACGTCCTATGCATGGTCAAAACTTGGGTAGTATTTATTTTACATCTACATGTATAGTGAGATGATTCTGGTATATAACATAGTCATATGTTTTTTGTGATCACTGAATCCATAGATCTGGTGCATTTTTAACACTCGGAGGTACATTATAGTCAAAATACAAGATGGCGTCCAAACTGGTCGCCGTGTGATGCTGGATCATAGCTACTAGATATAGTGATGATTTTGGTCAAGTAATTCGTTTTATACTGAGAAACGTTTGCTACCAGACATCGCGAAGTTTGGCTGTTGTGTCTGCATTATTGAGAAAAGCAATGAGAATTATTCAAATAAGTGTTTTCTACTTTGCATTTTCAGAGAGTAATTTTGTCATACAATTGTTTCCGAAATTTATATATGTACATGGCATACTGTATGAGTGATAATTCCATCAGTCTATGCAAAGACAGACAATCAGGACACCATATCCTTGCCCCTGTAGAGACTTATTGTATACACATGTCAGGCCAAATGTTTCTTCCAAATAATGGTGAAATCATGTTATGTTATGTTTATATCATTTCTCTTCTTTTGCAAGATTCGTTTAATTGACAAATATTAAAATAATGATATTGATAAGGAATAATTTTAAATTTGATTGTATGCTCAGCTCTGTGGGAAACAGTAAACATGAAATCACTGGAACCAACAGATGGCAATTTATTATCATTATTTGAAGTTTCACTCATACTTGTATGGAAACATCTTACTGGCACATAAAATAGACAGTTTTAAGGAATTTAAATAGCAAATAGGACCATTTCAAAAAGTAACGTTTTTTTAAATTTTTTTTAGGCATGTCAAAATATAATATGAATACCGTGGAACTAATTCAATACAACTGCGCAACTAAAAAAATGCCTAAATTTAAAAGTGTATCAATTGTACACAAAATGTTGTTTAAATCTAAATGTTACACTCCTGACATCTGCCTAAATATGACTAAGAAGAACCTGTGACCTTCAAAATGTACACATTATCAATAAAAAAAGGTGTTATGTAGAATCTTTATTAACTTGACCATAATAAAACAAAAGGTGTTATATATAACAAAATAATCAACAAATGTTGTAAAATACATCATTGCACGGTTGTATGCTGTATGATTTATAATTTCTATCACGATGGTGACAAAATAAAGTTCCGTCAGTTTACTCTTCACTGTATCTACAAAGCCATGAACAAATATATGCATAGGTTAGCAGCTTCTGAACTTGATCAAGAGACAAATTGATTGATTCACAGAAAGCTTTTTACATTTTGCCATGTATTGATTTATTTTTGATAGAGTAGTATGTTTTCCCTTGGAATAATGTACTAGAATAATGTACTAGGGTCACATGTGCTTGTTTTAGAAGTAAAATACGCTAAGTAATGGCTCTAAATTTTATTATGAGACAAGAATATAATTAGCGTTACACTCCTGACGCTTTAATTTTGTTTTAAACAACATCATAAAAACGAGAAAATTTATTATAACTATTAAGTGTGCATTTTCCATTCTATCACGAAATAAATAAGATAACTATCGGTGTTTGGTTCCTAGTCAGTGCACTTTTTTATTTTTGTAATCAGCAGCTACTATTGCTAGCAGAGCCGTTGCCTGGCTAAAGCCACCTGAAAGTGTCAGGGACTGGTTCAGGGCACAACAGGTAGTGTTAATCGAACTTGAGAAAAAGACGACCCACAGAGAGACCGCCACTCCCCCCCGTCCAATCCGCTACAGACCATCACGGTCCCCAAGTCGGCAAAATGTTGATAATCATGCAGATGAGATTGTGAGCAATGTGTGCGGCCTTGGTATTATTCCCGCACTTCAGGCGTTACACTCAGCGACTACGGACGTGCCGTAGCTCGCTCTCGCTAAGTCAATAGAGACGTGCCGTGC
Source organism: Flabesymbios commensalis (assembly GCA_964017125.1). Lineage (NCBI taxonomy): Eukaryota > Metazoa > Annelida > Polychaeta > Terebellida > Flabelligeridae > Flabesymbios > Flabesymbios commensalis. Next base: position 15,379,051 of record OZ024917.1, read on the forward strand.
GCGGATGGTTGTGCGTTGCTGTTATCGCATGTTAATCAAATAAACATGACAAGAGAGAAGAGAGTTTTCTGGTTTGTTTGAAACCGTCGACCAGACGGAGGAGGAGGAAGTTTGAGTTTTGATGGTGAGATTGGGCGGAGTCCCTCGTCGGCCGTTGTGACCCCATAACGGAACTCTCGGCGTAGGCCCATCACGCCATACTGGTGACCCCTGACGACTGATCGTCTACGCAACAGTGTTTTCACCTAGACGCCAGTTGAAAACCGCTGTTTTCAAGGATAGTTTTCATTAATTTTAAGGGATTTTTTGAAAAAAATCAATAGCATTTTTTTCACAAGGTACGTGAAAGCTGTAGGTCAAAATATATATATGCCAGTTTAAATTAGTCAGAAAGAGTTATCAGACGAGAAGCACGTTTCTTTACGTCGAAAAACGGCGTAAATTTCTAAACTTTTGGTCGAAATCCCACGTGTTTGGCGCCTTTTCAAGATGGCGGCCTTGCCGGTTTCTCTAGAAGAATCCAGAAAATTATTCTCATAGACATAGTCTATCATTTTTTTATTGTAAGAGTTTGTTTAATGCCTTCATCCTATTAATGCCACTGTAGGCGAGTAGGAAGTGAGTATTTTCTGTAACTCAATTTTTATCGTTGATTACCATAATTGGGTAACTCGATTTTAAAGTCCATAGACGAAATCTCGTCATTTTTCCCGATTTTTGTCTACAAATCGACAGAAATTTCAAATATCGCTTCGACTCGGGTAACCTTTAATAGGTTTAGGGCCAAAATAAATTGTTTCCCTAAATGAATGTCAATAAACGGTCTTATTTGGTCCGTTTAAAAATATTCCCAGGACCGTAGGTCAATATTTTGTACTATTATCATATGTTATTTCAGAGAATGCTGAATATTGTACTTGTATTTGGTAGGTGTGCGCCATCTTGGACGCTGGTTTCCCTAACTTAGCTCTAAGCCCGCCGTGGGCACCCACGTGTTCCCCCCTAACCGGCATGCATCCGGACAGTGAACCTGTGTTGCAGCATCACATTAGCATAAAATAAGCCCCCATTTTGATTTGGTGGAGATCATTTGTCAAGTGTTCCAAATTTTACAGGGACTGATTGTAATAAAAAAAAAATTCAAATTGTTTATAAATCTTCTTTTTCAAAACGATTGAGGGAGAAGATGTGTAAATAAGTTGTTTCGAAAACCAAATTCTGCCACTAATTGTGTGAGACTTTTTGTTCACTTTGAAACACCTTTCAGTGTTTGTAATCCTGCTAGGCTATTTAGCGCCTTATTTGGGCACGCAGGAGCTGATGAATATGCTAATGTGAGGCGAGACAGGGATGCTGACTGTATACTATGTACGTACAGCTCAAAGCTTACCGTCACAGACTATAAGCCACATGCTGCCTGCCGCACAGGCTGGAAGCACCGACAATACACCACACACACACCCACCACAGACGACATAAAAACAACCGCACCGAACACAGTCGGTTTATACGTCAACCAATGAATCGATGCGAGTGATTGATTCGGACGTTTATGAGAGTGATTCGGTGATGAACGTACCATTATAAAAAAAAAAAAAACGTGGAATGTTCATCACAGATATCATTTTTCAGCGAAATGATATACTTTATCATTTATCAGCATAGACTACTGTCAGTCACGTTTTAGATATTATTCTTAAATCATAAATGTCACTGTTTTTCTTCCCAGTCACATTTAGTCTATCAGTTTGAGAACGAAATTTTCTCACGATAGTTATTTCTGAAGTTTAAATTTTTTATAAATACAGAAATATTCGATTTGACAGTTGCGCTATTGCGAAACATTGCAAATATTTGAATGTGTTTTTCGACTTGTGTGAATTTTTTTTTTTCACCCAGGTCGATTTACAAAATACTATTATCCTAGCTTAGCAGAGCTTATCACAGTTGTATCTGGCATATTATTTTTATGTACCACTGCGACCTACGGTTTTCACGGTACCATTTTGCATGTGTGTGACTCAGTGAAAACGTTTTATGTCTCATCTAGAACTTCAGTTTTCACTTTAATCAATACATACCTTTTGTGAATTTGTGAGAGGGTTGCATATAGTAACTAAAAAGGGGGTATATTCTGGGAAGGAGGGGTAGATTGTGGGAGGGTCGCATGTAGTTGTTAAAAAGGAGGTATATTCTGGGAAGGAGGGGTAGATTCTGGGAGGGTCACACATAAAAAAATGTTGAAAGGGGGGTATATTCTTGGAGGCAGGGGTAGATTCTGGGATTCAAACACACCGCCACGAATCACGAAATGGGGGGTAGATCCTGGGAGGGAGGGGTGGATTCTAGGAGCCCCCAGTATCCACCCCGGGGTATCATCTAGAATCTACCCGGGTATAGTTTCAAGGTGGGGTATACTCTGTTGTGTTACCCTGGGCCACCAAGGAGCTTATGGCGGGAAAGTCAGATCAAATAGGTGAGATTAAGTATTTTCAGGAATGTTAAAATTGTTTGGGCATTACATTTGAGCACATGCAGAGCGTTCCACAAGGCTGTGGAGAAAGCTCTTGACCCAGTCGTAGTTTATAAAGGTCTACGGGGAACCAAAATATATTTGGAGAATAGATATTTTGAGCATTTCGACCGAACAAGTAAAGACTAAGTAAGTCAGCGAGATATGCAGGTTTGTTGTTTTTTTGTGGTTTGGAAAGTTATAGTGCATATTTTAAAAGGAATTCGACATTTGAGAGGAAGCCAATGTAATTGTTTTAGTATACGAACATAACGAACGTAGGGTCACACGTGGGCTTACTTTACCACTGTATCAATTAGGCAGTTTGAACGTACACGTTGTAATCTAGCAATGTCCTTTTTTCTGGAACGTTGTGATAGAGAGGGTTACAATAATTTAACTTGCTACTGACCAGTGCCACTGCAATTTGTTTGGCAAGAGCTGAGGACAGACGTTTTCGAATTCGACGCATGTCGCAGATAGTTATGATAGAAGCATGACCTGCATGTTTGGAATGTTTTCAGAAATTCAGGCTAATGTCAAATACCACACCAATGACACATGCCATTCAGACACAGAATTCGAAATTAAATTCGATTTCTTAATAACCTAGGTTTTAAAAATGTACTGTCTTTGGGGCTAGGCGGTACCCTTGAACATCCCTCATGCTAAGTGCTTTGCTGCCTCTGGAAACTTCTACCCCCTCCCTAACAATGTTCTGGAGATATTTTTCTAGCACACACATTTTTCATACCTCTGCCACTTTTTGTGTCAAGCAAACTAAAAAACTTGGCTCCCAGACTACAATATGCTCAACTGTTTTGTCTCACACAATATTTCATTCATCGCTAGTGTTCATAAATTACCAAGGTAATAACCACTGCAATAATTGTATTTTTATGTTTTGAATCATATGATAGCATTAATGTTGCAAAAATGTGTAAAAATATCCTCTGGAATTAGCTAAATGTTATAGTTTTCTTATATACCCCCCCCCCCATTTCTCTCCCCACATATTTCAAACTTCCAACATGTTTTATTGCTATTTGAGACATCTGAATGGGTGGCTTAGCATCATACAAAAATTCCCACGGGACTTAATAAGCTTCTCGACTAGCAACCCCACTAGGTACATAGTTATAATGGAGATCTGGTGATAATTTAAATCTAAACATCTCACGATTGTTATCGTGCGTTTCAACATTTTTTCAATTGAATTTATTCAGTATTGTGAGGAGCCTTTGTGTTGCTAGGTGTACTAGGTGCATAGTTATAATTGCCACCGTTGCGTGTTAACCTTGGTCATTGTCCCGAAAGTTGTATAAAGTGGACCTATATTTACCTGAAAAACCAGTTTGTGTAGAAGTAACGTTATATATCTACGGGTAAGTATTTCATAATCAATCGTCAAAATAGAGATTTATTAAAATATCACTGTACTCATTATTTGCTTGATGATGATACTAAGAATAATATCCTAAGCTAGTATATGAGCATATTAAAATTTTGTTTAATTACTCATTTTTGACTTGTTTAAAATCTATTTAGGCTGATCGGAGGGTTTCTCGTTTTTTTATTCTCTCGCTCGTAGATTTCTTTCTTTTTGTTATGGAATCATTACAAATAATTAACTACCGTTGCACCTCCAACAAGCGGAGATCCATAATGTGGAAATTAAAGCGTGAAACACACCGACGCGATTGACCGCGCGACGTCGCGTCGGTTTTTCAAACACGAATTTACAATGGCCGTAGGCCCATAACATACATGTTTTCAAACGAAACGGAAAGAGCTTACTAAGACACTTATGATGACTTCAAATTGAAAAACTCCTTTGCTTTGCGCAAACATTTTTCAGTTTTAAGGGTTATCGCTTGCGCCTGTCACGCCTAAGCTTGCGAACTCAGATATCGTTCAATTTTTCGAATACTAAAAATTCGTCGTGAATGTGTTTTATTCATTTATTTAATGTTATACTTAATCCTTTAAGCGCGGGGACCGTCTTTATACGTCAGAGTCTGACGTCTGTAGACGTCAGATTCCGACGTATAAAGACGGTCCCCGCACTGAAAGAAATAAAATGTGTATGCTGGCCGTAGACCCATAACATAGGTATTCAAATGAATTGGAAGGAGCTAGCTATGACGTTTATGATGATTTCAAATTGAAAAAAAAAACTTTGTCTCCACGGTTTATATAAAAATAAAATGTATTTCAATGCTGTAAGAACTAACATTACCAGTCTGATTACTTCGACAGAGACGAACACATGACATGACGATGAAGACGTTCACCCTGGCTATTGTTTTGCTGCTTCTGGCTGGAACGGCTGTGTCCCGAAGATCAGGACATTCATCCATGAAAGGTAATGGACCTCGTCCCCCTAGATGTGAAAGGGTGTATCCGCTATTTGTAAAGTGGCAGGTGCACCTTTTTTTATGTCCGAGGGTAAGGTATGACCACATATTTAATTTAATTTTACCGCCACATAAACCACGCTACCTAGGGAGCGCTGTGGAGATCAGTATACCTCACTAGGAAACTTTCCAGTGTGTAGGGGGGGGAAGGGTGTCACCTCCGCGTGGTCCCCCCTGGGCAACTTCTTAGAAGGCCAAGCACACCCAAACCTTTCATCAAACCAGGTTTTTCTATTTTTTTGACGTGAAGTTTTTTGTGTTTGCTTTCCGGTGGTACTGAGGTTGTTATGTTTATTTTCGAATAGTTTTTATTTCAAATTCTTTATATATTCTCTATATATTCATATTTATATATTTTATATATTTTTTCATTGTACTTGTGGTGCCTTACAGTGCTCTCACGGATTATGATCGCTCTGTCGTGCTAGTTCTCGATGACAGACCCGATCCCCAGCTGTGGGGGCATTGTAGGTCTACTCATAATTCCTCTATGATTTGGTTTATGTGTTTGCAGTGGTTTCTCTTTGGCATCCTGGCGATGGACGGGATGTCCGAAAGAAACCATTGCCATATAATTATTTTTTCACTTTATTGTTTTAAAGGTTTCTCTGTGGCATCCTGGCGGATAATGCAGCATGTCATAGAGAAGCCATTGCCGTACAATTAGCCTGTGGTGACTTACGGTGTCCTCACGGTTCGTGATCGCTCTGTGATGTCCTCCAATATCACAGACCTTATTACCAACTGTGGGGGCACTGTAAGTCTTTAATTTTTGAGAATTTTTTGTGGTTTCATGATTTCTCTGGCCATACTGTTACTTACTTACTTAATGGTTTCTCTGTTCATTGTTTATGTCATTCATATTTATGTCTAAATGGGTTTATTTTTTTTATTATAGTATATAGTATTATAGTATATATTATATATTTGTTTTGACAATGACACTGTTTTGACTTAGACTTGTAGTTTTTACACAATCAGACCAATTTCATGGAGATATAGTGACTTGAAAAGTCGTTCATTTTATAATCACTTCATATTTTACATTATTTATACTGATATTTTTATACCAATTAAACTGTGTTGTAGTGCAGGCGCTTCAACATGTCATCAGACTCGTTACATATAGGTGCCAGGAGCATCGTCATCTTATCATATCAAACACTTTAAACTGAATATTTTAATACGAACATGCTTTTATTAGCTTTGTCTTTCCTTTACTACTTTAACTGTACAATATGGGATATTGTAATACCTGGAATTTTCACTTAAATGGCCATACTGGCCGAAAAGTGAAGTAAAGCAAATATTTTACTTACTACTTACTTCCAGTGTGTAATATCCCTGGTGAACAGGCATGATGGCTTACGTTTTTTTTAAATTATTTTTATAAATCAAATGTCCATTCCTATTATATTGCAGTAGAAAAAGAAGTGTCCTATTAAATAATAAAAATACCAACAAACAGAGATACTGCTGCAGTTTGATTGATTGATTGATTGATTGGTTGATTGATTAATTGATTGATTGATTGATTGATTGATTGATTGATTGATTGATTGATTGATTGATTGATTGATTGATTGATTGATTGATTGATTGATTGATTGATTGATTGATTGATTGATTGATTGATTGATTGATTGATTGATTGATTGATTGATTGATTGATTTGTGGATTGATGGATTGATGGATTGATCAATTGATCGATTGATTGATTGATTGATTATTTAAAAGTATAATATTATTTGTACATGTATTCATGCTTCCGAATTGATCGGATTAATAATTATTTAGCAAACCGTGTGTTTCTCTTGCAGGAGGATTTTTGAAGTTCTGCGTCAAGCGTAAGTGTGTCAGAAATATGTTTCCCCTAAAACGGATGTATTTTGTCACTTTTTAAATTACAATGATATGTAAATTGGCCGCGCAATTCCCGTGATTTTAGTCCCAAGCTGATTGCTAATGTCCTGATCCACATTGAGATGTAAATTGGCGCCATGATTTCCACCTCAAACTGATCGCAAATGTCCTGATACAAATTTCGATGTAAATTTACGCCACGATTTCCATCTCAAACTGATTGCAAATATCCTGATCCACATTGAGACATAAATTGGCGCCACGATTTCCGCTGATCGCAAATATCCTGATTTTGTACAATACCGAAGTGTAATGAGTTAACCGTTTGCCTGCTAAGACTGTGACTATAGTCGTTTCTATAGTCGTTTCCATTTTATTAGCCGATCAAATAACTGTTTTTGGAAAAGAAATGAGCGTTTAAACATAACGATTTGCAAATGTTTTGTCCCCAATTCAACACCATGGGTAATTTTCGCCTACCTGGAGTTGTGGGTCGCGGAAGCGAGACACAACTTCAAGGAGGCAACAATTTAAATAAATGTAAATGAAAGTTCAGGGTGTCCTTGTATTGAACAATTTTCTGCAAATTATTTATTTTCAATATAAGTCATGTAGTGCATCATAAACTAACCAAGAAAGAGTTAGGCGACACTTAAGTCGTTTTTAATTTGTTTTTTTTAGCTCATCAAATCACTGTTATCGGGAATCAAATCAATGTTTGGCCCTTTAAGCCCCCGGGATGCATTAAAGCATCATTTTACATGTATGAAAACATACTTAATTTCCCTACAACTAAGGTGTTTTAGAACGAAAATTTCCATGAAACTGGTTTACCAATATGTGGTAATTTTCTTCTATTTTTAAACCACATCAAGTCATCTTGATCCACTACAAATCGAGTATTGCGGCAGCAATTCGCGGCTTGTAGTGGATGAAGATGACTATGGTAAATTCAGGCTTGAAAGGGTTAAATATCAAGATTCGCAAATGTTTGGTTACAAAAGAAACAAATCTTTATGAGGCAAAAATTTAAATACAAGTAAATGAAAGTCCAGCGTGTCCTTTTTTTCTGTAAACATGATTTATTTTTAAAGGATTGCAAACAGCAATATTGCCACAAGTTGCTTTCCTACATAGAGGCATACATACATACATACATGGTCATATATACACATGATACATACAGAAAAATATTATTAATAATAGCAACTACAATATTAAACCGCGGAAAAAAATACAGAATATGATACAGAATATGATAAGTAAGAATGAGTTAATTAAAGATACAATGAAAAGCAAAAACAAAATTATTACTATGATAATTTAGGTGAAAAAGCGTTTTGAGCTACTTATGTAAGCTTGTAAAAGAGAAAATATATTAAAATTTGTATCTTCAGGAAAATTATCTGAACCGTATAACAAAATATTCAACAATGACTGTTTATTTTGCATTACAGCCGTAGGAAGTAATGCAGTCAGACCCTCTATCAGTGCTTGTCTTTGGGCGGCAAATGCTGGGCAGAAAAAAATATAGTGTCTTACATCTTCTCTAGCATAGTTGCAAGAGTCACATGACATATTGCTGATAAACCCATATTGCAAGCGTTGACTGTTTAGATCGCTCAGCCCCAATCTCAACCTACACAGTGTTGAACAGACGCACGAGAAATATAAAAACGGTACAAGTTAGGGTGAAACTTTTTTGTTCATATTAACAATGCAACTTTTAAAAATATAAAATGATGTTGCACCACGAATAACAACAGGCAAATTATTCCTGGCTTTAATAGATGAAGGTACGAATGAATTTCGGGTGCTTGATAGTCTGGCATATATTACTGGTAAACTATTGTTAGTAGAGTCTCTGGTATTATACCTATTTTCAACTGCCGCTGGTAGAAGAGACCGTGGATATGGAGGACTGATCTGGTGTGTCATTTTAAACAGCTGTATAAGTTTGTGGTTTAGTCGCCTCGTTCTGAGAGATTGCCAGCCAAGCTCGGCTAGCAACCTATCAGAGCTAGTGTGGCGATATGCTCCAGTGCACACCAGAGCAGCCCTCCTCTGTACCTGTTCAATTGCTATTGAGTCTCGTACTGTACAATTGTCATAAATAATATCACAATATTCAATAATGGGTAGTACCATACTTTTAAAAAGTGAACAAAGGGTACCACGGGGCAATTTTAATCTTACACGATTCAATAGAGCAATTCACTTTGAAGCTTTACAAATACATTTTTCAATATGCTTGTTCCATTTAAAATTACTAGTAAACACAAGACCAAGTTGAGTTTATTGTTCAGTTCTTTCTATAGACGTGCTATGCAAATAAATAAGTGGATAATTAAGGTAATTATTCTTTCTAGTGATTATCATGTACCTGGTTTTGTTGCCTTTCAAAGTTACTTTCCATAATACACTCCATCTTTCATTTTTTTCCAAATCTCTACACATTTTACCGTTTGATTCTGCAGAGTCATCAAAACAATCAAGTAAAGATGTGTCGTCTGCAAATATGTGTACATCACATTCCAGGTTAAGAACAAGATCATTTATATAAACAAGAAAAAAACAGTAGCCCGAGAATTGACCCTTGGGGTACACCTGAATTTGTGTATAACCATTGTGATTATCATGTACCTGGTTTTGTTGCCTTTCAAAGTTACTTTCCATAATACACTCCATCTTTCATTTTTTTCCAAATCTCTACACATTTTACCGTTTGATTCTGCAGAGTCATCAAAACAATCAAGTAAAGATGTGTCGTCTGCAAATATGTGTACATCACATTCCAGGTTAAGAACAAGATCATTTATATAAACAAGAAAAAAACAGTAGCCCGAGAATTGACCCTTGGGGTACACCTGAATTTGTGTATAACCATTGCGAGGAACAACCATTCACTACAACCCGTTGGAATCTGTCACTTAAATAGCTTTCAATCCTCTTTAAAGCATTACCCGTCATGCCCATTTGATTAAGTTTAAATAAGAGACCTTTATGCCATACTTTATTGAAGGCCTTGGAAACATCAAGAAAAACAATACATGCATCATGTTTATCATCTAAAAAATTTGCAATTTTCTGGGTGATAAATAAAAGCTGATTCACAGTGGAATCGGAGTGCTTAAATCCAGAATTTATGTCTGTCAACAAATTATTGTCACCTAAATATTTGTATATTTTCTCATAAACAACCTTCTCCATAACCTTGGAAAAATTAGATAAAAGGGACACAGGTCTATAGTTAGATACTAAATGACGATTTTCTTTTTTGAAAAGAGGTACAACATTTGCACCTTTCCAAGTAGCTGGAAATATACATTGCGTAAAAGACATATTAAAAAGACGAGATAATGGTTCACATAGGGACTGGGTACACTCTTTTAACACTTTGTTACTGATGAAATCAGCACCCACAGCTTTATTTGAATCTAAAATAGACAGCGCTGAAAAAACTTCTTCTGGATTATAACATAAGTTTTCACAAAGTGTGCATTTTCACCAATCGCGAGGACTGATAATTCAGGTATACATGGTAATTTTGGCGTGTTTAAATTGTCATTTTTCTTTAGTAGCGCTATATTATAATAATAATTTTCGCGAGATTCTTGAATTCGCAAAATTTGTCCTCCTCGCGAAATTCGCGAAAATTAAAACCTCGCGAATATTCCCAGATCTACAGTGGGTAATTATATACCATTTATTTTATTTCTACTTTAACACTTCCTGATCTTGCTCACAGAGTGGACAATTGACTTCCCTGAACTCAACGAGACTAAAATAGAGCAGAAATGTGCAGCATTACAAGAAGGTACAGTATATTATATATTTTATCAAAACTGAAGTATGGACTTAGGACATTACATACAGTTGACCATGCATGTTCACAGAACATTCCGAATATTTCAATGACACAGTTTTTTTGTAAGTCATGAAAACGGTGATTTTATGTGTTGATAACTAAGCTGAGGTATTTTCAAAAGAATGTTGCAAAATGTTTCTTGAACATGTGCGCTAAATGTGCAAAACTTTCGCCGTTTTTTTCTGTGAGATACTCATATTGCAACAAATACACACATAGTACGACCGTTTATTATTATTATAGTATGTATGTTAAGGCTTATATAATGATTTGTTTTCAGCCTATAAGGAGAATCGAGATGCCGTCAAAGAAAACTGTCGCCAATCGCGTATGTCAATGTTATATATTACTCATAATTCTGCAAATGGCTCCTTTATATACCTCCTTCAAACCATGTCAAAAGTGTCATAAAACAAAATGGCTGCAAATATAATGCACCTTTTAGATCACCCACAGCAATGCCAACCTCAAATGAATACGATACGCAGTAATGCAAAAAAAAAATATAACTTGCTAAGTATACTTTTTTGGATGTATACATTGACAGATAAAAATGTTGTTTTCTTTCTAATTTTGTAACTGTCTATTTTGATGAATAATAAAATGCCATTGGCCCGTATTTGTGCTGTTTTATGAGCAGAGTCTGGTGAACTGACCAAGGAAGAGATGCTGGAGTGCATTGATAAAACTTTGTTCTAAGACAGTGCCATCCTTGTACCAGTTTGTATTTTTACTAGAATATAATAAAGTATCCCTGTTACCATGGTTACCAGCCTGGCGATTATTTTCATTGACGTTGAGATTAGAATTGCTTCCGCAATTCCCATCTCAACTTCAATGAAAATGTACATAATTGTTTTCTAAAATACCCACTGTAATACATCGCCTGAAAATCAGAGACTTACTATTTTGATGGATTATGCCAATTTTATCAAAATAATTTCATTCAAAATATGTCATAATTTATGATTCTATGCTATAGCTATATTTTCACCCTTTAAACGCCAAATTTAACTTTAATTTAACTGTAAGGTCAAATCAACCAATCACTCTGATCTTAAAATGCGGTTATTTATTCACATTTTGACAAGGTTTTTACTCTTGGGTATTGTTTAACAATTAAAAGTAAATTGTGATAATAACAGTAATAACGTGTGTTTAGTCGGGCAATATGTTAATTTCAATTGAACACCTACACACTGGTAGTGATATTAACAGTAATGGCGTGTGTTGGGTGGAGCAATATGTTAATTCAGGTAAACACACCTACACACTGGTAGACTAAATGTCTTACGCTGAGTATTACATTATTACACCTATATACGCTATTACATATCACAATTACACATATTGTAGTTATATCTGTGACTGTATTTTTTTTGTTTACAGTTTCCTCGTCCAACGTAATGCGGAGCTGACGTTCAAACGAAAACATATATAATAAACTTAAATACAGTATTTAGCAATTAAAATAACATTGTAGTGCACCTATATTTTGACTATTCCAATATTAATATTGCCTTTAAGTACGCAATAAAATTAATAAAATACTACGTCTATTCATTGTTAATATTTACAACCACTCCAATTTTGGCCAAAGTTTCCCGCGTAAGAGTTGGGGGTACTGGCATACGTTAAGTCAAATTAATTTGTATTCACAGTTTGGTGTTAACCATTTGAACAGATCCCATCCCCTGTTGAATGTATAATGCCCCCCCCCCCAACTAACACACATACAATACATATATAAGAGACTAGTTAGACAGTGCGTAGACTTGTTGCGCTCTATGGTCTGTATGGTCAAAGCTGGTTTATCTAACATGGAGATTAGGCTTAACACGGTGTTAACCAAAACAATTGGCGTTAAAGGGCGACGGAAAGGTGTTGAATTCTAGTTGGATTACCTCGGTGAAAAACATACTAGATAGTGCTGGATTCTCTGGGATTTGGACGAATCAATCTTTACCTAAATCACCGGATCATTTTAATACAATTCTCAAGTTAAGGCTGCACGACCAATTCATACAAAATTGGAATGAAGGCATAACAAAAGGTGGTAAATGTACTGTATACCGTATAATTAAAAATACTTTTGGTTTCGAGAAATATCTGACTGAACTACCTGTAAATAATAGAATTCTTATGACAAAATTTCGGTGCCGCAATCACCGTCTACCAATCGAAGCTGGTTGTCGGGTTCAAATTCAGCGCGACCTACGGTTATGCCTCCATTGCAATGACATCGGCGATGAGTACCACTATCTGTTATGCTGTCCGTTATTCAGAGAAGAGCGTAAAAAATATATAAATGTCAAATTCTGGAAAAGACCTTCCACTATTCAACTGGAACAATTATTCAAACAAAACGATTATAATAATGTACTGCGGTTAAGTTTATTCGTGAAAGTGATTATCGCAAAGTTTTAAATGTTCTTAACAATGAATAATAACATCTAATCCACTGATTCTTGTATAAATCATTACAATTGTAAATAGAATTATAATATGCACTGTATTGTATTATATGGCGCCAGCGCTTTCCTGGCTCTTCTGTCATGTTCCGCACACAGGAACCATCAGCAATAAATACTTGTTACTTGTTGTTACTTGTTACTTGTTGGTAATGCAGAGGTGTTAAATATCGATGGGTATACATATGTGGAAGGGCGATTGTGAGGCCTTAGAGAGCGACAGGGGGGGGGGCGTAAAAGGGCGATTAAACAGTGTTAAAGAGTGAGGGGGGTGTGGTCAAGAACAATTTATTGTGTCAAAAATAGCTCATAATTTTTATGACCACAAATATGGCATTGAACCATCAAAAATTACACCAAAAATATGTATTGCACGTGCTTATATTTGATCTGTGGAAAATGTTTTTGAAAATGAGACTTTGGATCAAATAGGCGAATAGTATTAGGTTTTTAAGGGGAAAAAAATATGCCCAAGCTGAATTTTTCAGGACACATTCCAAATACCATTAGAAATAACATACTAAAACTCCCCGTGATTTCCGCTGGAGCCTTTTCCAATATTCAAGATGGCGTCCAAGATGGCCGCCAAAATATTAACACAGCTATATAGACGGGTCGATATACCACCTCATCCCCCCAAAAATATGACAAAAGGTTTATAACGGAGTTCTATTCTACTGGATACATAATGAATGACAGTCAATCAAAATTTGACCCCTAAAAATGGATGAAAAATCCAAGATGGCCGCCAGCGGCCGTGAAAATCGGTAAAACCACCCTAAATTGCCAAAAATTTCACAATCAAACAATGATTCTTGTTTTTATTCCATGTTTTTGAGAGTTGGGGAACTCATTGGATACAATAAAATTTAGGCAGTGGGAGGTATGGCAAAATCCAAGATCATGGCCAAGGTAAAATATGATTTTTCAACAAATAAAGGTAGGAACAAGTGTAATACCTCTTTTTCGTCTAATTTTGATTGGAAAATCCATTTCTTATATTATTTTTATGATTCAAGGGCATCTTCAATGTCAAAGGGTCATTCTAAAGGTCAAATAATCAAAAATTTGATTTTTATCAAATGAAGTTAAGAAATTGTGTAATACCTCATTTTTATGAAATTGTGACTGGCAAATCCTTTTATGGTATTATGTTTATGATTCAAGGTGACCTTTAAGGTATAAGGGTTAATTTTAAGGCCAAATTCCTGAAAATAATATTTTGAACAAATACAAATATAAAAAAATATCATATGTAATACCTCGTTTTGAGGTGATTTTACTGGATAATCCACTTAGGTTATTATTTTGGTGACACAAGGACTTCTTCGACATCAAAAAGTAAATTCCAAGGTCAAAATGTATAAAAACAAATTGAAGATCAAAGGTCTTTAATGTCACAACGTCATTTTAAAGGTCAAGTAAAAGCAAGCGTAATACCCATTTTTCGTGTAAAAAGAGGTAACCGACCCAATCTAACTTACTAGAAGATCCATTTCTGGTAATATTTTAGTGATCGATTCAATTTCATCTTCAAAGTCAAAATGTCAATTTTAAGGTCAAATGAACGAAAAGATGATTTTAACAAATTAAAACAATACAATGTAATACCTTATTTCAATTTAATTTTGAGCAGAAAATCCTTTTATGGTAGTAGTTTCATCCAAAGTCTCATTCCAAAAAACATTTCACACAAAGAAAAATAGTAAGAAGTGTAATCTATTTCTTTGATGAGGGTTTAACTACATTTCTTGTAGTACAATTTTGATAGTTAAATGTCATATTTCGAATCCTGTGTCTGGAGGGCAGTGTCATCTCATTCATCTCGCCATCCTCGGGAGGTTCTCCTGGCCCAGCTTAGCCTGTATGTGCACACAGATGGCCTAAAACCCCATTCATTGCATTTGATTTTTCATAGTTATGGGCATAAGGTTATTTAGCTAGCCTATTTTTGACTGAATAAAGTGTTTTTCAACGCCTCCCCACCGTTTTTTAGCGTTTTTCCGTTACCCTTTACCGCGTCAGATGCTCTCTAACTCCCGCCAATCGCCCATCAACACATTCCAATCGCCATTTAAAGCCTATCCGTCACCCTTTAACACTTACTCATCCCCTTTTGTTTCCCCTCCATCGCATTTTTGGCAATAGCATTACCATATTAACACCTTTCTGTCGCCTATTAATGCCTCGTCGCGCTTTAGCACTGCCTCGTCGTTCTTTAACGCCTCCCCATTGCCCTTTAACTTCTCCCTGTCTCCCTTTATTGCTTCTCGATCATGCTTTAATGCCTCTGTGATGCCCTTTGACGCTTTTTCGTTGCTCTTTAATGCCTTCTCGTTGCCTTTTACCGCATCCCGTCACACTTGAACGCATCTTGCTTTCCCTTTTATGCCCTCCCATTGCCTTTTAACGCCTCTTCTGTGCTCCTTACGCTTTCTCGTCGTCCTTAAATGCCTACCCACTGCACTTCAACGCTTCCCCATTGCTCTTTAACGCTTTCCCATTGTCACTTAACGCTTCCTCGTCGCCCTGTACTGCCTTCCATACCACCTTTTAACACACCCAGTCGCACCTTGACGCCTCATTGTCGTCCTTCAACGCCTTTACATTGTCCTTCAATGCCTCTTCGTCGCCTTTTAGCGCCTCTCTATTGCCTCCTGCCCTTGTAATGCCTTGTAATTCCTTATAATTCCTTGTTCAAAATTACATTTTCACAATGTTAAGTTGATCTTTTCACCTTGAGCATGCTTAATCCTTAAAAACCTAGTAGAATTACATTATGCAGTCAAAACCACACCTATACGAGCTATTATCATGATTATGGGTCCAATTTATTGCATATATGTTTTTCACCCTTCCCGGAAATTGAGAGGGCTGGTGGGGGGGGGACACCAGGAGCATAGTATATAAGGTTCCTTTTTATGTCAGGGGGTGGAAAAACATAAATACATGTTATTTTAGCTTGATAGAAGAACTGAACAAATTGAATGATGTAAACACAATGTACATGTATTCACTCCTTTTTTATGGTATAATTCCCAGTAAATTATTGCTTTACGTCACGTTTTTGCACTAATGGTCATTTATGTGACACTGTAATGAGATAAAAAACAGTACAGACCATTGATGAGATGAATGATGTACAGATTAATATGATGTGGGTTTGGGGTGATAGGGCACGGTCGGTTGTTGAGATCGTTTTCCATCACTCGCCCGATAACATAGGGGTTCTGGGCATGTCTGGGGGATTTACCCTAGGCCTGTCCATAGAATTGAATCTGGTCGGATAGTCCCCAGAGTGACAATAGCTGAAGGTAACTATATTGCCGGTTGTTTAAGGCTACCACAGCCAACATCAGTGCCTGCACTGACATTGAAACTTAAACAGTAGATATACACTAATTAGTCATAGCGATTTCCTTCTTCTAGAGTCATTGGCGGCCATCTTGAATTTGACATTTTTCTGCTAGTGAGATTTTGAAAGACTTTCTCCTGCTTTTAAATACATCTCATCAGTGAAAAAACCTCTGGAAAATATCTTTGGTAGGCCTATAATTTGTCGGGGTGTTCGAGTGGTTTTTTGCATAAATCGACGACCTAGTATCTTCGCTTGTAATCAACGCAATTTCATGATGTTTATATCAACATGTTCTTTTTTACAAAAGGATTACAAGGCTTTGAGTCACGAAATAGTCACATTTATCATTTATTTTCAATTTAGGATATGTAATGATTGAAATAGTACGGTATTTAAAATGTCATACGTATCAAAATCTTGCTATATTGCTTATTTATATACCTTAAATTGCAAATACATTATAGGCGTGACTATTTAGTGACTCAGAACCTGTTTCAATGGAATCCTTATGGCAATAAATGCACATGTAGACATTTAAATCATCAAGTTATGTTGATTACAAGCCGAGATATAGCGGTTTCAACATTTTGGCGGCCATCTTGGACGCCATCTTGAATAATGGAAAAGGCTCCAGCGGGAATCACGGGGAGTTTTAGTATGTTGTTTCTAATGGTATTTGGAAGGTATCCTGAAAAATTCAGCTTGGGCATATTTTTTTCCCCTTCAGCCTGCTTACATGTCTAATACTATTCGCCTAAAATTACTACCAGAAATTTCTAGTCAAAATCAACTTGGTGGTTATTTTCATCTCTTACATCTTTTTACACGCCAAATAGGTATTACACTTGTTCTTACTTGTTAAAAATACTATTGTGGCCATTTGACCTTAAAATTGACGTATTGGAATTACAAATATCAAACATTATATGTTTTAAATTTTGACATTAGAATTTACCCTTTGATCTAGAAGATCTCCTTGAATCATAAAAAAATACTATAAACTGATAAATGGATTTTCTAGTCAAAATTACACCAAAAAGAGGTGTTATAAGTGTTGTAATTTCTATATTTGTTAAAAATAATATTTTCCGGATTTTGACCATGGAATTGACCTATTGAACCTTGAACCACACACATAATACCATAAAGAATTTTCCAGTCAAATTCCCATGCAAATGAGGTATTACACAAGTCCTAGTTTTAATTTTGTAAAAATCATATTTTCAATTGTTAATCTTGAAATTGACCTTTTGACATTGAAGGGGACTTTGAATCATGTAAACGAAATAACAAATGAATTGTCTGGGCTAAACTCCTCTAAAACAGTTATTACACCTCATCCTACCTTCATTTGTTAAAAAAAAAACATATTTTACCTTGACATTGACCTTTAACCTTGGATTTTGTCCCCTAGCGCAATCTCCTCTAGTGTGACAAGATGTCATCCGGCAGGGCTTGAATATATAAATCCCTAATTACCATCAAAAATTAACCTAAAACACTTTATACTATAAAAATACGTGAAACACATACACAGCACGGACTCTTGGCTGACTGCATGCTGTTCAAGGAAGACAGCATGGTGCATTGTCGTACTATGTCTTGATGGAGGAACACTCTACGGTATAATGGTAGGAAGATGTATTCAATTTTTTTGGGGAAATATATTCGTCAATGTCACAATCACCATGTATCGTGTCCGTGGCAAAATAGACCTATATTTATTAAAGATAATAAGAATTTATGTATAAAATCAAAATGTTTGTGCGATTACATAATTAAAATTTAAAATAATTTTTGCGCGCTATCGGACGTTTTTCATCAATCTTAGTAAAACATATATGTAGGATCCTGACATCGTTCAGTTAATGTGGCGTTTATCCCCAGCCTCCTGGACGCGGGGAGATGGGGATGACCGCCTCGTTTCCATACCTTGGTGACGTGCGCACATAAAGCAATGTGTGCGGCCTTGGTATTTTTCCCGCACTTCAGGCGTTACACTCGGCGACTACGGACGTGCCGTAGCTCGCTCTCGCTAAGTCAATAGAGACGTGCCGTGCGCGGGAGGGTGTGCTTTGCTGTTATCGCATGTTAATCAAATAAACATGACAAGAGAGGAGAGAGTTTTCTGACTTGTTTGGAACCGTCGACTCGACGGAGGAGGAGGAAGTTTGAGTTTTAATGGTGAGATTGGGCGGAGTCCCTCGTCGGCCATTGTGACCCCATAATGGAACTCCAGGCGTAGGCCCATCACGCCATACTGGTGACCCCTGACGACTGATCGTCTACGCAACAGTGTTTTCACCTAGACGCCAGTTGAAAACCGCTGTTTTCAAGGATAGTTTTCATTAATTTTAAGGGATTTTTTCTGAAAAAAATCAATAGCATTTTTTTCATAAGGTACGTGAAAGCTGTAGGTCATTATTATATGCCAGTTTAAATTAGTCAGAAAGAGTTATCAGAAGAGAAGCACGTTTCTTTACGTCGAAAACGACGTAAATTTCTAAACTTTTGGTCGAAATCCCACGTGTTTGGCGCCTTTTCAAGATGGCGACCTTGTCGGTTTCTCTAGAAGAATCCAGAAAATTATTCTCATAGACATAGTCTATCATTTTTTTATTGTAAGAGTTTGTTTAATGCCTTCATCCTAATAATGCCACTGTAGGCGAGTAGGAAGTGGGTATTTTCTGTAACTCAATTTTTATCGTTCATTACCATAATTGGGTAACTCGATTTTAAAGTCCATAGACGAAATCTCGTCATTTTTTCCGATTTTTTTTCTACAAATCGACAGAAATTTTAAATATCGCTTCGACTCTGGTAAACTTTAATAGGTTTAGGGCCAAAATAAATTGTTTTCCTAAATGAATGTCAATAAACAGTCTTATTTGGTCTGTTTAAAAATATTCCCAGGACCGTAGGTCAATATTTTGTACTATTGTCATATGTTATTTCAGAGAATGCTGAATATTGTACTTGTATTTGGTAGGTGTGCGCCATCTTGGACGCTGGTTTCCCTAACTTAGCTCTTCGCCCGCCGTGGGCACCCACGTGTTCCCCCCTAACCGGCATGCATCTGGACAGTGAACCTGTGTCGCCGCATCACATTAGCATAAAATAAGCCGCCATTTTGATTTGGTGGAGATCATTTGTCACGTGTTCCAAATTTTACACGGACTGATTGCTATAACTTTTTTTAAAATTGTTTGTAAATCTTCTTTTTCAAAACGATTGAGGGAGAAGAAATGTAAATAAGTTGTTTCGAAAACAGATTCTGCCACTAATTGTGCGAGATTTTTGTTCCCTTTGAAACGCCTTTCGGTGTTTGTAATCGTGCTAGGCTATTTAGCGCCTTATTTGGGCACGCAGTAGGTAATGAATATGCTAATGTGAAGCGAGACGGGGATGCTGACTGTATACTATGTACGTACCGCTTAAAGCTTACCGTCACAGACTATAAGCCACATGCTGCCTGCCGCACAGGCTGTGAGCACCGACAATACACCACACACACACCCACCACAGACGACATAAAAACAACCGCACCGAACACAGTCGGTTTATACGTCAACCAATGAATCGATGCGAGCGATTGATTCGGACGTTTATGAGAATGACTCGGTGATGAACGTACCATTATAAAAAAAAACGTGGAATGTTCATCACAGACATCATTTTTCAGCGAAATGATATACTTTATCATTTATCAGCATAGACTACTGTCAGTCATGTTTTAGATATTATTCTTAAATCATAAATGTCACTGTTTTTCTTTGCAGTCACATTTAGTCTATCAGTTTGAGAACGAAATTTTCTCACGATAGTTTATTTCTGAAGTTTAAATTTTTTATAAATACAGAAATATTCGATTTGACAGTTGCGCTATTGCGAAACATTGCAAATATTTGAATGTGTTTTTCGACTTGTGTGAAATTTTTTTTTTCACCCAGGTCGATTTACAAAATACTATTATCCTAGCTTAGCATAGCTTATCATAGTTGTATCTGGCATATCATTTTTATGTACCACTTCGACCTACGGTTTTCACGGTACGATTTTGCATGTGTGTGACTCAGTAAAAACGTTTTATGTCTTATATAGACCTTCAGCTTTCACTTCAATCAATACATACCTTTTGTGAATTTGTGAACAGCACTTAGGTGAAACTTCAACGACGCATATTTTTTCAACTAATCTGCAACCCCCGTTTTTCGCACCATGCGACATAGCATGAACATTTTCTACAGTCTACACTTCTAAGCTTCAACATATTACAGACATTTTTCATCTGATTTTCACGGCATTGCACAACCTGTCCGCGCACGGCGCGTCAAAAATAGTTGGCATGTGTTAATACGACATGCCATTTTAAACACATTTGGGATGGACGCAGAGCCAATAGGCCAGCTATCTCAAATGCTTCAATAGTTAGATAATTTTACAAACACTACTTTATAATGTCAAAGCAGTACGACAGTGAAGGCTTCATGTCAACGCCTCTAGAAGGTTCGGGTGCTAGACCTAAAGATAACTATCATCCCGACAGTGAGGACAATGAGGTTCGATTCCGAGAGGCGGACGAGGAATATCAACGCCTCAAAGCTGATTTCGCTCGAATTGCTCGAGCTAGACGTATGAATTCCCACTCTAGGGGCGACTCCTCAAGGAGTTCTTCACCGCTCGGTAGACAGTCGCAGAAACGTGCTACGAACTTACCAAAGTTCAGAATCGCAACTTTCTACGCCTCGGATGTAGAGCTCTGGTTCAACCAAATTGAGACTCAATTCGCTCTCCACCAGATAGATGATGATGACGAGAGGTACAGCTTAACCTGCACTGCACTTTCGGGCGAGATTGCATCGGACGTGAGGGACGTGCTGCTTCAGCCTTTCAGGTCCAACAAATATGACAGCCTGAAAGCAATTTTGATTGAGAGGCGAGGATTAACAACACCCGAAAGGGTCAACAAAGTTATCTCTGGCGAGAAGATTGGAAATGACATTCCCTCGCGTTTCCTGCGGCGTCTGCAGAAGACTGCAGGTTTCGGCACCAAAGCTGTTGTGGGGAAGGCTGTAATTCAGCAAGCGTTCATACGACAGATGCCCGTTTCCATCAGAGCCCATTTGGCGACTCAACCCGACAGTGCCACCCTCGAAAGTTTGGCCGTTTTGGCCAACCGGGCACTGGCAGCAGAAGAGGACGTCGAAGAGAGTAAGCCGGGGGTCGCAGAGATTAAAGTCGAAGAAACCACCAAACTAGTTGGTTTGTTAGAGGATCTGTCCAAACGCATCAAGAGATTAGAAACAGTAGCAACATCAGAGAGGAAACGAAATAAAGGACGTGGACGAGCTATGATATATAACTATGCTCACGCGCCTGCATTTGCCCCTAATGTTCAGGCCTCAGGTTTCGTTAGCAACCAACCTAGTCAGTATAGAAACGCAAAAGATAATGCTCCACCTTTCGTTCCGCCGCCGAATGCACAGGCCACTGAGTTTGTTAATAATTCAAATAATTGTATTAATGCACAACAAAATGTTCGACCTTTCGCACCGCCGCCGCAAAATAATGTCGCACAACCGACCGACACAGCCACTGCACAGGTTTGCTATTACCACCAAACTTATGGTGAAAAGGCGCGCTTGTGCAGTGAACCCTGTTCATACTATGTCACATTAGGTCAGCGCGAAGTAGCAAATATCGCGTTATCACACTCTAAGTTATTATATGTCACAGATAAAGGGCATAAATGCAGATATTTAATCGACACGGGCGCTGCTGTCAGTGTTCTGCCGAAATCTTGCGCTAACGGGATTTCGGACGCTGGCAGTCTCCCCCTGGTGGCAGCTAATAACAGTACTATACATACTTACGGCAACTGTAAACGCGTCGTCGATGTCGGCTTAAAGCGCGAATATCTGTGGACGTTCATAGTGGCAGATGTGCAGCAACCCATAATCGGGGCTGATTTTTTAATCCACTATAATTTGCTCGTAGACTTGAGAAGCAGATGTCTTCGAGACATGCGTACAGGCCTAGCCATTGCCGCTTCACTATCTTCGATTAGACCTCTGTCATTGAACAGAGTTGATACCGTTCAGAATGAGTACACAAAACTCCTCGGCCAGTTCCCGGAACTGACACGCCCTACGACAAAGGGTGAGACCGTCAAACACGGCATAACTCACAAGATTGTGACTAAAGGTCACCCGGTTTTTGCTCGACCACGACGTTTGGCACCCGATAAGCTGGTTACCGCCAAACGTGAGTTTGACAAGATGATTAAATTAGGGGTCATTGAACCCAGCGACAGCGAGTGGTCCTCGGCGCTTCACATGGTGCCAAAGAAAAAGGGCGATTGGAGACCATGCGGGGACTACCGTAGTTTGAATGCACAGACCGTACCGGACCATTATCTGATTCCTCATATTCAAGATTTCACGCAGCGGTTAGCCGGATCGAAATTTTTTTCGAAGATCGACTTAGTCAGGGCTTATTACCAAATTACGGTGGAACCGTTCAACGTACACAAGACTGCTGTTACCACACCTTTTGGCTTGTTTAATTTCACTAGAACACCATTTGGTCTAAGAAATTCCGGTCAAACGTTTCAGCGATTTATAGGCCACGTGACACGCGGACTTGATTTCGTTTTTGTTTATTTGGATGACCTACTGGTAACCAGCCCAGATCATAAAACGCATAAGAAACATCTACGAATTCTTTTTGCTCGACTATCGGAGTACCGAATTATCATTGGTCCTGAAAAGTGTCAGTTCGGAACAACTGAATTAAGTTTCTTAGGTCACCACGTTTGCGCCGAAGGCATTTCGCCGTTACCCAGCGCCGTTGACGCGATCGTTAATTTCGTTAAACCCGAAAAGCAACGAGCATTGCGTAGATATCTGAGAATGGTGAATTATTACCACCGTTTCATACCGCATTGCGCCGCGAAGCTGACGCCACTCAATAATCTACTGACTTCTGCCAATGAAGGCCATACCAGACTGTCACCGAAATCAAATTTCGATTTGAAGTGGAATAAAAAAGCAGAGTCAGCATTTTCTGAGTCAAAACAGATATTGGCAAACGCTACGCTTCTGGTGCACCCAGATTCTATGGCCCAGCTTAACATCACGTGTGACGCTAGTGATGTCGCCGTCGGTGGCGTTTTGCAGCAATTTTTAAACGGTATGTGGCAGCTGCTTTCGTTTTTCAGCAAGAAGCTGAACCCAGCAGAGACACGCTACAGCGCGTTCGATCGTGAGCTTTTGGCAGTATACGCTACAATTAAACATTTCAGACACAATTTAGAAGGACGAAATTTTTTCGTTAATACAGATCACAAACCTTTGACATTCGTAATGTCATCCGTGACTGAGCGCGCATCCCTACGACAAACACGTCATTTAGCGTTCATCGCTGAATTCAACACCAATATTAGATATGTAAAAGGAGAGACAAATTTCGTCGCTGATGCGCTGTCACGACCATCAGTGTCAGCGATACACGATGGACCAGTAATAGACTATAAAGAGTTAAGTCTCGACCAAGCTAATGACGCGGAATTCACGCGTTTGAGACACTCGACTACATCAACTATGAATTTCAAACTATTGAAATCGTTTGATAATCAATTGATCTTGTGTGATGTGTCCACGGGACACAACCGGCCGTACCTTACCGCGAAATTTCGCCGAAAAGTTTTTTCAAACCTGCACGGTTTAGGCCATCCATCGCATAGAGCTACCAGACCTTTGATTAATACCCGATTTGTATGGCACGGCATGAACATAGATATTGCTAGATGGTGTCGTACCTGTAAGGGTTGCCAGACCGCTAAAGTTTCACGTCACAACACTCCAGTTTTCGGAAAGTTCACAGAACCTACCGAGCGATTCGACCATGTCCACGTAGACATAGTCGGACCTTTACCTTATGCCGATGGTTTTAGATATCTACTGACTTGCGTCGACCGTTTTACACGTTGGCCCGAAGCCATACCTATGGTAGATATTAGAGCTTTATGGTACCCCAGCCACTATCACCACTGATAGGGGCGCTCAATTTGAGTCCAAATTGTGGGATAGTTTGTGTAATCAATTCGGGATTATTCGGAATCGTACCACGAGTTATCACCCTCAGTCGAATGGCATGGTCGAACGTTTCCACCGTCAATTGAAAGCCGCCATTATGGCGCACGAGTCACCGAACCCGTGGACTATCACGTTACCTGCTGTACTTTTAGGAGTTCGTTCAGCCGTGAAAGAGAGACTGGGCAGGTCAGCTGCCGAGATGATTTACGGGACAACCCATAGACTCCCAGGAGAGTTTACTAAACAGTACACCGTCGACGCCAACACTGATTTGGAGAATTATTCAGACAAGCTACGCGTGGCCATGTCGCGTCTCCGTCTATGTCCGCCACGTGACACACAACAACACAACATTTTCCAATTCAAGGAAATAGCTACATGTACTCATGTATTCTTGCGCCGAATCGCAATTGCACCGCCTCTGACCGCCCCTTACGACGGACCATACAAGGTCGTCGCGAGGAGTGGCAGAGTAATGAAAATCCTAGTTAAAGGCAAGGTTGAGACGGTCTCTTTAGATCGCGTTAAACCCGCACATATGGAGTGCGAGCCTATGACAGGTACGACAATACAGCGTAAAACGCCAAGCAAACCACGGAAGTCGACAGCTACCAGGACATCTAGTAAGAATCCACAGGGTCCACCTAGACCTGGTAGTGCGGACACTCCGACGTCCAACGGGACGAGAGTCAACACAAAAAAGTCGACGGCAGTCAGAAGCAGTCAAAAATCGGCCACAGTCCCAAAGCAAATAGATGTTAAAGTCAACTTGTCTAACAGAGACAATACTTACGTAGCGCCGCATTCGCGAGCCCCTGCCGTGTCCCGCGCTAACGGGAACGGTGGTGGTTTACGAACGTATTCCCGCATACCTTTACATCTACGGGGTAAAACCCCGGGTGCTGCTGACGCCGTAATCGACTCGACAAAAAGCAAACATGCGCATATCGTTAATCGCGAAAAAATTTCGACCGACCAAACAGTGCGAAAAACTAGGGTCGGACGAATAATCCAGACTCCTGCCCGATTCGTGCAGATGGTTCACGCCATAGTTGCGCCTAACGACATCTATGGCGGGCCCAACCGCATACCTCGTAATAACAATGTTGTTAAATTGTAAATGAATATGCCAGGCCTGGCAGCATTGTGTACAGATATATAAATGTAAAGACATTTTTTTTTAGCAAGCTCATTGCTAAATCACTAATAGAAATTAAGTTAATTAAATGAATGGGTTGATCGCAGCTTGCAGCAAATGAATCATACATAAAGGACAGTTGGTGTTAAGAGGATAGGACAATTCACGTATAATGCTGCGCTTTCAACCACCCACGCTGTAACCACACTCGCTATAAATAATAAAAAAAAAAACTATGCTTAGTTATAAGAGGTTACATATTTTACAACCCCGCTACTTGCACGAAGCAGTCTCCTACACGTCAGTTTGGTCCTACGTTATCACTCACCCGGGGGTAATGTAGGATCCTGACATCGTTCAGTTAATGTGGCGTTTATCCCCAGCCTCCTGGACGCGGGGGGATGGGGATGACCGCCTCGTTTCCATACCTTGGTGACGTGCGCACATAAAGCAATGTGTGCGGCCTTGGTATTTTTCCCGCACTTCAGGCGTTACACTCGGCGACTACGGACGTGCCGTAGCTCGCTCTCGCTAAGTCAATAGAGACGTGCCGTGCGCGGGAGGTTGTGCTTTGCTGTTATCGCATGTTAATCAAATAAACATGACAAGAGAGGAGAGAGTTTTCTGACTTGTTTGGAACCGTCGACTCGACGGAGGAGGAGGAAGTTTGAGTTTTAATGGTGAGATTGGGCGGAGTCCCTCGTCGGCCATTGTGACCCCATAATGGAACTCCCGGCGTAGGCCCATCAGCCATATATATTGCTAGGTAAGTGAGAAGTATCTACCCGAGTATCATCATCGGCGTCCAACTATGTTGTATAATTTTATGTTCATTCATTCATATTTGTTTATACAATTATACTTTATCTATTTTAATAAATAAAATGACTGCGATGTCATATGTTTATAATAATTTGTTACTTTACAATAACTGTTGTAAATTTCAGCTGTACAGTATATATGTATGTGGCTCAAGGGCTACAAGACGATAGTACTTAATATAATAATAAATATTATATTATATTCTGTACCGCGATGTTTCAATATTGGGCATACAGCCGTACTAATGATCAGCACCAGTGTCAGGGGTAAATGATATCTTACTATATTTGTTTGGTTTAAAAAGTTGTATAGGAGGGACTGAAAATGGGGAAAGACCGACTGGTAATATGACTATGATTTCAGCATTTTTGTCCCTTGGCTCTGGTACGATCTCCCTCTCACTTAAAGGGACCAAATCACAAGTAGCTTTAAAAAATGGTAAAATTCAGTTGTTGAAATACAAATTAGATAATTGTCAGCACATAAAAATGTACATAATGACACGCTCTCTCAGTAAAATATTTAAATATTCATAATAAACGATTAATAATAGATGACTCCGTTAATTGAGACCATCTGTGATTTAAAACATTTCTTTCCCTCGATGTTATACCGTCGACGGCTGGTACATACCAGCGGTCGACAAAAAACATATTTTTTTGACAGGAAAAACATTTTATGAGTCGCAACAATCTGCAAAACTGGCAATGGTCGGTGGGAAATCGGAAAGCAACCATTATTTGTTTAGGCTTAACGCGTTTCTTACTAAATATCACTATACTACAAGGGATTACGCTAATCAATTTACAGATTATTCCCGCGCACTGCATGCAGCTAATGAAATAAGGGAAGGATTGGGATTTTAGGTCACCTTTGACCACATATAGGTTAAACTTGGCCAGAAGAACGTCCTGAGGATGGTGAGATGAATGAGATAACACGCCCCTCAAAGTGAATGTGGGGGGCTTCCGTGATAGAGAGGTAGCGTGCTCCGCCTCAGACCTCCAAAGTTTGAATTTCGAATCCTGAGTCTGGAGGGCAGTGTCATCTTATTCATCTCACCATCCTCAGGAGGTTCTCCAGGCCCAATCGAGCCTGTTTGTACACAAAAGTGGCCTAAAGCTCGAGTTTTTGCATTTCCTAGAGTGAGTGTTAGGTCGCTTTCTGTACATTGAGGCAATATCGCAGCAGAAGGAAGCCCGAAGCCTGGACTATGCCCTACTTTTATTTTGAATGACTTCAAGGGTTCTTCATAGTGCACATATCAGCACTGTACACTCTATTCCTTCAAACAGTTTGGAGCGCTGCATATGAACAACCACGATGACCAGTATCCGGCTCGACCGTGATTCGAATCTGGTACCTTCAGGTTACAAGCCCCAGTCCATATGAATGAGACATCGGGGCCGGCCACCGCCCTCCAGACATAGAATTCAAAATACGAGCCCTTGCGGTCTGAGGCCGAGTAGGCTACGCTACCTCTCGGTCACGCATGCTCCCCACAATATGATATCTTTACTAGTAAGCGGATAAGAAATACTTCGTTTCTTTGAAACTTGAATGGCAGAGCTGGGTTTGAGCCCGACTTTCCGAGCAGGCACCACTGCACCAGGGCTCCTCCCTATCAGGCAGATTTAACCGAGAGGTAGCGTGCTCGGCCTCAGACCGCCAGGGCTCGGATTTCGAATCCTGTGTCTGGAGGACAGTGTCATCTCAATCATCTCACCATCCTCAGGAGGTTCTCCTGGCCCAGTTTAGCCTATATGTGCACAAAGGTGGCCTAAAGCCCGACTCATTTCATTTCATTTTTTTTTTGTCATACCTAGTTCTTGTAGCAAATTATTGATGAATTTTCAAACGGAAATCTCATAATTTACGTGCATTAATACACATTATACGAGCTCGATTCTGACAGAGGCACTATTTCCAAAAAAATGCGAATTGCAGTGAATAATACAATGCAGTATTCAGCTTACTATTATATTGAGAAGTTACTGCCTTTTGGGTTTACACGATCGAATAGTGGAGCTGAATAGCCCCTATTGTGCGGCGTTCGGGCGTGAACAAATAGGCCTAGCATGTTGGTTTCGCTGCTTCCAAGATTTACGTGAGTTACCGACCTGTATAGAAAACCAATGAGCATGCTGACCCTATCCCATTCAGCTGTGCTCCGCACTGTAGCAACCTGTGGCCATGAAAGGCAGCAGCTAGGCGTTCACACAACACACATACACATTCCTAGCAAGCAGAGAGTTTAGCCAATGTCGACACAATTAACGTGTATCTCCATAATTATTATAATTATATTATACGCCCATGTGAATAGGCTGAATACATTTGCAGATTCTTCCCGCGCACTGAACCAACCTTGGGCAATGAAAGGCTTCAGCTGGGCGTTCACAGACGGTGGGCCGAAAATTGAATTGGCCTGACAAGGGATGTGCACGCTAAATAATAAAACGAGATAAATTATTTGCAGGCTATTTCCGAAATATGTTTGTTATACATGTCTTCCACTTGTTGTATATTACACCCTGTGTCTGAGAGCGGATATCGTCATATTTGTAGACCCTCCAGACAGATTTGGTCGGCCGTTGAGCTGTAAAAAAAGTGTACTAAATTTCACTTAATAAAATTAACGTTAATGTTCCTTAACACCTTTTACATTGTACCAGGTTTACATAATAATATTTAATTTAATGGCGGTACTTGAGAAGGTTAGGGGAGAGCGGAGCTAGCAGTAACATTTTCAACATTTTAAAAGTGATAATTAACTTTGTAAATGAAGTCATTTGATCAAGTTAAGGAATACTATTTCCCGTATAACTTAGAATATCATTTCGATAAATATCATCAATAGCTGCAATGTGGTGCAGTGAAATATGGCCATACCTAAAATGTTACAATTTTCCCCCGGTGCGGGTGAGTTGTAACACAGTTACTGTGCTCATTGGGGCACATTGTAACACGCCATAGTGCAACAATATACAAAATAGAGTTTTGCAGCAAATAATTAACCTTTTATGTAATAATAAATCTGTAATAACCTTTAATTCATAGGCTTACATAAATGAAATTTTGACTGTCAGAATGCTAAATCGGATCACTAAATCATCAGCATTGTGTACCTGGTCAATATAATGATGCAGCAAAAAGGGAGTCCTAAACATAACAGAGGACTAATACAAGATAATTATTTAAGTGCTGTTTTAATCTAGATGTATCTATATTATATACATGGTCGATATAATGATGCAGCAAAGAGGTAGTCCTAAATATAACAGAGGACTAATACAAGATAATTATTTAAGTGCAGTTTTAATCTAGATGTATCTATGTTATATACATGGTCGATATAATGATGCAGCAAAGAGGTAGTCCTAAACATAACAGAGGTCTAATGCAATATATTTAAGTGCAGTTTTAGTTTAGATGTATCTATATTATATACATACAATACCTAAAGGGGCAGGTTGTAACATAGATGATGGGGGCAAATTGTAACATTGGTACAACTTGCCCCCACTCATCTGTCACATCTAACCCCCCAAGCACCCAAAAAACATTTGGCAATATATCTCAATATGAGCTATCGTTTTTAGTCATTTAGTCTGTCATCATAAAAGACCTCTCCAAGATGACTTATAATCATTAAGAATTAAAATTGTTTCTGGTATTTTTCATTGTGATAAGTGATAATAATTTGATATTCAAAATAAAATAATTATCGCCTCGTTTTCTGTCCAATATGGTTGTTCTGAAAAAGGCCTGGGCATTATGGGATGGAAATACATAATAATAATACATGGCAATAGAAGACATAGTTGACACCTGGTGAGTGCAAATTAATCAACAAAAATTTGGTCAAAGTGCACTGTTACAACTTACCCCCGTTACAACTAGCCCCGCTCTCCCCTACTAGTATTTTAATTCATGTTTTAAACAATTTAATGTATTGATAATATAATGACTACTAAACGTTGTTGGCTCTACCGCTTCATTTGTGTCAACATTTTGGGCCTTGTGTGCTGGAAAGGGAATGTATTTTTTCACTATTTTTCATATCACAAATTTCAGCTTTATATGACGGAAAAAAATATATATGCATCTTCACTGTTGAATTATTCGATTAACTAAGCTTCTACCAAGAACTATTTGATCAAATTTAGTGATATTTCTATTGATCTAAAACGTACCTGAAACTGTATATGGGCGTTTAAAAAAAAAATGGTTACAACGTGTGACAAGGGGGTAAAATATCAAATGTAATATATGACAATAAAATTACTTTTTTTCTCTAAAAAACACATCAAAACACGAGAAAAAAACCTTTTTTTCACAAATTTCCTGAATTTATGAAATTCTGATGAATAATTTGCTGTATTTTCTTTTTTGTCAATATACTTCATGCAAACAATGAATCTTCACCATATATCCTTTTTTTATCGCATAGCATGATATCAATAAATCTCTACTATTTTTCTACTATAATGTGACTTTTCGGGTTGAAATTTACGGCTTCGATGTGATTTATACAATTGATTTTTTAAATGGACAAAGTAATGTTTGTAGTACAGTTTCAGTGTTTCAATAACATAAAGATGCATATTATTTTCTTCAATTGCTATATCATTTGTAAGCACATAGAAAAAATTGTTCAGTTACAGCAGAAACTTTTTGAGAAATATTATATTTAAATATTAAAATTATCAAATTTCACCCCCCCAAAAATGTTACACTCCTGACATAATGACCAGGGCTGTTGCTCATTCAGAGAATATGAATTTTAATATGAAGATTTTTTTTATTTATCAATTGAAGTGAGGTGGCACTACTTTGGTAACAATTATTTATTTTTAGGTGAACAATACCATCTAGATTAAGATGGTTTAGCTTTTTTAAAACCCAAAATGGCGCCCAATATGGCCGCCACGTCCTATGCATGGTCAAAACTTGGGTAGTATTTATTTTACATCTACATGTATAGTGAGATGATTCTGGTATATAACATAGTCATATGTTTTTTGTGATCACTGAATCCATACATCTGGTGCATTTTTTAACACTCGGAGGTACATTATAGTCAAAATACAAGATGGCGTCCAAACTGGTCGCCGTGAGATGCTGGATCATAGCTACTAGATATAGTGATGATTTTGGTCAAGTAATTCGTTTTATACTGAGAAACGTTTGCTACCAGACATCGCGAAGTTTGGCTGTTGTGTCTGCATTATTGAGAAAAGCAATGAGAATTATTCAAATAAGTGTTTCCTACTTTGCATTTTCAGAGAGTAATTTTGTCATACAATTGTTTCCGAAATTTATATATGTACTTGGCATACTGTATGAGTGATAATTCCATCAGTCTATGCAAAGACAGACAATCAGGACACCATATCCTTGCCCCTGTAGAGACTTATTGTATCAGGCCAAATGTTTCTTCCAAATAATGGTGAAATCATGTTATGTTATGTTTATATCATTTCTCTTCTTTTGCAAGATTCGTTTAATTGACAAATATTTAAATAATGATATTGATAAGGAATAATTTTCAATTTGATTGTATGCTCAGCTCTGTGGGAAACAGTAAACATGAAATCACTGGAACCAACAGATGTCAATTTATTATCATTATTTGAAGTTTCACTCATACTTGTATGGAAACATCTTACTTTAATTGTTTAATTGACAAATATTAAAATAATGATATTGATAAGGAATAATTTTCAATTTGATTGTATGCTCAGCTCTGTGGGAAACAGTAAACATGAAATCACTGGAACCAACAGATGTCAATTTATTATCATTATTTGAAGTTTCACTCATACTTGTATGGAAACATCTTACTGGCACATAAAATAGACAGTTTTAAGGAATTTAAATAGCAAATAGGACCATTTCAAAAAGTAACGTTTTTTTAATTAGGCATGTCAAAATATAATATGAATACCGTGGAACTAATTCAATACAACTGCCCAACTAAAAAAATGCCTAAAATTAAAAGTTTATCAATTGTACACAAAATGTTGTTTAAATCTAAATGTTACACTCCTGACATCTGCCTAAATATGACTAAGAAGAACCCGTGACCTTCAAAATGTACACATTATCAATAAAAAAAGGTGTTATGTAGAATCGTTATTAACTCGACCATAAGAAAACAAAAGGTGTTATATATAACAAAATAATGAATAAAAATTGTAAAATACATCAATGCACGGTTGTATGCTGTATGATTTATAATTTCTATGACAATGGTGACATATAAAAAAGTTCCGTCAGTTTACTCTTCACTGTATCTACAAACCCATGAACAAATCTATGCATAGGTTAGCAGCTTCTGAAATTGATCAAGAGAAAAATTGATTGATTCACAGAAAGCTTTTTACATTTTGCCATGTATTGATTTATTTTTGATAGAGTAGTATGTTTTCCCTTGGAATAATGTACTAGAATAATGTACTAGGGTCACATGTGCTTGTTTTAGAAGTAAAATACCGCTAAGTAATGGCTCTAAATTTTATTATGAGACAAGAATATAAGTAGCGTTACACTCCTGACGCTTTAATTTTGTTTTAAACAACATCATAAAAACGAGAAAATTTATTATAACTATTAAGTGTGCATTTTCCATTCTATCACGAAATAAATAAGATAACTATCGGTGTTTGGTTCCTAGTCAGTGCACTAAAACCACAATATATTTTAATTTTGCTTATGAAAGGGCTTATGAAATCAGGCGATGTACACCCAAATCCTGGACCGATAGAAAACCAGTCAAATGTACCTCAATTAAAAATATGTCACTTTAATGTCAGGAGTTTAATGGCTCCGGATAGATTTAAGAGTGTGGGTCAAGAATCTATGCTATGACAAGCGTCTTGCCACCATTGGGCCCCTATTTTGACGTTCTTAATGCTATCTGCTTTGTGCATCAAAACATCTGTGGTTAGATTTGTGTGTTCTCACAGCTAATATGATCTAACAGCAGTTTTTGATGATCAGCCTTATGAGCTGGCCTGTATCAGATTAGCAAACATAATTACTTGATCGTGACTATGTGCCACAAAGAGCCTTTTAAAATCACTTTAGGTTGTATTAATGTAGATGCAGTTGTTGGACTGAATGAATACAACCTCGATGTGCCTAATACAGTCTTGTGTCACATTCTGCTCAAATAACATATACAGTAATCCAGTCACCCACCATCTTTGAATGTTTGATATTATAGAAGGGTAAGCTACCTAGGGCAAAATCTCATCATGCCTTTTGAGTTTGATGAAGTGTACTCCATACTGGCTTCATATCAGGGCCAGTCTTCTGAAAACGTCCGCCAGCACAACTAGGTAGGACCTGGTTATTATTAATAGCTTTTCTCTTTCAATGATTGTGATTATGTCTACAACATGAAAGCATACCACTGTTGGGAATATGACAGCTATATACTTTTAAAAAGTGTTTGAGTGACAGTAGTGGAAACAGCTGAACTATAACAGCTCCATCAAACACAATGTCATCTAAGCAATATAACGTCTTTAAAATAAGGTTGGGCCTACTGTCATCCTTAAGTTATATAACAATTTTTTTATTAACAAATATATTATACTGCTGTTGACCTGTTTTTACAATATTTCCTGTTTTTTGCTCAACATCAGCATTTAATTTTTCTTTGACGTCTTATGTCAGCAAAACCCCCAACATGTCCACTTACTTACTCAAATGGATTCCCTATATATTCAAAGAAATGTACAAGAACCATTACCGCTTTTTTAAATGTCATTTGTGTAATGTGATGCTCTTGTTGTTCATGATGCTTTAGATGGGGTGATATTTGGTCGAAATTTGCAAACTCTGCTATCGTGCAGCATTTGAGTCAAAGGTTGATCATCCAGCATTTTAAAGCTACAAAATATTCCTCACAAAACTCTTTATACAGCGAAAGTTGCATAACAACAAAATGATGTATCCTATGTGAACTGGATTACTATACTTCGCATAATTTGCACAATCAAAGGGAACCAGGAGATGAAGCATAGCAGTGATTCCACATATTCTTGAAAATGTCGTCCCCTCATAGCCTTTATAATATTTAATGCACACAGTTAAAACTGACGCACCATGATCTACTTTTGTGAATATTTCAGGCTGTGTTTTGTGTTACACCACTCGGAAAAAATCTAAATCGGTATTTCACTTCGAAAAAAGTAAGTGTTTTAAAAAACTGTATGATAGTTATATATCGGCGTATAAGGGTTAGCATGAAATGGAGATATTTTGGTATAAACCATGGAGACCAAAGAGTTGCTTTAATTTGAAGTCACCACAAATGTCTTACTTAACTGTTCCCGCATCATTCGAATACCTGTGTTATAGTCCTACGGCTATATTTTACTCTTTTTTTACAAATATGCCGTGTGCGTGGCCCCGGGACTTCCAGTTTCAAAAAGTTACACGCTCTTTAAAAAGAGTTTTTGATCACCAGATATGGTTATATGCCTAAATATATGGATATTGTTATGTATATCATCATAATCATGTCATTTGTTACGCGACGTATGCAAATTAATGTATGAGAAAGAGGGAAATCAATAGCTTTTTCTAGTTTTCACATGCAAAATCCAAAGAAATGAACTATTTTTGTCGAAGCAAATAGTAAGTAATTTTATCATTAATTTTCTAGATTTTAAAAAATAATGCTTGCTTCATATCATTGGAGCTTACAGTGCGGGAAGCGACTTTTGTCGTCAGGATTTGACGTCTGTAGACGTCAGATTCTAACGTCTAAAGTCGATCCCCGCACTGCAAGAGGAAAAATATTTTAAATGACCGTAGACCTATAACTTAGGTATTCAAATGAATTAGAAAGAGCTAATTAAGACTTTAAGCTATATATATATAATCACTTATTGTAAGCTGAGTTTTAAACATTGAAAAGTCCATTTAAGTGACCTGAATATAGCAACAATATCTTTTTTCGAGGGTAGGGGGGGGGGGGGTACACTCCCTGGGCCCATTTTCATTCAGAACGTGGACCCGCCACTGAAAATGTGCAAAACCTTTCCTACGCGTCGTGAAAACCTTTCCTATGCCTCTGAAAATCTTATTTACAGCGATACGCGTATGCACAATGCTCCAATAGGCATTCGACCAGACAAGGACTTTAGTTTGGCAAAGAATTACCATTGTTAGAGGTCTATGGAATTACAGAAGAAAGCTACCAGTTTGCAGTTGGTTGATTGTACAGTCCGGACTACAATCTCTACAATTCCATCATAATCTGATGTTCATAGAGCTATTACCAGCCAAAAATGGGTTTCAAAACGACTACTATAGGCTACATCCGGAATGTCAGGATGGGTAGCCAACTGTTTTCATTCGTCTGAACAAACTACAATCGCTATACGAGTAAAAACTCTACACCAGCTGTGTCCTTATACAATCTAGTGTTCCGTAGGTCATTATGCTAAGTAATTGAACTTTATGTCTGTTTTACACTTTTTGTGAGCCATCAGTACTATAACAGTTTTTTTTACATCCTTAGCCAAGAAGCGTTAATTTTGCTACAATAGGCGTGGTTTTTAATATCACGTGGGAAACTACAGTGCTCCAGATAAGTTTGCGGATTTGCGTAATAACGCATCAAATATGAAGAAATACAAAGTGATAAATATATTTTTATATTAAATAGTAACATTTTCAGAGATATAGAAGTGTACTCGAAATAAAATGAGTATCATCTGAGCTTATGTTGACCAGTGGAACTATACTGCACTAAAAAGCTAAAAGGTAGTATATGCTTAATTGTAAAGTAAGCAGATACTGCCTTTTGAGTTTGCACGGCAGTATACTAAAATACCAGATGTGAAGTAAATCATACATGAAGGTTGTAGGCCTACAGCCGTTATTTTTTCTTAAAATGCTAATAAAAAACATTTATGTCATCTCGTTTTCTACATTAGTTTATGACTGGAATAGTCTGTATGCAGACAATAATAAGAAATAAATAACGAAAGGTGTAAGCTTATATTTATCACAAAAGGCACATACAAATGCATTCATCCCATCTCCTATATCAGTGGAGTAGACAGTACGCAATAAAAATAACTAAATATGTTTTTAATACAATAAATATATTTATTGTTATTGAATTTTAATATTATAATATTATACATATCTGTAGACGTCAGATTCTGACGTATATAGACAGTCCCCGCACTGAGAGGGTTATTCCGTTTTATTGGCCAATTGAATCATTGTCATTGACTGTTTAACCCTTTGAGCCCCCACGATGCATTAAAGCATCATTTTACATCCCTGAAAACAGACTTAATTTTCCTACAACTAAGGGTTTTAGATCAATAATATCCATGAAACTGGTTTACCAACACATGACAATTATCTCTAATTTTTAAACCACATCAAATCATCTTCATCCACTACAAGTCGAGAATTGCGACAGCAATTCGCGGCTTGTAGTGGATGAAGATGACAATGGTAAATTCAGGCTTGAAAGGTTTAAACATCAAGAATTGTTAATCACTGTTAATGTTTGGTCTCTAATAATTATTTTAAAATATGCACACTTCTCAACCACTTCAGGTTGTGGATCGCGGTGGTTTAAATAATTTAACTTAGGGGTCTTGTCAAGTTAAAAAAATAAAAAAATCCGAGAAAAACTCGGATTGGTCAGACACCATCCACTCACCCCCCTTCCCAATTTTTTTTTTTTTTTAACATTTTGAAACATAAAAAAACACAAAAAAACACAAAAAACACAACATTTCTAAAAAAAAAAAATCTGAGTTGGGGCTTGACCCACCCACCCACTTCCCAGTTTTTTCTCGGATTTTTTTTTTTTTTTAACTTGACAAAACCCCTTAGCAGGATAAGGGTTAACCCTTATTTTGCTAAGTTAGTATATTTGAGGTTGTGTATCGCTACCGCGACCCACAACCTCAAGTCGTGGAAAATTACTCATATCCGTTCAATTTGAGACCAAACAATTACAAATCTTAGTCTAGACAGTTAGTTCATTCCCACCCAGCAGGCACAAGACGTTGAATCAATGTTGGATTAACGTTGGTACAAATCGAAGACGGTGAACCAACGTTAATCCAACATTGATTCAACGTCTTGTGCCTGCTGGGCAATAAAAGTGGATTAATCTGCTAATAAAACTGATCAAAAACGACTATTGACGTGATTACCAGGCAAAGGGTTAACACGATAAACAAACGTAAACATATTAGAACCTGGGCGTTTAACCCTGACAGCGCGGGGATAGACTTTAGTAGTCAGAATCTGACGTCTACAGACTTAGTCATCAGAATCTGACGTCTACAGATGTCAGATTCTGACGACTAAAGTCTATCCCCGCGCTGTAAGTCGTCAGAATCTGACGTCTGTAGACGTCAGATTCTGACGACTAAAGTCTATCCCCGCGCTGTAAGAGTAAAAATATTTCTAATGGTCGTAGGCCCATAACATAGGTATTCAAATGAATCAGAAAGAGATGACGAAGGCATTTGTGATGATTTCAAACTGAAAAAACCCACTTTGGTTGCGATGTTTTTTTACAAATTAATTTCGCGCTTTGAGGGTTAACAGCTGGGCTCTTGAAGAGGGGTTCCTGTGCTAAAATGGTAAAAAATAATTTTTTAAATTGTTTCATCAGCTGAATAAGTTGTGTCTCTCTGACCAGACGAGGGGACAGAACACTGTGACAGCCTTAGAGATAACCTGTACTGACGTAAGTAGTCCATGCGGTACTTGCCACCAGTACCCCTGCCTCAGTATCCTATAAGCAGCGTACAGAGCGACGGAAAAAAAGTGGCGAACGAGAAGAAGCGGACTGGGATTCAACCTACAACAGACAGGATATCAGTATCAATTCCTAACCCTTACAGCGAATTATTTGTGCTTAATCCATGGACACAAAAGGGTTTTTTCATTATTAAAGTATCATAATTGTCCGGCTTAGCTCTTTCCGGTTCATTTGAATACCTATGTTATGGGTCTACGGTAATTATAGATATTTTGATTCTTTCGGTGCGGGGATTGTCTTTATACGTCAGAATCTGACGTCTACAGACGTCAGATTCTGACGCATGAAGACGGTCCCTGCGCTGAACGGGTTGAAGGGCGAAGTAATTTTTAAGCACTTGATGTTGTGGGTCGCGGAAGCGAGACACAACTTCAAGTGAGTAAAAATTTAAAATTACATAACTTTAACCCTTAAAGCGCTAAGGACAACTACAGTCTTTTTAATTCGTTTTATTAGCTGTTATTGGCACAAAATGTGTGTTTAAACATCACGATTTGCAAACGTTTTGTCTCAAATTGAACAGATATTAGTCATTTATTTTTCACGCTGGAGTAGTGGGTCGCGGTAGCGAGACACAACTACAAGTGGGTGAACATTTAAATTCTACAACTTTTGGCGGTTGAGGGGTTTATTATATTGAGGTTAAATCACCTCAACTCCTTAGATTATCAGTTTAAACTTTGTCCTGTATATAAGTATACGATTGCCAACAAGTTTTGAACAAACAAGGCAGATATCTAGGCCTATTTGATATGTTTTGACATTTAATGCTGGAGATCAGGTTACATATTCCAGATCCAAAGAAATAAAAAATACAAATTTTCTGACAAATCAACACGGCGAGGCTTAACCTTTTGTGTCCCATATCACATCTAGTATTTCAGTATCAGTTGTACTTACACTGAGAGTAGAGCGGCGGGTCCGTCAGTACACTCTCCCCCAAGCCTGAGATACTCAAAACACGAGTCCTTAAGCTGAGACATACAATCTGAAAATGAAGAGCACCAAGATTAATACAGTGTCATCCTTATATGTATGTCTATTCGCTATGATAATGTGACTATATATATTGTATTTCAACATTTGGGTGGCGGCCCTCGGATAGCGGTTATTTTTTATCTTAGCGAGGGTCTCCCAGCCATTACATGGTTTGGTGAAATAAGCGTACTTCTCTTTCTCTCATCAACAAGTGGCGAAGCTAAAAATAATTCAACCCATACAACGCTGAAATATTTTTGCATAAACCATGGAGACCAAAGGGTTTTTTCAATTTAAATTATCATAAATGTCTTAGTTAGCTCTTTCCGCTTCATTTGAATACCTATGTTATGGGTCTACGGCGATTATAAATATTTTGATTCTTACAGTGCGGGGATCGACTTTAGACGTCAGATCCTGACGTCTAAATTCGATCCCCGCGCTGTAAGGAATAACTCGTGCTTGAAAATAATTACACAGCAAACAATTTTAAGATCCAATTAAATGTGTATGCCTTTTATGTTTAAGTTGAAACTGAATGTCCGTTTAACACCTTAACCAGCTAAGCGACCCCTAGTGACTAGTCGTTTTTAATCCGTTTTATTAGCCGTATTAGTCGTAGTTATTGAGAATTAAATGTGTGTTTAAACATAAAAAATATGAGTAATTTTTATCCACTTTAAGTTGTGGATCGCGGTAGCGAGACATAACTTAAAGTTGGTGCAATTTAAAATGATTTAATTTAGTAAGTCAATAGTTAGGGGGTCTTGTCAAGTTGAAAAAAATCCAAAAATCCGAGAAAAACTCGGATGGCCATATCCCACCCACCCACTCCCCTATCCAATTTCTTATTTTTTTTTTGCAACATGAAAACAACAGAAAAAACACGAAAACACAAAATTTCCAAAAAAAATAATAATCCGAGTTGGGGCTTGACCCACCCACCCACTTCCGAGTTTTTCTCGGATTTTTGGAATTTTTTTAACTTGACAAAACCGCTTAACATGTTTAACAAGATCATCGCACATAATATTATGATTGTAGTCATAATAAGTGTTAGTCGTGACAATTCAATTTTTTTATGACAAAACACATAGTTTCAGGTAAAACATAATTTCCATTACCGTCATCTGCTGCGAAGAGTGAATAAAGGGCGACTGCCAGCACGTTCACTACAAAGGAATGGCTCCTCTTTCTTTGCCGGTAGATGTCCCTAGCTGCCTGAGTCACCGAGACTGTGTCCTAAAACATGTACCACTAGTATATAGACCTACCCCAGCAAACACCTCATACTAAGCCAATGTTGGGTAAAAGTCGGGCCAGCATCGCAGGCGGTACACCAACATTTACAGAACAAAGGCGCAATGTGACATTGACGCAATGTGAGGTCTTTGCTGGAATATGATATCCAAAGACTTATTAGGCCCGCCCGTATGCCGATAGCCTATTCAGTTTATTTTACCTGAGTTTGTGTCCTATTTAGAGGAAAGAAGGGTGCTGGTTTTTTTGGAAACGGTAGACATTTCTGTACTCCGGTCCTTATGAACATGTCGAATACTAAGTACTTTCATCTTCAAAAAGTGTTCAGAAAAAATCTACCTTCACGATTAAATATAGTGATTAGAGATTAAAGGGGTTTGTTTGGAATAAGGTTGGTCCAGCGTCGCAGACAGTGGCCCAGCATTACATCAGCATTGTGCCAATGTATCGTGTTATCTGGTGTTTCTGGCGCCGTGATGTGAAGCGTCACCCGCAAAGTCACTGGCATGCAGCAGTCACAAAATACGGTACAATCACCCAATGCTGTTTCAATATCGAAACAGCATTGGGTGAATGCGACGTGTCTACGCAAATAATACAACAGACCTAGTGATGGATTAGTGTTAGGCCAGCGTCGTAGACAATTGACCGGCATTGAACCAGCAATGGGCTGCGACGCTGGCCCAGCATTGAATCCGAACTTGGTGGGTAGGCTTACATCTTGTGTACGAAGTACATCCTAGGCAAGTATTGAATAAACGTTGGCCAGCACCGGCGATGGTGGTGGGAGGAATACACGTTGAAGATATATTTTAACTTGTCTCCTTGGTTCTTTCCTTGATTACATCAAAGATTTTACTAATAAACAATCGCCGATAATATCCTGAACATTTAGGATTCCATGAGGAATACCAATACACTGTTATGTCTAGAAAATATTAAGCCAATTTTTTGTCTATAACACTCAAACAGACGGGCTTCGGGAGTTCGGAAACTCCTGTTCTAATCATAGAAATTGTTTTACAAAGTCATTCTTTACCATTTGAATGTTCATTTCGCCCAGTTATATGAGTGTACTTGGTGTAAGTAGTATCCATATTTATTATTACCACGCCCTTAGCTTAATGCCGTCATTCACCAGATGGCTTCCCATAACAGAGATCATTTGTGCTGTCTTTGTCAAGAAGTGAGGCCTGATTGATTTCCAAAGATTGTATCTTCAGATTTAAAATGAAAACATATAGATGTTTTACAGGCTGTCGGGTTAGTTGATATACGTAATGATGTGACCAGACAAGACTGAAACTGAAGCTTTTAGCTCGAATGCATGATATGAATGAATGAATCAATGAATAGAAAAGATGGATGAATGAACAAATGAGTAAATGAATGAATGAATGAATGAATAAATAAATAAATAAATAAATGAGTGAGTGAGTGAGTGGAGATGTAACCACTCGTCATTGATAGATAAATTTAGCAAATTATCTAGAGATCTATTTTCAGTTATGTCAGAAACGAACAATCTCTGATTGAATGAACAGAGACGAACAATCTCTGATTGAATGAATGAGTAAATGAATAAATAGATAAATAAATAAATAAATGAGTGAGTGAGTGAGTGAGTGAGTGAGTGAGTGAGTGAGTGAGTGAGTGAGTGAGTGAGTGAGTGAGTGAGTGAGTGAGTGAGTGAGTGAGTGAGTGAGTGAGTGAGTGAGTGAGTGAGTGCGTGAGTGGAGCTAAAACCAATTGTCATTGTTAGATAAATTTAGCAAATTATATAGAGATCTTTGTTTAGTTATGTCAGAGACAAACAATCTCTGATTGAATGAATGAATGAATGAATGAATGAATGAATGAATGAATGAATGAATGAATGAATGAATGAATGAATGAATGAATGAATGAATGAATGCATGTTCATTCACCTTGCGTGGTCTGAAATTCCTACAAATGAAAATGACTGGAATCTATAATATGATATTAAACGAAATTGTATTCAAAACTAGAGCGACTCTTTTCGACACAAAAACATTAAAAGCATCACCGTTATATATATATTTGCAGGTCAGTCCATCAATTAATAACAAAACGACTGTCGTCAATTTTTAATGGATACCTCCCAAATGTTAATGAGAAAAGCAAAATAATCTCACCCCCACCCCTAATTTTTTCAATATATTTTGAGAGACTTAGTAGATTTATTGACAAGATGGCTGCCGTCAACCATTTTGTTATTAATGGATTCACCCCAAAAGTTAGTGAGATCACCAGAAATACCTGGAAAACCACCATATCAAATTTGCATGCGATCTAACCGAGGTTAATATAAATATATCGTGCCCACAAGCTTTTGGGTGGGCATCTTGGAAAATGGCTGTTTATGATTCGGTGCCAAAAAATATATGGGAGAGTGTGTTAGGCACCTGTGTCATACTTATGTAATATATGAATGTGTAAAAAAACGATCAGTTTTAGAAAAATACCTACCCCCCGCAAGCCCACCAACACTCCAATCCAGACAAAAATGCCCATATAAAAATGTTTTGAACTTGTAAAAACTACATACAATAAAAAATAACAGAGGCAAGAAAACAATACTCCCACCTTCCACCACACAATGTCATTGTTTTCAAGATCTCTCTCGTCAGCCATTTTGTTTGGATTCATTTCAAAAGTTAATGAGTTTCATTTTGGGCCAACGTCGTAGACGTTGGCCCAACATGAAACAACACTGGTTCAACGTCTCCTGTTGATAACTGTGGAAATTGTCACCTGCATATGTTGGACACGTCTGATGAGTAGATCTCTGAACAAGACGACATCACTGAGGCCCACGGTCATGCCACCTCCTGTCAGTGGATGACGCATATTGAGGG
Organism: Flabesymbios commensalis; assembly: GCA_964017125.1. Taxonomy (NCBI): domain Eukaryota; kingdom Metazoa; phylum Annelida; class Polychaeta; order Terebellida; family Flabelligeridae; genus Flabesymbios; species Flabesymbios commensalis. Next base: position 15,422,538 of record OZ024917.1, read on the forward strand.
CGTCCCCCAGACACAGCACTCCCGCCTTTATCAGCGGCGCAGACGACAGGAAGCTGTTAGGCATCACGCGCATGCGCTTCTCCCTCACAGCCTCTTCAAATGGTTCCTGTAGATGATCTATAATCCAGCAAAAGCGAAACTATAACACAGTGCTGTTTTAATGTTGGGTCAGCGTCGCAGACCGCAGGCCAACTTTACAACAACATTGGGTCAACGTCGTGTGCTTGTCGGGAATATATTAATTTACACCTATATTATTTTACACCTAAAAAAATATATAAACATGAATACTAATTTGACTACATTCCATTCAGGAATTAGTTTTATCTGATAGTCTAACTGACTTTATTTGTTTTTTTACATTTTTTTATTTTGTCCCTAATTTATGTTTTATATATACTCCAATACAGCATAATTCACCATGACATTTTAAAAGTATTTTTTCTTAGTATATTTTTAGATCAGCACAACTTAAAATAAATAAATCTGTCCTCTGCATAAGACTGTAAATCCATAAAGAAAATTGTAAAAGATGAACGCTAATAGGTGATTATTAAAAATCCAGTCTGCTAGAAATGTCACCAGATTGAAACGTCAATTAATATGGAAGTTGTTGTAACACACCTTTTTAAATCATATTTTATAAATTACAGGTGATAACAGTGTTTTATCTAGCTCCCACTATTATGACATTATATCAGATGTGAATATTGAATAATTTAAATAAAGTTTCATTCTCGACCGCCCTCCGACTGCGACGATGGCCCAACATTGAACACGACATTGGAGAATGTTGAATTCACCTGGCAGCTGTGGCAGTATATGTGTGAGCATGTGGGACTTGAGATTTGTGGGTATTTTTCCCTGGATGTCCACCAGCACCCTGGTGTAGGTGGAGCAGATCCTGTAGGCCAGCACGGGCTGAGGCTCTGTCAGGATCACCTCGGCGTGGTGGGCCTTCCTCTGTGAGCACTCGGACACCAGCAGGCCCACAAAGTGTGACATAGTCGTGGGCCGGCCCTGAACCAGCTGCTTCCTGAAGCGCGAGAAACAGCCGTCCGCCACCACCGTGAGGGGCGCCAGCACCTCCTGCGTGAAAACAAAAAACTAAATAATGATCCAGCAAACAGGAGCAGTTTGACCGATGATGGCTTAATGTTAGGACAGCGTCACAGACGGTGGATCAGCATTTAACTATCATTGATTTATGCTTGGCAAGCCGACGAGCACAGGGTCAATTCTTTGAGATTTGTCATATGACGATTTGTCATAGATATATAACATATGTACATACAAGTATTTACAAGATGGTTAGTAAAGTCACATACCAGTAATTATACATGGTGTGTATAATTATTTCACTGGAGTATGTGTATTAAAATATTGGTAAAAACTGTATATTGTATTAAAACAAGCATAGTCTGATAAAGGTACAATGAACATTACCTAGCAATAGAGACTTGTGAATTGTTCCAGATACAAATGTTACGTGATAACACTAATAATGACGGATGATAATAATTTGTATTAACATGATTAAAGACAAAGATAGATAATAATTGTTGTGCCAGGGTGAAATGTTGGTAATTGACCAACTACAAACCAGGAAATGGTTGAACTTTTCATATGTTGTGAGAGCTCACTGGCGGCTATACTTGACGCGACAAACCGCCGACACTGGGGATTTTTGGCGGGAGACTGCAATATCAACAGTGTCTGTGAGTGAGCGATCGTCACTGCGAGTGGGAGTGAAGTGTTGCAATGGAACAAAAACATTTCTGACCTAATAGAGAAAATCAGTGGACTAAGCAACTCTAAAAACCTCCATGAGGCCCCAACTCATCTGATAACAAAGGTGACAGAAACGTCCCTGAATGGCCCTGAGCGGCCAAATAAAACAATCCGAGAGCAACAGTAGTAATGTTTTTATAGTGCTTATGGGCGCAACTTACTCGAACTTTCTATATCTTGTTTCCACTGCTGTGCAGATATACTAACAATGAATTATTTAAATTTCCACATGAATTCATCTGTACTTCGGTACAGTACACTTGTTCATTGCCCAACTGGAGTTTCCTCGGCCCAATTTAGCCTAGGCAGTGCAAGAATGTAGCATGAAACAGCATACTTATACTAGTAATTGTATTCGTTACTAATCAAGACCTAATTTTAAATTAATACCGAGTATACAATTTAGCATTTTAAAACTTTCAAGCCAGAACTTATCCTAAACTAAACATGTAATGTGAACTATTTATCCGCCGGTGCCCCGTATATTCGGGTTTTTATTTTTTATAAGCACATTAAGTACCACATTTTAAATATGTTAAAGATAAAATGTGACATCAACCAGCAAGATTTGAAAAGAGTTGACTTCCATTTTGTCAAATCTGAATATTTTTCACTTACTTGAAGATGTGGATCGCGTCAGCGAGACACAACTTCCAGTGGGTGAAAATTAAAATTGAATAATTAGGCGGTTAAAGGGTTAAAACGCCAAATTATATAATATATATATAATATTTAGTAAATTTAAGACTTAAAATTATTGTTGTCCATCTCTCCTATCGAACTCCTAAATCTTCTTAAAAAACAATTATTGGAATGTGGATACAAATATATAGACACAGATTAAAACCTGATTGACCATATATATATAAACAAATAATAATATTGACCAACACAATGAATAAATGGGGCCTCCGTGACCGAGTGCTCGACCTCAGATCTTTTTCTCAAAATTTGCCTGACTTTTTTCGAAAATTCTATATTAATTTGTACAAACACAAAGTGGAGTTACGTAGTATTGCAGTGACAAGTATTATGCAAAACACAAAAAACCTATTTAATTAGGTTATGAAGTGTTTTCCAAATTGCTTCCTGTTCTAATGACCACATGTAATAGAGGGCGGGGGCCCTAGGGTAGTGGTTAGCACCGCTGCCTTTCACGCCAGAGTTCGGGGTTCGGTTCCCGGACTCGGCGGTTTGAAAGAAACAAAAATGTTTCTTCCCCATCCACGTGTGAAAGTCAGTATTGCGGGGAGCCTCCGTGACCGAGAGGTAGCGTGCTCGGCCTCAGACCGCCAGGGCTCGAATTTCGAATCCTGTGTCTGGAGGACAGTGTCATCTCAATCATCTCACCATCCTCAGGAGGTTCTCCTGGCCCAGTTTAGCCTATATGTGCACAAAGCTGGCCTAAAGCCCGATTCATTTCATTTTTACATGTAATAGAATAGCAAATGTTAGTTAAAACTCATTTTCATGCTTATGTTGATCAGAAATTCAGTGATTTTGTGGAAATTAAACGCAGAAAATGTAAAACGCATTACATTACCTGTGTAGAATCTGCATCCTTGACCTTATATCTGACCCCTGTCACCTGACCTTCGTCGTTCTCGATGAGACTGACCACTGTACCTTGTACGTAATGAACACTGTAAATACAAAGACATAAACAACTAGAAAACGTATTCCCGAACTCCGAGGCCCGGATTCAGGCTGTATGAGTGCTATTAATCTTTTGTAAACATAACTCTATTGGTCTTCCTTATGGGCCAGAATCCTAAATGTCCAGGATTTAATTGAGGAAAGGGCCAAGGAGACAAGTTAAAATATATATTTTCAACGTTTATTCATTCCACCACCATCGCCGGTTCTGGCCAGCATCCTTTCCATACTTGCCAGTGAAGCGTGCTGCGCCTACCACCCAATTTCTGTTCAATGCTGGGCCAGAGTCGCAGCCCATTGCTGGTCTAATGTCGGTCAATCGTGTACCACGCTGGCTCAACACTACTCCAACACTGCCCGAAGGCATGATCCTTCTACAACAGCGTCTACAACCACTGGACGGCTAACCAATGTTGCTTCAATGTTGATCCAACAACCCAGCATTCTTTATGCATATATTCTTTATTTCATCCCCCGTGGCCAGGAAGGCCCCTCCCCAGATACCTTGGCCTAATCGTGAAATAATGTTGGGCCACCGTCTGCGACGCTGAGCCAACATTATTCCAACCAAATAATGAACATTGTAAATACAGACATAAACAATGAGACTGTACCCTGTACGTAATGAACACTTTAAATACACAGATATATATATATTTTTTAATGGGACCTCCCTAATCCTATTCTACAAGGCATTTCTCGCACTTAAATGGTCAGTTTGATTTTTGCCGTGAAATTGTAACGTGACCAAGCTAAACTGACTCATACTACACAGTTAACATACATGACATATATATTTGGCAAAGTAGCTTCAGATGGACATTGGTTCGACACAATTGACATATCTGAATAAAAGTGAATAAAACGGAACTGATTTTGTGATCAAATAATTATGCGCTTGAAATGTTCTATGGCCAGAAATGTGACAGGAAATTTTTTCTGGATTCCGTGATCATTTCCATGTAAGCTCAGTTTTTTTGTGATTTTCGGTACTTTACATGGTGATTTAAAAAATCAGCTCCTATGCCCCTCTCGATTTTTAGGGGAAATCTCCGAAAAACAACTTTTTCCATATGGCCGCCAACGGTTACGGCAGAACATGATTTTTTTCATTTGTGAAAAAGTGAAGCGTGATGTTGGAAATGCATACCTCATGCCCAAATTGGTCTAAATCGCCTTTTTATTGAAAAAGACCACAAAAGAAAATGTTAAATTTGCCTGTGAATCATGTTATTTACGGCCGCCATCTTGAATATTTCGGCATCAAGAGTGAATGTAAAGTAAACATAAATGTTAAAAGAGAATCCCCATGCCAGAATTAGTCAAAAATGACCGTTTGTTTGTCAAAATATCTCCAGAAATAAAAAAATCATGTTCGTCCCGAAACGACGGCGGTCATTTTGGAAATCACTGTTTTACGAAACCTAAAACCACCGAGAAACTGAGCTTTCATTAAAATCGTCACAGATCCAGAAAAATTAACATACTATTTAACAAAGAATTGAACAAAAGCCTTTACAATATCAGTTCAATACTAATTTGAGTCAGTATTGGGTCACTATTGGCTTACCAACATCTCAGTATTGGCTCGCGTCTGAGACCAACCGTGTGTTGGGCCAGCTAGAGTCTACTTCCTGAGGTGTTTCCTTACCAGGCTAAGCCAAGCTACTCACATTGCGTGGAGCTCGGCCGCACTGCCGACCATTTTTCCACAGCTGCCCGTGTAAAAAAGACAGTGACTCCGCCTACCGATAAGACGGTAGCGGTGTTGGCCCTAGACGGCTAGCGCGCTCAGGTGATCACAGTAGAGCCAAGCCCGCTAAAACATGGCTTTCGGTGTGTCAGAGCCTTGCGATGTCATCAGGGTAGTGTTTCCTCTGGCGCCTCATTAATTTTCTCTGTCGTGAAATATGAGGACAGGCTCTAAACAACACAACACTTGTGACCACTTCAGACCGTCTCCAGCGCCATCAAATTGCAGGAAATCAGCTCGGGGAATCAGTTGTTATGTGAGATGATTGATGAGAAAATCGCCTATTTCTGGAAATAAGACGCCACTACGACATCTGATCAACCAAACAAATTCCAATCTGTTTTTTCTATCAACTGCAGTGATCTATACAATAATTTACAGATACTGCCTTTTAGCTTTGGCCTTCTATTCAAATGAGTACAGAATACTTGCGATTGTGTGCATGCAATGGATTGCAGACAAGTATGTCACACAATAAGTAGACATTTGATAAAAATAGCTACACATATATATAATTCAGGCACAAATTTTAAGACAAGAAAAACTGTATACAGCATATATAACTTTATTTACCACAATATGCCTAATTGTACTGTATGTGCCGAGTTAGGGACGCACCATTTGATATCTGGGGGGAGGGGGGGCTAGAAAAAAAAAGATTGTTGAAAATGTGAGCAGAAAAAAAAAATTTGTTGTCGAAATTGATGAAAAATATGCTGACCAGAAAAAACACCAAATGGTAACGTACATAATAGGTAAAGCATACGACAAAAAATTTCTTCGACGAAACATAAAAAAAAAATTGTTGGACGTTGATCGCCAAAAAAAAGATTGTTTCTCTCGGAGGTAAAAAAAAAAGTTTGCAAGCAACAAAAACTCTAGCCCCCCCCCCCCCCCAGATATCTAATCGTGCGTCCCTAACTAGTATGTGCGGTGCACACGCTTCCTCTCGTATTGATTAATATAGGAAATCAACTCGTAACACGCCATGGTAATTTATTTAAGTATTCACCCACTTGAAGTTGTGTCTCGCTACCGCGACCCACAACTTCAAGTGGGTGAAAATTAATCACATTTGTTTAATTTGGGACCTGACAGCAATCGGTGTGGACTATTCTAGTCTTTCAAAAGGCCAACAAATGCGACAGTTTACAGGCCAGTTAATACCAAAAAGCGAATGTAACTCCTCAGCAGCGATGCTGACCATGTGCTGTACACACACACAATTGAGGTGTAAGTTATTTTTCTATTAGGCCTATATTTAAGGTCTCTGTCTGTAGGTTTCAGCATGCGTTTGTATTAGGCCTTTATTAGGGCACTAAATAACCTGCTGATTACAATGAATTCGTGCACTTGGAGGTGTGTGCATGGCCAATGTGTATCATAACGTCCCCCGTATCGTGTTTGCTGGGCCTGTGGAGTTGCGACCCTGCAATGGGCAAGTGTCGGCAAGCAATGAACTAATAATATTGGTTTAAAAACCTCTTGTGTTTACCGAAAGCGCGTCCAATTATCAATAAGTTAATTAAAATATAAATGTCCATTGGCCACTCCTTTGGTCAAGGCCTAGACAATAGGCTACTTGTGCAAAATAAAAAAATTATCTATCTATGAATGGCAAGGTGGTCTACATATATAATCAACGTAGAATCAAAATAGTGTTCGTTTACATTTATGGCCATGCTGACCTAACATTAATAATACAGATAATGATACCGTTCACCCCCTCCCCCCAGGACAGTCTGAGATATCAAAAGTCGATGTCATAAAAAAGTGGGGATGGACTACCTGTTCTAGGCCATTCTCAAGATGGCCGCCATTGTATTCTGGAAATCACGTTTTGTGCCATAACTTGAATTCTAAGGCAGTTAGAGTCACAAACTTGGTGTCTATGCATTTATTTTTGGGGACAAGGAATCCAATTATAAGAATGAAATGTGTTTCTGTTTCGTGAATAATTCATAAACGGTTATACAAACGTATTTTTTGTGCATTTTGATCATTTGTGTAAGGATCTATTTTATCGCGAATAAAGAAATGCACCAAAATATTCACATGTATATCTGACAGTACTAACTCTGTTATTTCCAGTCACCTGTTATATGACATGGCCGCCGTCCTGAGCGCTTGGACAAATCGACCATGATGGAATGCTTTCCCACATGCTGGTGCTGTATCAGTAGAGTCTGTCACATGTTGATAAGGGTAGCCCACAGCCACGTCACGACCACGGGATGGGCACTGTAACAGGTAGCCAACAACAGGCTGGGCATCAATCCCCTCTAAGCAATCTGAAACAAAACATTGACCATGATGACGCGATTACAATCAGAGATTCGGTGTTTAAAATATTAAGACAACTGAATTTCGGCAGCCATCGCCCACCCCAGTGGCGGATCTAAGGGGGGGGGGGTGTGATATAATGAGTGAGAAACAGTGCCTAATATGCCTTAGATTGCATGAGAAAACCTTTCGAAATGAAACATTTCCCCGGGGGCGGGTCCCTCGACCCCCTTACAGTTAATATTTATTTTTTAAATTTCAAACCTCCCCCCTCCCCCCTCAGTGAAAAGCTAGATCCGCCCCTGCACCCCACACAAAAATGACTCCTCCTACTCCCCACACCAAAATAATAATAACTAGGAAAGGAGTTCTCGAGAACTCCGAGGCCCGGCTTTAGTTTGTTTGAGTGCTATGGACAAAAAATCAGTGTAGGCCTATTGGCTTTCCTCATGGGCCGGAATCCTAAATGTCTTCGACGTGTATTACTTCCACCACCATCACTGGTGCTGGCCAACATTCATTCAATACTTGCCTACGATGTACCTATACAGAGGATGTAGGCCTACCCACCAAATTCCGGTGCAATGTTGGGCCAGCGTTGCAGCCCATTGCTGGTTCAATGCCAGCCTCTACGAAGCTGACCCAGCACTAATCTATCACCTGGTCTGTTGTATACTTTGCGCAAACACGTGTCATTCAACCATACTATCGTAAGGCTTATTTTAGATTAATGGTTCGGGCTTATAATATTTAGTTGTTTACAAACCTAACATGCCTCGCGACTGACTGAATTGCCAGTGGCCGTTATGTGTCAAAATAGGCCAGCACTCTGGGCACTGGAAGAACGATACTCGCAATCAAGCTTGAAGCCAATTATTCCAAAGTGATCTGTTTACAGATCACCAGCCAGAATGTTATGCTAGAATGTTAATTTTAGGTCGATTAAGACTAAAATTGATATGCTAGATGTTATTTTATTATTAGGACAAGTTAAGTGAATTTGAACTTTATAGGCCTTTAGCATGTTTAGCTTGTAAAGGTGCCATTACGCTCTTCCGACTTTTTTGGATCTCGCAGTATGGATAGATATATCATGTAGCTTGACAAGTCACCGTTAGACGACGGTTGGTTTTAACAGTCAAAGTAGCACCAAGAATCAGACAAACCGATTGGTCTAATTTCATATTTTTGTTAACATTATTCCAAAATGCTATTGTGAGTGACAGGTAAACCACGTGCGTTTATAGCTATAAATATAAAGAGAGTCCTGTCGCGCAGCACTTTTCATACTTGTGGCTGGATGAATGCTACTAGGTTATTACACTTGTAGAATGCTACTAGAAAAGACTTATGATTAGCAGAATGTTACAAGAGGCTATACTACGTTAGGAAGTGACTAAACTATACCTGACAGTAACAGACATGCCACGTATTATAAGTCAATAAAGATATATTACCAGTTCATCGCATCCATATATTCAGAGTCATCTCTCATACCCCCAGAAGCCCCCGTGCGATAATGGCTCATTAAGAACACCCCCACCCCCCCCCCCCCCGTGCGATAATACTGTTTCAATGTTGACCCACAGTCTTCGACGCTGGCCCCTTATTGAAACAGCTTTGGATTATTGTACCGTCTTTTCTGACTGCTGCATTACGCTAATGATCTTTAAAATCCCGGAGTCAGAGACACCAGATAACACAATACATTAGCCCAATTCTGATGTAATGTTGGGCCACCGTCTGCGCCGCTGGGCAAACATTATCCAACCCAAACCCTTTAAGCTCTTAACCACAAATATAATCGTGAATCTTACTATTTCTGAACACTTGTTAAAGACAAACGTACTTAGGCTGAGGACCTGAAACGTTATATTTGACATGTTCATAAGGACTGTTGTACAGCAATATCAGCCGCTTCCCACATACAGCGCCCCTCTTTTCCCTAAATAGGCCACAAAATCAGGCAAAATAAACTTAATAGTACCGGCCTCCCACCGGTCCCAGGGGCGGTCCTAACCATTCTCAGTCATCAGATCCACTATCATTCCACTAGCGTCAGCTAGTGGCTCTATTTGATTGCACTGTAAAATGTGTTCTGTAGACGTATGTATGAATTTGACCTGATTTTGTGTCTGGCCAATAAGGCAATACCTGACAAAAATGGTGTCCTTGACATTCTAAACCACATGGTCAATGTTGATTTTATGTTGGGCCAGCGCCATAGACAATTGGCATACATCAATCCAGCATTGTCAATCCTACAGCGTAAACAGGATAGGTCTACACTGGCCTAATGTTTTTTTAATGTTGGGCCGGCGTCGCAAACGATGGACCAACATTAAACCAATATTGGGTCAGTGTGTGGTACTGACTGAGACTGCACACCAGTAAAGACAATGACCCAGCGCTGGGTTCATGTTAATACACAATCTGAGATGCTGTGCCAACATTAAACAAATAGTGGTTGTTAACATTACTTTGGACATTCTGCTGGTATCTTTGTCTTACACAAAAGCAAGTCTACAACAACACAAGTAAAAGACGCACATTTAATGTTGCTTTTTATGCTGGGCCGTCATTGTATAGGATGGACCAACTATAATACAACACAGGTTGATCGCATGTACTGGTCATAAAAATACTAGGCATATAATGACAATCATAGCACAGTATAGGGGAGACATAATTATCTGATTATATAAACTTGTCTCTCATAGGTGCAAGGAATCCTCGAACTTGACATAGTTTCAGGGTCAGGTGTGGGTCACGGTACACCAGATTTTGATGCCCTATCAGAACGCAGCAATTACAGAAGAGAATCTCAAAGCACTGTAGCAGGGCCAGCTAGCTAATAGAACAGGAGTTACCAAACACTGAGGCCCGGCTTTAGGCTGTTTGAATGCTATTGACGAAAAAAAAGGCTTTAAATTTTGTAAACATAGGGCCCAACTGTATTGGTCTTCCTCATGGGCCAGAAACCTAAATGTCCAGGATATAATTAGGAAAGAACCTGGGAGACAAGTTAAAATATATATTCGACGTTTATTCCTCTCACCACCATCACCGGTGCTGGCCATCCATTCAATACTTTGATACTTTCCAGTGAATGGCGAATCTCTATAATGTACATCGTGCACACAATGTAGGCATACCTACCCGATTCCGGTTCCATGTTGGGCCAGCGTCGCAACACGATACATCGGCCCAATGCTGATGTAATGCTGGGTCACCGTCTGTGACGCTGGGCCAATATTATTTCAACCTTATCCCTTTAAGCTCTTAATCACGAATATAATAGTGAATATATTTTTTCTTAGCACTTTTTAAAAACGCTACTATTTGACCTAGCGACATCAAACGTTATATTTGACATGTTCACATGGTTCATAAGGACTGTTTCACATAAATGTCAACATATTCCCACATGCGACAACACTCTTTCCGAAATTTAATAGGACACACACATTATTGCAATAGACGTAATAGGCTATTACGAAGATTGACTCCCCGGGTCAGTCGAAGTGATTTTTTTTCACCACGATAAATAGGCTAGCAGACATTAGATCCCCTATATCGGTGAAATTTGTTTAAAAATCTACATAGATTACAGCGGGTGAATTGTTTTGCTTCACCTGTTCACTGATGAATAATATTTATATCTTATGACGGACCTCACTCCAAAGAACGTTGCCCATGCGGGTGGGCCCTTAACGAGTGCTTAGCAAATCGTGACGATTCACATACATGTAGCTACGCCGATGGCCTAATATCAACTCACAATTAAGGGATGCGTGTGTGCGGGAGGAGTAACGTTATGTTATAGCCGCAATTTTTTTTTTTGAGATTTGAAAGGCAAGTATTTGTGTCACGAAGTAAATGTATCAACAATTCATGAAAGGTAATTTTTTTCGATGTCTAGAACAAACTTTGTTAAAAAAACCCTCGGTAATACTCTCACCCTGTAAGCCGAGCTCTGTCAAAGCCTGACACCCCCCTGGTTGTAGTAGCTCTCCCACTATTCTGTCAGGCTGGCTCAGATCTCGCTCAATCACGGTCACGTCTCGTCCTTCTGCGCCGAGCATGGCGGCGGCAGCCGATCCCACCACACCTGAACCCACTATAATAACCTCGGGTCCATCGCCGTGTTCTCCCTCATTCCTCATGGCATGCTCACTTCTGATTTCTCTGAGGTCATTCATCTTTTTTACCTAGTTCCGCGAAATGTCAATTTCGAAGTATTTCTCCTGAAACAAAAAATAGATACAAGGCTGTGTTTTTTTAAATAACATAATAAAATTATGCTTATTTCAATTTTATTATAATGTGAAAACATAAATATTTTCTAATATAATATAATGATGTACAAAGCAGGATAGAACATAACATGAGTGAGATATTATAAAATAATATAAGATATTAAATTATACATGTTATAGGATATTTCATTGATTTGAACTATGACATTCATATCATAAAATGTAATAATCATGGTGATGTATTAAACATAGGACACATGAAACATATATTCAAAATTAAATTTATCAACGATGCAAAGTGAAATATTACAAAAAACGCCACAAGCTAGACAATAATAATAAGGACGAATAGTGTAAACGAGTGAACATAAAATGTGTTGTGAAAAAATGTAGGAGTCCACATATATAATTAAATTGCAATATTTACAATGTGCAAAATGTACAAAAAGGAACAATTAACATAATACATGGTCATAACGCTTGTTTTTGTTATGTTGAAATCAAGATTAGGCCGATATCTTTCAAACCATTGATGTTAGAGTTCACAAATATATTACAGACCCCCTATAACGTGGCCTTTGCGCAAATTTTGAGGAGTCAAAATTATGATACGATATGTGCGGATGGCGGCCATCTTGAATTTCTGCAGAAGGGGACTATACAATGCTAAAATACCTTCAGAAATGTAACTTTTATGTCAAACTTGGTAGGAAAAGACAGCTAACACAATATTCTTAGCAAATGGTTGAAAAGTTATTCATGGTATGGGGCAATATGTGCCGGTGGCGGCCATTTTTAATTTTACTTGAAAAAAACTTTTTCTCCAGCCCCTATCCCACCCTATTTTTTTAGTAATACTGACCATACCCATACCCACCCAAATCAGTTGAAATCAGCCTCTTATTATTTATTTCACAGATTGGCTAAAATATGGGCTAATTATGTATCCTTTCTGTACACAGAGGGGGAGACATATTGGTTTACCTCTGTGCTATCCGCTCGGTCTGTGTTCAGTGTTTCCCATTCATTTTTGTTCAGCCCTTTCTATCGTGCTGGGAGTCAGACACGAGATGTTGACCCAATGCTGGGCTAATGTTGGCCCACTGTTTACGACGCTCAGCGAACATTAGCCCATTATTGGGTTACAGTGTCGTGTTTGGCGCCACGCTGAATAAGGCCCAGCGTCACAGACGGCGGGCCAACATTAACCCAGCTTTGGTTCAAAGCATTGTGCCAGCATGAAGTACTGACTAGGGCAGAATGGATACTGGCGACGCTGGCCCAACATTTAACAGACATTGGTTTGGTGTCGGTTTGTACTCGCAGCCAGCAGTATGCACTACCAGACCAGCAGCCCAGCTTACGCGAGGCGTTGAACCATGCTGGTTTGATGTATTGGGTCAACGTCTCCTGTTTGCTGGGAGTGTTGACATGCCACATTGTGCTTCGCATCCCCGGGTGTGAAGATATTAAAACTGTTGCCCAACTGATTGACGCTAAAGACGATTTATTTAAGTACTGTAGATATAAAAAACGGGTTCCACCACATCAAAATACATAGTCCCTACTGTCTACTGCAGCCATTTAAAAACATTAACTACAAAAGCCATTGACACTTCATGTATAAGCTATCAACCTTTATTGTTATGCTGCAGGAGGGGAGTCATAGCCAGTTTGTTTTTTTTTACAAAAAAACTAGACTCTTCTAATTTCGGGTTACTATTATTAAACCAATAGCCTACAATGCTGGGGTAGATGGTATCCAACAATACTGCCGCATACCTGCCAACCTGTGCCGTACAGAGTCAAACGGCAGTAGCTGTTTACTTGAAAAGTAAGCAGTTAAGTGCCTCTCGGCTTTGCAGTGCAGAAAACACCATCATCCCTCTCTAGCTTTCTGGGACAAGCAATATTGTCAAAGTGGCAGTTAAGACCATTTTCATTCTTCAGGCCAGTTTACACAATCCGCGACAGAATCGATATCAGGCCTACTTTTTATAAGAATTCATTTCACAGTTAGCGCGACGCGATAAACTTTATCGCGTGATTTTAGAATAATTATAGCGCGATAAAATGTAGTCTACCTTGTCCAATCGAAACAATGGCGACGGACGCTGGCCCAATATTAAACCAGAGAATTAGAACTGTTACACTGCGCACCCTAGACACTGCTCCTTCGCATGTTAAAATGTGCAGATGGTTGACGTCATATGTCCCCCGCTCTCAATTTCAAGTATTGTAGTAAGCTTGTGATTGGCCGGCTGTCTTGCTAAAAGTACCCTGATCGGCTGGCGAAAATATCATGGTGGCGGAGGGGTGGGTGTAGACAGACACCTGTGTGGAGCCCAGCAAACGCGAGCATTTGACCCAATGCTGTTTCAATATTGGCCCACCGCCAACGGCGCTGGACCAACATTGAAACAACATTGGGTCGAGTCTTCGTGTTTGCTGGGAGAGCTGTCCGCATTTTGATACACGCGTGCCGTCTGTGTCTGGTCGGAACAGGCAGCACAGTGCTCTGTGTATAGAACTGTAGGCCTATAGGTTAATGATTAAGCATGGCCACTTATCACGGACTGTGTAGATGGGCTAAATGTTGCTTGATCGTATTGATTTCTTGGAGATGTGGCAAATCCAGAAACAAATATTATCAAATGTAGGCCTATGTTCAAATATTATCATTGTATGCATATATTATCAGCTAATTATAGGCCTAGTGCACTTTCTAATGTTTCGTCTTGAATATCTACGTAACAGGATTAATAATAAAAAAAATTCAGTGTTTGTGATCTGTCGTCATGTCGTTAGAATTGACGACAAGCTTCCCCCTCTGACGAAAAAACATTCCATTCTGACGACAATGATGGGCCTATATATCAAGAAAAAATAATGAAAAATGAGGTTTCAAAGCTTGTACCTTTAGATATCATTAGAAGACACCTAAAACCTTCTCTAAAAAAAATCCCGGTGGGGCATGCCCCCGGACCCCCTAGATGTGCGACTTCCCCACGGCGGCCGTTCGCCGGGAGCCGGCTCTAACACCAGGTTTGGAGTCGGCGTCTTCATATTGTTTTACTCCAACTTTTTTCAGAGCCAGAAACACTCTGAATTTACATAGCCTATATTTTATAGACCCAGTGAATTTAACGGTTATTTAAAAAGTAATTAATTGTAGGGCCTACCGTACAAGTAGGCCTAGTTTGCTCTATAGGCCTTTTCGCACACAGTTTAAATTCTGCTAATAGGCCTAATGTTACATATAGGCCTACTCTTTGGGGCTGTTCAACAATTACGTAACGCTTTTTGGGGAGATTTTTGACCCCCCCCTCCCCTCTTCGTAACGCTTTTTAACGTTGTGTTGACTACGGTCCGTAACGCATAGCTCAACCCCCCCCCCCTCTAGGCGTTACGTAATTGTTGAACGGCCCCTTTCAGCGCTGGAAGCGACTTAAAGACGTTAGAGCACCCAGATTCTGACGTCTAATTAGGTGAAGACGGTCCTCGCACTGAAAGAATTAACAAATTATAATGGCCCTAGACCCATTATATCCAGCACATAGTATAGGCCTAATTCAAATGAAGCGGGAAGAGCTGACTAAGACATTTCCTACGATGATTTAAAATTTAAAGTTTGGTTTCTCCATGGTTTATACACTAATATTTCAGGCTTAAATAGATCTATGTGAGTCGGGCGACTCAAATAGATAGAATATCTAGGCATATCCAAGCAAACACGAGGCGTCGAACCAATGTTGTCTTAATGTTGGCCGCCGCCTTTGACTTTGGCCCAACATTAAAACAACATTGGCTCAATGCTTTGTGTGACGCTCACTCACCTAATGTCAACCTCAGTAAGTGGTCCTCTTCGATGTATGAAAATTGAAGACTTTATGCAGACTAACAATCACAAATGATGTTATTCGTCCATTTCGTATTCATCTCTGTATCCGGGAGAGAATCTAACATTCAGGTCGTTATGGAGATTAAAAACAATATCCTTCACCTAAATAATATAGCTGTAGTTTTGTTGGCATCTTCTATGGAGTGAATTATAGGCCTACATATTTTTATTCGCAACTATTATTTTTCAGTGTAGACAAATATAGGCCTATCTAAATATTTAGGCTACAATTAGTATCGCCAAACAATAATATAAAGTAAGTCTATTACAGTTGAGAAATTCTCAAATGACAAATCTTTTGAGTCCGAATTTTGGTGAATATGTATTCCTTTTATATTCTGTAATATTTATTATACAACACCTGCTTCTTTACCAACGCTACGTTCTGAAATGTGATGTGCTTGGCTGTTTTTATTTCACTTCATATAGATAGACCGTTTGCCCCCTCTTGCTTCATGGTGTGATCACGCGGTGTTCAAAAGCGGTGCTGATTGGCTCTGCGCCCAATCGAGCCATGGAATGACTATACAGTGACGTCACACTCCCCTCTCCACTGTGTCGCACAGTCAACTGGGGCTCGCGAAGCTAAATAATTATTCTGGTCATGAACACGTTTTCTATTTTTACTATACTAGCATATAGACAATGTTGTGTCAGCGCCGTACACGTTGTCACAGCTTTAAGCCAACATCGGTTAAACGTTTGGTATTTCCAGGGATACAATTCATCTGCACTCAGAATACACGAAACACTGAAACAGTGCTGTGTTAATAATGGCCCACAGTCTGCGACGCTGAACCAACATCAAAAGAACATTAGTTTAACCCTTTCAGGTCTGAGTTTACGATAGTCATCTTTATTCAATACAAGCCGCGAATTGCTGTCGCAATTCGCAATTCAATTGTAGTGAATAAAGATGACTTGTGTGGTTTAAAAATTAAAGAAAATTACCATGTATTGGTAAAGCATTTTGATAGAAATTTTCGTATTAAACATGTTAAAACCCTTGGTTTTAGGAAAATTAGGACTGTTTTCAGGGATGTAAAATTATGCTTTAATGCATAGTGAGGGCTTAAAGGGTTAATGGCTCCTGTTTGCTGGGCAGCCCAGAAAACACGCTACATCGATCACGTGTTTGTTCGAAGCTGGGCCAATGTCTGCAACGCTGTCTCAACATTGGGCCAACATAGAATCAAGGTATGTTTTTTACTGGGTAATTACTAATATGCCGGCAAACACGAGACACTGTGCCAGTGTTGCATTAAAGTTGAGCCACCGTCTACGACGCTGGTCCAACACTAGAGCAACATTGGCACAGCGTCTCGTATTGGCTGGTAATCACCATGGTGGAGGTCTCAGGCCTTCCAGCGAGAACGAGATGTTCACCATGTGTCGGTTCAATGTTGGGCCACCGTCTGTGTGAGGCTGGGCGACATGAATCGACGCCATTGGGTATAGGATAAAGCCCGAGGAGCTCTACATTCTTAGCTGTGAAAAGGATCGAGGCCGAGGCCTTTTTCACAGCTAAGAATGTGGAGCTCCGTGTGTTTTAATTCAATTAAATGGTCGTGTTTACTGAAATATGTGTTGAGTGATAATTGGCGGTAAGTGCATAATATATTCACGTAATAAACGAACACGACAAAATGCTATACAGGCCTATTGGATGTCGTATTCCCCACCATGCCCACCCTGCATAAGCATGATAAGAGGGACTGTTCCGGGGGGACTGTTGCCGTGTTTGTATTTGAACTCCTTATTCATTCATCATGTGCTGTATTTTCACATATCGCACGAAAAATGAACAACGTTTGTATTTTCTCACACGATCAAGTCACACATATATAGTAGACTACCATACATTGTGCTCAATCATTATCTACAGCTAGAATACGATATGGGCTGTCAGTTTCAAGATGGCGGCCAAATTAAAAAAAACACTAGATTTAATTCTGATCATTAAAAAAATAATTTAAAATTGAATATTTTGAGTTTATGTTGCACAGGGACACATACCAATACATGTAGACAAATGATCAAAATAAAATAATCCAAGATGGCCGCTATTTTCAAGATGGCGGCCAACTCAATAACAAATAATGATATTTTAATGATTATTAAAACAATGTTATCTGCTGTAATAGACACACTTTGTTTGACCGTAATTCACCTAATTAAAAAATTGTGCAATCCAAAATGGCCGCCATTTTAGCATCGATTGGCAAAAAGGCAGTAACTGCCTTTTGGCCTATTTTTTATATTCAACCAACTTTGAAATAAATATAAATATTTTACATCAAGTATTTCTCCTGCAAAATGAATTTATCACGACACGACACGTTGAAGCAATCATGTTGTAATGTTGGCCCAACGTGCATAACTGAGTGCGAAACGTGCTATATAATAAAGTTGTAGCAGAATCAGTTTCAGTAAGTGTATAGGAAGTGTATAGTCTTGGCTTGTTTATGCTATGCTATTGCATCATGTCAAAGAAACGTTTGACAGAAATGTCTGTAGACCAGCCACAAAAGTCACAATCAATGGATTGGGATACGTGTATCGTTTGTCAAGATAATAAAGACGAGGCTCTGCAGTGGCCTTTGGGGACAAAGCGTTCGGATATAGATCTACTAAAGACATATGAAAAAGCAGCTTCAGCAATTCAAGAATTTGACGAAATAGGGTCTCTACCAATGCCATTGAATGTGACGTTATGGGACGAAGGCAAAGGAATAGCTCCAACACTTGTTGATAATCAAACCAAATGGCATAAGAATTGCAGAAATAGGTTCAGTGAATTGAAGCTGGATAGAGAGATTTCTGAGTCACAAAAACGGAAAAGCAGCGACTTTTACACCCCTCCTGACACCAAGAAGGCAACAATGTTGTATTTCAACTAATATATCTAAGGAAAGTTGTTTTTTCTGTGATCAAAGTTCTGGACAAATTCACTTGTTTTCTACCATGAATTCAGATAGAAACATTAGAAATGTGCCATGGAGCTACAATACACTGTTAGATTAACAAAACCTGCTGCTGGTGACATGATCTCACAAGATGCAGTCTATCATCCAGCTTGTCTCGTAGCATTGTACAATAGACACATTTAAAACATAGACAAAGTTAAGAATCAAGGCCAACAACGGATTGAAGGTATCGCTTTGGCTGAGATGATTGCTTACCATGCTTACATGAAGGATACAAATATCGAAAGTGACGCAGCTCCCGTATTTAGATTGGCAGAACTAGCAAGACTATATGAAACTCGTCTAAAACTGCTTGGATGGGATGTTTCGGGTCGTCAACAAGATATATTCAAGCTTACAGAGAAGGTAGAGATGTTCTCGCATTCATCAAAGACGTGGGAGCCGCCTACAAGTATATGAACGCGATTTTGATGACGAAACCTGGATTTTGTCACAGGCCGCGAAGATTGTTCGACGGGACATGTTTAGTACAGAGTCGAAGTTTCACAAGTCATTTGGAACAGCAATATATTTATTCCAGCTTCCATGCCAAACAAATCTCGGCGAGGCAAGGGTAATTGAATCACATGTTAGCTCGTCTCACCAAGAAAAGCGCCACTTCCAGAAGAGTAAACAAATGTTCCACCACTGGTTTTGCCCAAGAATAGTTCTACAGACTAATATTGCTCTAATCAGTCATGGTGGTCAAGCTGTATCAGCAATGCAGAAGGAACACAGGTAAGAGGAAATACAATTTTCCATGCATTATGCCTTTATCTGTTTATGTAGGCGCTCTGTTGATTATATTAGATTATCCTTATGTGGTAAATATTTGTTTCAGATGGCTGGATCAAGTAGATGAATTCTGCCTAGATAGTGATTCAGATGATATGAATCTATCATGGTCTGCCTTCCATGCACATCACGAGAAAAGCACCAGTGAAATAAACCTTGCTATTTCATTATTGCTTCCTTTGTTTGAAGAGCAAGCTGCATCACCAGTCCCGTCATTCAATAGATGTCATCTCAAAGGCAGTCCAGTACTTAAAACCTGGACAAACTCCGGTCATGGCATGTGATCAGCCATTGTTTGACATCTGTATCTGTATATTACGTGGCAGTACCACTATTGTTCTATCGCGCCACGGGAGTAACTTAGCAACAGTGGCGAATCCAGAATGTGCAAGAGGAGGGGGCGTAAACCAAATTTTGGCCGAAAAAAGGGGTGTTAGCTTCACTTTATTCCTAAAAATGTATGAAAATGCAATATTTTCACTAATAAGGGGGGGGGGCTACGCCGGCTACGCCCTATGCTGGATCCGCCACTGTAGCAAGGCCTGTTATCATTCATGATATCATTCATGAATGATAACTTATATGAATGATTCCTTATATATATGCCAAGTACTCCATATTGTGGATTTTTTTGGGGTCTCGCCGGATGAAAACTGCGCCTACGTCCATTGAGGTTCTTTTACGTCCAACTCAAAGTCAGTCAGACGAGCCATCTGATTTACGTGGTTCTCTGAGCCCCACGATAGTGTATGCGGCACCTGGCAGTCCCAGGCGGTCACCCATCCACTTATTAACCGGGCGCGACGTCGCTTGACTTCAATGATCGAGCAGATATAGATGAGCGAACGACGTATTCCATAACGAAGCGAATACAGTAGATCAGCCCTAACAGATATGAAGAGGATTTATATCTTATCATGCTCGGCGGGCTTCATATAGAAATGACAGCCTGGAAAGCACTGGATGGACAACACCTCTTGTTCAAGCTGACATAGCAACTACTACAAAAGTAGACTCTTCCTTAAAAGCGTCGCATGTATCCAGAACAAGATATGCACACCAGGTCACGGCTGCAGTGCTGTACACTCTGTTGCAAAAGGCTTTCTCATCATATGTTGAAGAACATAATGATCATGCTGGTAATTTTGACAAGTGGAGACAACTGAAAGAAGACGAAAATACACAATTCAAATTCTTGAGTCTGACACTCGAGATTCAGTTATCAGTTTTTGTGTTCGCCAGATCATTAAGAGGAGGGGACTTTCACATGTACATCCAGGCCCTGCAGAAGATAGCTACTTTGGTGTTCGCACTTGATCACACTAATTATGCTCGCAGGTTGCCTATGCATATACGCGACATGAGTGTCATCCTGATGTAGCTGCTAAGTTCAAGAAGGGCAATTGTGTAGTTAAAAAAACTCAGCATGCCTTCTCTGGAATATCACTCGATCCCATGAACAAAACAACAAGCTTGTTAAGGGTGATGGTGGAGCTTAGGACTTACAGAAAATTCCTAACATCATGAACAAAGGAAAGGAGTGGAAAAGGCATTCAAGAAACAAGTAAAATTACTGTCCACTACAATAACAGAAATGGGGAACCCTTTTCCGGAATCAACTAACGATCTACTTGTTCTTGATACTCAGGACATAATGTTGCCTTCTGTTGTTAAAACAGTTAAAACATCAGAAAGTGTGGGACAAAACCAATATCGCGAATTAGTTACAGAAAGACTAGAAGCAAGATCGAAGTACCTATTTGAACCAATTAAGCAAAACAAGCTCCCACTGTTCAGCAGTCATCCCCTGAAATCAAAGTAAACAAGACTACATCAGTCCAGGAGCTCTCGCTCCGAATTAGAATTTGATTTAAGCAATTGTATAGGGTTAATATTGTAGTCCTAGGCTAGGTCGAAAATCAAGACGCAAGACAACTAGGTCTAAGAGGCTCAGTCTAAGAGTAAGATAAGAACTAGACAGTCTGTCAGAGATTGCAAACCTCCATTGAATTATTAATAAGCCTAATCAATATCCCAGTAATGGTCTACCTATCTGGCACGGTTTACCCGATATCAGGCCAATCGAGGTAAATAATGGCTGATTTACGGTCATTTTGAATTCGATGTAGACTAGTTAATTTAGACATAATGTGATGCATGCTCAATGCATGTCTAATATTTACAGACATGTACTGGTAAATATTTCGGAGAAAGATAAATGGAAATTATTCAGTTATTCACCAGCTGGACATACTTGTTACTTATACATTTTATTCACAGATATCCATGATTTTTTTTTTCTATACACATACCAGTCAATTATTAAAATGACACAAGTTTAACCTCGAACATTAGAGGCATTTTTGAAACATAAATGCCAAAACGGGCGACTGGTGGTCTTTTTCTCTCAGTTCTGCGCATTATCTTGAAAAGCTTACATGATTAAAAAAAATGTCCATTGTTACAGAAAAATAATACATGCAAAATGTTGACAATAGACAATCAAAAATAATCAAAATGTTACAATCGCATTCACCATATGTAGATGCGCAGGTGAGTTTTTAAGTTTTACTGAAATTCAAAATGGCCGCCACTGGTCAACTTCAATTTTTTGTTGGCACAAAAACCACAGATTAACTTCATATTTTTCTGTCGGCGCAAAAACTTTAAAAAAACTTGGAAAGAAATTATTCAAATTTTACAGTCAAATTCCCCACGATATGGAGATGTGCAGGTGATGTTTTTAAGGTTTCACTGAAATTCAAAATGGCCGCCATGGCTGAACTACAATTTTTTTGTGAGCACAAAAACTCAAAAAATGAATTAGAGATATAATTCAAATTTTACAATCGGATTACCCACCACCTGGAAATAGGCTGGTGATTTTACTGAAATTTAAAATGGCAACCACAAGTCCACTTTTTAAATATTTGTGACCGCAAAACTATAACCTAATTTATGGCGGGAGGTGATATCGGACTTCATGCCTCTTGTTTAAATTTGCATTATCTAAAACCTTGCTTGATAACTGAAGCAATAATATTAATAATATATCTGTGGTTGCACAAGGATATTACATAACAAATTTCGGGAATTTAATAAAATATTCAAAATGGCCAACTGGTGACCATTTTTCTCTGTTTTGCGCTTTTTTTGAAACCTTGCATGATAGCTAAACATTGATATTTAAATAAAATGTCCGTTGTTTAGTTACACAAAGAACATATATGACAAATAAAGTGGTAAATATTTCAACCATTGGACTAGAATATTTTTTTATATTGTTGTTATAATATAGATAGGTATCAGATTAATTATTTAACCGACCTACATTACATGATAGACTAGTTGTGCTTGACACCCAAATTGTCATGCACAGCCACTTTTTTTTTAACCTACATTTCCAAAATATTTACCTAAACTAGTAAATATTTTTTCACGGAAAATGGTAAATATTTAATCCATTGGACCAAAATTTTTCTAGGCGCTATGGCTGTTGTACACCCGTCACACTAAATGTTCTGTACCGCGACGCTACTGCTTTTTTTATTGACGATTTCAAATGGAAATAAACATTTGGCCGATTTGAAATTGAAACAAACATTTGGCTTCCAAGGTTATAAAACACTCAGCGCTTCTAGGGTTAATTTGAACGTGTTTATGTGTGGAGGGAGTTCCTGAAAATGGAACCATTAATAAACAGGTCTAGCAAGTGTCACTGTACGAGGCCGCAGTTCGGTAGCATAATAAAACTCGATTTTGTATTATTTTACAATTTACACAGATGAAATAGGAATTGTCGTCAATTTGTAAACTAGATGATGACAAATTGCAGAAAAAATAATACAATGAAAAAAGATGTAATTAATAGAAGAATGTTTCTAGATTTATTCTATATCATGTTTCTATATTTACATAAAGCCAAGCTCTGTCCCGCGAGACCGGTGTGAATTACCCCTTTCAAGCCTGAATCTACCATTGTCATCTTCGTCCACAACAAGCCGAGAATTGCTGTCCATGGAAATTTTCATTCTAAAACCCTTGGTTGTAGGAAAATTAGGTCTGTTTTCAGGAATGTAAAATGATGCTTTAATGCATCGCGAGGGTCTAAAAGGTTAAAACCATACAGTAAATGACCTTTGCTATTTGAAGTCGCTATGCGCTCCAATCGATGCTATTCACAGTCCAACGGACTGATTAGTTTCTATTCGGTTCAAATATTTCGGTCAGAACTAGTTCCCAAGAACTAACCCTTTAGCTACTGAGGCAGCCGCTATGAGTTTATTTACTGCACATGATTATGTTGATATCAGCTGTATATATTAGTCATATGTGAACATTTGATGGTACATATGTACATATAGCACATGTGCAGTTGTAGTCGTTGTATTGGACATCTTAGGGTGAAATCAATTGCAAAAGTGAAACTATAACCCACAATCAAGATACGTTGACCCAATGCTGTTTTAATGCTGTGCCACCGTCTGTGACGCTGGCCCACCATTAAATCGCCATTGGGTCATCATCTCTTGTGTGCTGGGTTGCTATGCTGTTGTTTTTCACACATCCGCGCCTCTAGTAGGTAAAGGGCTATATCCTGTTTTAGTGTTATATAAAGCGGCGTGTTTTGTCCTAAGCTTCAGACATCCTTTCTGCTCTGTGACAAGGTGTTTGACCAGACACAGGTAAACCATTAATGACAGATATAACAAAGTGGTGAGATTCAGCTCAAGTTAACAGTCAAATAAATACTTTATTTATTTATTTATTTATTTATTTATTTATTTATTCATTTATTTTATTTATTTATTTATTTATTTATTTATTTATTTATTTATTTATTTATTTATTTATTTATTTATTTATTTATTCATTTATTTATTTATTTATTTATTTATTTATTTATTTATTTATTTATTTATTTATTTATTTATTTATTTATTTAGTCATTTAGTTATTTAGTTATTTAGTTATTTAGTTATTTATATTTTTATTTAGCAATTTTTTCTATGCGGCATTTTCTTATTGGCATCATCACTTTCACTTGGGGTCACTTTTTATGTATGCACTAATGAAATAACATTGCTGGTCGCAGCTGGATTCGAACCTGGCAATGGCATTAATCATAGAAATGTGTATTTTATAAGTCTCACATGGACTTTATAGCTCAGTTACCTTTTAACCCTTTCAGCCCGGGAATCGACTTTAGACGTCAGAATCTGACGTCTATAGACGTCAGACTTTGACGTCTAAAGACGATCACCACACCGATAGACTTGAATAAATTATACTGGCCGTAGACCCATGACATAGGTATTCAAATGAAGAAGAAAGAGGTGAATAAGACATTTATGATGATTTCAAAGTAAAATAAAAAAAAACATTTGCAAAATATCTCAGCGTTGTCAGGATTAAACAAGTGAAATCCCAAATAAAATCCCACTAAGACGGACTAAATATTTTTTTAGTAGATATCCAGATGATCATATATTTAAATTTGCGCGGTTCATTCATTTTTTAAACTTATATATATTTGTTATTTGATGCTGATAATTTGTATTTTTATTCTTTTATTGTTACACAGCTACGACTATGAAGACGTTTGGTGCTATTCTTTGCATGGTACTGATTTCTGCTGTGAGCAGCCAATCAGGTTCGTGTCATGTTAATATCTGCCAATTAAAATATGCAATTAGTAAAGTTGTAGGGAACAGTCACAGAAGAGATAACTTACACAATGCCAGCTGATTTTCATTGCACTTGACTGCCCCCCCAGTGTACAGGTACAGCTCGGTGAATAGATTGTGAAATTTCACACTCACTCAATTAACAAATCAGGTTTTTGGGGTTTTGAATTGTAAAACAGCAGAATACTCTGTCACGCAATCTCCCATCTCACATGAATATTCAAATTTTTAACCATAATTTTTTAACCTCCATTAATCTCAAATTTACCATTGTCATATGTCTCAATTCTCGATTTGTAGAGGATGAAGATGACTTGAAATGTGTGTGACAAATAAAAAAAAGTTATATTGCTAAAACATTGCCATGAAAATGTTCGCTCCAAAAGCCTTAGATGTAGGGAATTGAGTCATTCTTCACAGAACCAAAATTATGCTTTGATGCATCGTGAGGTAAAACCTGGAACCTAATAAAATATATACTCTTTTATTGTGTTTTTCGTGTGTTTCAGTATGTCCTTTTCTTTCTTCTGAGCCTCCGGACAGTAAATTTTGGACACGTAACGACGATGGAGAACTAGAAGAGGTCGGTGACTGAGGATTCGGTTACATATTTGAGGCACCGTACTGCCAGTGTCTCGGTGAGTAGGCCTAAATTATAAATATATCTGTAACTGAAACATTTCTAAAAGTAAAATGAGGATATCTCAGTGGCAGTAGCCGTGTTTAGTGTGGACACATATGACTGTTTGGTTGGAGTTGCCAGGTAAAGGCAAACATTAAGATAGGCCCCTATAGGCCTATACAAGATAATTAATACAATAAATAAAAGTATGTAAATGCAAATATGTAACTGTTTGTGAGTGGATTTCCTGATGCATCAGATTGAATCAAAACGTTTTATAATGTCCTACCGAGTTTATTGGATAACTCGGCTCAAAATCAAAATTATAGGGAAGGCCAGAAATAAACACATCCTTCTGAGCAAGTACACACTATTGCTATTATTAGCAATCAATGTAGGACAACTAGATTAGCCGTGTCGTCCCCTCCGAGGCCGTGGATTGATGTATTTGCTTTACCCAAAACAATTCAACATGGCGGGGCCTGAGAGCGATCTCGACCCCAAGGTCCGGAAAAAATTTCCTAACTTTTTAATGACTGTGTGACCTCTGAGCTGAGCATGCGGGAATGGAACTGAAATGCTACTGATTCTAAAAAAAAACTATTTTCGACTTGATTATCCCCCGATATATTCAGATATGACAGTCCAAAGAAATGTCCCACGATTTTGTACGCGGTCAATCTGTGGCTGAAACCTGTTTCAGCCACTGGGGAAAGTGTTTCTTTTGTACCCCCTGGGCGTTGAAAAAGGTTTCCGTCATTCATCATGGGCGATAAAATGTGATAACTGAATGACGGAGGGGTACAATAGAAATTCTTTCCCTCAAACAGCCTATGCCGGGCCTCGGAGTTTGGGAACTCCTGTTCTAGTTTCTACAGACTGTGTTTATTGCTGATTTACTGTTTCATCCGGCATAAAATTATACAATCACACAGAAAACTAAATATCATCATGATCATATTAAAAATGGCCACTTCTCGGTTATTATAGACACTATATCAATTACTCATTATTTTCTAAAAAAAATAGTTATTATCCAGCAAACGTGAGACGTTGGCCCAACGGAGGTTGATCATCTATTAGTGTACACTTCCCTGCTATTATACACAGAAACGGATAAGTCTCCTCTTGTGACCATATTCTTAGCAAATTGTCACCAGCCCTCGTGTTAACAAACATCATGTTTTCAAATTTGAGCAGCACAAAATACCACTTTTAATTGTATGTTTTTAATAGCAAATTACTTCCACTACCACCTTCCCGACCATATTTCAAATTGGCTATGTTAATTATAATTGCAGGCTATAATATATGTCAGCTTAAATCCGGGTCCCTCCAGCGGAAATGAAAGAATTAAAAGTAAAAGTATCAAGCTGAAAACCGCCTCCTTCTCGGAGTAGGTCTATCAAGTTTACAAAAATCTGGACTTTGTGGCAGTGACAGTAAGATGGTTAAAACATGATGAAACGCAATCAACGATGGCGATATCTCACCTCCTAGCTATCTGTCTATTCGTTTTTTACACGAAACTCAAGCAGATGTATTCTAGTTTCTGACAAGTTTAAAACATATCCTCTGCAATCACTTAAAACGTTCAAATCGATTCCTGCACTTATCCGAAACAATTGAAATGGCCGGTTTATTTGTCTTTCTCTAAAGGTTTCAAACCGGAAGATCTCAATCTTTTGATGAATTTCAAGAATTACTAGAGAACATAATCCCCCTACATGACAATTTGTAAATATTTGGAAATTTAAACTTCCAGCTAGATAACTCAACTGGAAATACCAATAAATTCAATTATATCCTCACATATGTTTCGATTTTATTTTTTTTCAGAGTTTTTAGATTTCTGAAAATATTGCTTTTAAAGTAGCTTCTAGTTTCTGACTAGCTTCTAGTTTCTGACCGACCGGGATTCGAACCTGGTACCACCAGGTTACAAGCCCCAGCCGATACGAATGAGCCATCGGGGCCGGCAATTAGCTAATAATCACCACCAGGGGTCACAACTTTCACAGCCCCTGTCTGTTCTGTCGCGTCTAGATATGTGAAAAGCCACCACTACTTTAAAACTGGTGGCCTCATAGAGTGCAAAATAACCCAATTCATGTTATTGGCACTGCTGCTTCTAAAATGAGCTAAAATACCTATGCTGAATATATAATACAAAACTGTATATGAAGAATAATCTCACATAAACGAAAATGAATAAAAAAATAAATGTTGAGAAAACAATATAAAATGGAAAGAGCACTCATTGATACCTTTCAGATATGTACAGCGCTTATAAATGTGGGCGGTGCGTGTACAGATTCCCACGGTTTGAAAAATGCCCTTGTAAACACAAATGACCAATCACGACCCCTGTAAACACAAGTGGCCAATCACCATTGTCCTCGAGTCTCGTGCAAGTATGAACATTGCGGATTAGCAGACTGTGATGTCATGGCTGAAATAGATGATACCAGCTTTTGGTGTTGCTTACGGCACAAATGGATGATCAACTTAAAGGTGATCTATCACCCCTTATATGGTATATATAATTATGTTCATATATGGGGTGATTGGCTATCATGTGACCCTCCCAGAGGGTCACATGATAGCCAATCACCCCATATAAGGAAACACTTGTGCCCCATCTTGTGGCAACTTTGATTAATTTGTCACAAATTTATTCATACTATATAAGGGGTGATAGATCACCTTTAAGTTTAGATGGTGAAGTTGGCACACACTGATTATTTAGGGAATATATATATAATGAGGACACACATAATTGTTAAAACAGTTTAATTCAATGTTTTTATTTTTTTCTTGTATTATGTGGAGATATGCATTTTTATCCCAGTAAACTCTAGCCTACAGTTCTACACAGAGTTACAGTAGCAAACACCTTTGGCAGATCTCTAAATCAATTATCAACAAATTTTCTTAAAATTTCGAAAAGGCGGCCGGCATTCAATTTTTGGAGGGATGGTATCGTTTTTGAACTGGACAAATTCTTTACTTTACTTACTCTCTGCAATATTTTATTTCTTTAGCAGAATATTTATTTCATTTTCTTTGATTTTTTTGTCTACATAAACTAAAAGCCCTGTAAAAAGAATAATTTCTGATATGAAAGCAATGTGGTCTGAAATACTCTTCGTTGAATAGTTTGTATAGAACTACATTACCTGGTCTTCTCTCTTAAATACTTATTTTTTTAAGAAAATAGACTCTGCAAAGTCTGTTGATTATCGACGGATAAAAGCATGCCTGCGAAAAGCATGCGATGCTGGATCAGCTATTGTTGACTGGACGTCTACGACGCAGGCCCAACAATTACGGATCATTAACCCTTACAGGGGATCGACTTTAGACGTCAGACGTCAGATGTGATGTCTAATGTCGATCCGCGCACTGTAAAAGTCAAAATATTTATAATGGCCGTATTAAACCCATAATGTAGATATTTAATTAATCGGAAAGAGCTAACTAAGACGTTTGTGATGATTGCAATTTTGTATCCATGGATTATACGAAATTATTTCAGCGCTCTAACCCTTTCAAGCCTGAATTTACCATTGTCAAGCCGCGAATTGCTCTCGCAATTCACGACTTGTAGTGGATAAAAATGACTTGAAGTAGGTGACAAATAAAAAATATACTGCTATTTTTAAAACTGTTCCATGACAATTTTCGTTCTAAAATCACCCCCTCCTCCCAGGAATGAGGTAGTTGATTGGAGGTCATTTTGAGGTCATTGCGTGCACATGCCCGGTTTTCGTGTTCGCTTTTTGGTATGATTATGTGACTTCAAAATGACCTGTCATTCTTGAGGACTTCTAAGTGTCCTCCGAATGATTTTTAAACATTTTATGGTATGGTAATTACACATATCAAGACATTACCACAAAAAAAAAATAATAGTCATAAAAATTAAAACGCTAGACATGATTATGTCATTAAACTGAACTAGCTGTACACATTTTTCTGGTTAACGCCATCAGTTGACGTCTTTATTTGTATTGTTTTTTTATCGGTAATTTTATAGTATGGTAATTAGTAGTAGTAGTAAATCGTTGCTTTACGTCACTTTTCGGCAAAAAAGGTCTTTTAAGTGACATTGTAATACGATAAAAACGTTGTAGTCAATTGATGAGATGAAATGATGTACAGATGATGATGTGAAGGTGGGGTTGATAGGGCATGGTGGGTTACGTTTTTCTTTGCTCGCCCAATCAGGGTTTCCGGGCATGTCTAGGGGATCTACCCCCAGACATGCCCAGACGGCCGGAGACTTGGGTCTCGCAGTGCAATTTAACGCTGAAACTCTGTGGCTCCGCTATCCTCGGGTCGGATAATCTCCAGAGTAACAATAGGAAGGATAACTCCCTCTGGGTAACTCCATTCATCCCACGTGAGAGACCTAATGTCAAACACGCTATTGCCGGTTATTTAAGGCCACTACAGCCTATACCAGCACTACTGCGAGAGCTGCATTAGCACTGCAGTTGAGCAGAGGGGCCAGGGTACACCACTGGCAATCCGCCCAAAGATTATGGCCAGATACGAGGAGGCTGCAGCTTCCCTTGGATGATAACTGTAGACTAGTGTTTCCGTACCATGCCATACAGCATGCAACTGACGGAACAGATCCCTAATGACCCTCCCCGGATGGAGGCAAAAAGTACCACTACTAGCAATCATCCAAGTACCCCGGTATGGTAATTAAACATACAAATAAATGCCCACTAAATGACGTCATTATTTGAAATGAAATCTTTAGCTATAATTTTGAAAAATCTTTTTTTTCCATTGGAAATTTTAGGATATGGTCATTGGCTTTGAAGTCAAAAAGACGTAGCTCTGACGTCTTCAGCAAGGACCCTTACCACCATTCCTGGGGGGGGGGGGAGGAAGGTTTAAGGAAATTAGGTCATTCTTCAGAGATGCGAAATGATGTTTTAATGCATCGTGAGGGTTAGAAGGGTTAAGCCAATATTTCATGACAGCGAACTTTGATCTGCTATGCTTTTTGTTGCAGAGATACCTCTAGAAACTGACCCAGGAGCGGACACAGAAATATATGACTGTAAGACAGCTAAGGTTGACCTGATGTTCATAGTGGATCAATCAACGAGCATCGAAGCCCACCGATGGCCCATGGTCACAGATTTCCTATGTAGACTAACACAAGCCTTTGACGTGAACCCCAGAAAAACACAAATCGCCCTCATCATCTTTGATAAGTATTGTAATCTAATATTTGATTTTGAAAAATACTCAAATAATAGTGCTGTATGTACTGCCATCAAGGGTATTGAATATGACACAGGCGCCACTAACATTGCCTGTGGCTTGGAGAAAGCGAGGGAGAGTTTTTCATCTACTATCGCAGGTCAAAGCCCGGGAAAGAGTAACATAGCTGTATTGATAACTGATGGTCAACCCAACAAAGGAAAAAAACACACGGTACCAGAAGCAAAACAACTGAAAAGATATGCCACTGTAGTGTCTGTGGGTATTTCAAATAAGGTGAACAGCACATTGCTGAAGGAAATCGCAACTAAACCTGAGTTTTACAGTTTTATACATAATTTCAACGAGCTTGACACAAATGTCGACGATGTCAAAGAGATGATATGTAACGCCACTAAATTGACGACAACGACCAGTACACCCAGTACGACAACCAATCAGCTTCCTCCTGAAGACCCCTGCTACAGGTGCACCGACTACGATGACCAGGGATTTGGATTCATCGATGACCCAGAGAAATCCCTGTGTCACGTGTACTGGCTTTGTAAATCTGTGGGCGGTGTGAATGAGAGATCTGTACGTTTGGAATGCCCACCAGGTACTGTGTACAGCGCAGCGAACTCTATTAATGGCATACCCTGTGTACACGAATGGGAAGTAAACACAACACACTGTGTAGACAACAAAGGCAATGGCACAATAGCACGTGAGTACAATATCAATATTAATTATTGTATTGCCCCCGTGTTACCATATAAGTAGTAGCTATTGTATGACCCCTGTGTTACAATGTCAGTAATATTTATTGTATAGCCCCCGTGTTCAGTAGTGTGACAATATCAGTATTAGTTATTGTATGACCCTGTGTTACAATATCAGTCCTAGTTATTGTATGCCTCCCGTGTTACAACATCAGTAGTAGTTATTGTATTGCCTCAGTGTTACAATATCACTAGTAGTTAATATATAGCCCCCGTGTTACAGCATGAGTAGCAGTTTATTGTATGCCTCCGTGTTACAATATCAGTAGTACTTATTGTATGGCCTCCATATTACCTTATTAGTAGTAGAAAACTGTTATTGTATGACCCCTGTGTTACAAGGTCAGTAATATTTATTGTACAGCCCCCGTGTTCAGTAGTGTGACAATATCAGTATTAGTTATTGTATGACCCCGTGTTACAATATCAGTATTAGTTATTAAATGGCCCCCGTGTTACAATATCAGTAATAGTTATTGTATAGCGCCCGTGTTACCATATCAATAGTAGTTATTGTATGGTGCCCGTGTTACAACATCGGTAGTAGTTATTGTATAGCCTCTTTGTTACAATATCAGCAGTATGTCCCTAGTTATTGTATAGCCCCTGTATCACAATATCAGTAATAGTTATTGTATGGCCCCCGTGTTACATTATCAGTAGTAGTTATTGCATACATGTAGCCCCCTGTGTTGAAATATCAGTAATAGTTATTGTATGGTGCCCGTGTTCAGGTGTTACAATATCAGCAGTAGTTAGTATATGGCGCCCGTGTCACGATATCAGTAGTAGTTATCGTATGGCGCAAGTGTTACAATATCAGTCCTAGTTAGTGTATGCCCCCCGTGTTACAATATCAGTATCATTTATTGTATGGCGTATGTGTTACAATATCAGTAGTAGTTATTGTATAGCCCCCGTGTTACAATATCAGTAATAGTTATTGTATGGCCCCCGTGTTACATTATCAGTGGTAGTTAGTGTATGGCGCCCGTGTTACAATATTAGTATCAGTTATTGTATGGTGCCCGTGTTATAATATCAGTCGTAGAACTTTATTGTATGACCCCGTGTTACAATATCAGTCGTAGTTAGTGTATGGCGCCCGTGTTACAATATCAGTAGTAGTTAGTGTATGGCGCCCGTGTTACAATATCAGTATTAGTTATTGTATGCCTCCCGTGTTACAATAGCAGTCGTAGTTATTGTATGACCCCGTGTTACAATATAAGTAGTAGTTTTTGTTTAGCCCCCGTGTTACCATATCAGTAGTGGATTACCAGTTAACGTCTCACTACACATACTACCCCTCTCATAGACTTACATGCATTATGACCCATACACTTGGGCCTCCCAGCGTTTTCTAAATGGATAATAAACCTTCTATTCTTCATCATCATGAAATAGGGCCTACTCTTTCAAAAAAGAAAATAATAACGGATGTAATGTCCTCATAGACTCCTCATGTACAGAGTTGTCAATACACATGATACACGGCATCATATGCCTTTACATACCACCGTAGGGACTACATATTATATCTATCTTTCCCGATTTCGATGTGTTTAAAACCATAAATGATATCCAAATCTAAAAAAAATGGTATTAAAATGATATAAAGGTAATATTTAAAACCAAGCCTGCTGGAATTCCCACATTTAAAAACAAGATCGTAACCCTCTTGTGTATATGAATTTGGGTTGTGATACCTTATTGAAGAAATGAGTGAATATTGCACATGAGTGAATATAGCATCATAAAAATCTTGTGACAGAAGAGCACAGTGCCATAGACAGCACTTCAGACATAAGCCAACAATTTGATACACTTTGTATGTGCAGTCTAGTT
The DNA here is from genome assembly GCA_964017125.1 of Flabesymbios commensalis. NCBI lineage: Eukaryota > Metazoa > Annelida > Polychaeta > Terebellida > Flabelligeridae > Flabesymbios > Flabesymbios commensalis. The sequence goes on from OZ024917.1 coordinate 15,456,107, forward strand.
TTTGAATAGATCTCGTGTGGCAACAAAAATCATGGCTATTGAATAAATATCAATATCAATATTTACAATTTTCTATGAAGGTTAGATAGACGCGTAAAATTATAATCTTATTTGGACTTATTTGCTGTATGTTTCAGCCCACACATGCCCCTATATAACTGTTGGAGACAACATGAGGCAATTCTGGTCAGTTAACGAATTAGAAGAGTTAGCTCTGGCCGGAGATTGTGGCGAAGGAGGCAGCTTTGATACGTCATTATGCACATGTATAAACACAGGTAAACTTAACATACGTCATTATGCACCTGTGTCAGCTGGATATATCTGTCATAAGTAACCCTTTATCTGCTGGTGACGCATATGCGCGCATTAACCCTTTCAGACCTGAATTTACCATTGCCATCTTTATCAACTACAAGCCGCGAATTGCTGTCGCAATTCTCGACTTGTAGTGGATGAAGATGATTTGATGTGGGTGAAAAAGTAACAAAAAATTGTCATGTATTGGTAAACAAGTTTCCTGGAAATATTCATTCTAAAACCCTTGGTTCTGGGAAAATTAGGTCTGTTTTCAGAGATGTAAAATGATGCATGAATGCATCGTGAGGGCTTGAAGGGTTAACCGTTGTATTAGCAGATCAAATTGCTATTATGGGGGAAAAGACAAGTGTTTAAAACATCAAAAGATGTGTTTGGTTTCAAATTGAACAAATAGTCCTATGAGTAATTGCCACTAAATTTGTGGAGCGCACAACTGTGAGGGTGAAAATTTAAATAAAATAAGTTTGTGGAAAAAGTGTTAAATTCTTTAACAATGGACCCAATTTTTCCTGGAGTCAATAGTCGAGTAGAAAACAGCATCTGTGTTATATCATAAATAGTGCTTTTGATGTCCGTTCAAACAGATCTGGCTACAATCTTAATTATGTTTCTGTAGTTATCTGCTGCTGTCGTTTACAATGTTTTTTTTTCTGTAGCTGTCTGCCGCTGTCGTTACCAATGTTTTTTTTCTGTAGCTGTCTGACGCTGTCGTTTACAATGTTTTTTTGTTTGTTTTTTCTGTAGCTGTCTGCCGCTGTCGTTTACAATGTTTTTTTTGGTTTTTTTTCTGTAGCTGTCTGCCGCTGTCGTTTACACATCAGGTTTGAAGAATCCTTTGAGGATCAAAGTTGCAGTCAAGGTCACGTGACCCAGGAGGGACCAGTTGAGGTGTATTCCTTCCCAGCATACTCATTTTACATGAACCTCAACCTGGCTGGTGCATTTGATGGCCGATTGTAAGTATTTGTTAGATCTTCCGGACATACCCCATTCAGCTGAGCGTTTGTCTCATCATGCTTCCAATCCCAGCAAACACCAGACATCCACCCAATGTTGGACCAATGTTGGGCCAGCGTCGTAGACGGTCCACCCAATGTTGGACCAATGTTGGGCCAGCGTCGTAGACGGTGGACCAACATTGATCCAACATTGGGTAAATGTATAGTGTTTGCCGGGATATTATTGGTATCTAGACTATAATTGAATACGGAATTTGAATTTGAACCTTAAATTGACATTCACGTCAGGCAAATAGTTATTTCTGGCCACCCAATATATGGTCTCACCACCCCAAATGCCAGTCCCATTGAAACACATGTAAACTGCCTCAATTCCGCAGGCCGATTTCACCACTTTTAAACCTATTAGATATTTAGTGTGACATATCAGGATAAAGCTTGAGATGTCCTTGTTCGAAATCAGGCCCGCTATGGGTATGCTTACCAGACAGATTTTGAGCTACGCCCCCTAGCGTGTAAAAAGATCACTACTTTTCAAATTGGGCTAATATCCGTACTCTCTTTCACAGAACAGACACACATCATTTTAGCATGTTTAACCCACTGTATCCCTGCGAGATTATCATCAAACAGTTATATCTGATATCCTTGACAAAGACGATAACGTGTGCTTATTAAATATTCACAAAATTGTGACTTCTATATATATTATTTTGTTTCACTAGAGGTTGGAACAGCCGCATTAAAACTATTTTGTGTGATGATTCCATCATTAGTAGACACCTCCCTGGATTTCGGCCTATTTAGGGTGGTGAGACCATATACCCCAACACAGCAGTAATATAATAGTAGTGCAACATTAAAACGGGAAAACGCGCTTTATTACAACTTCCTGTGTTATGGCGTGCATTATTGCAAATCATGCTCATATAGCCAAAACAAAAGGTCGACGCAATGCTGGGTTAATTATGGCCAACCGTCTGCTGCGCTGTCCCAACTCTAGTCTAGCAGTAAGTCACCATCTTATATTATCTGGGAGGTAGCCTGTAGCCAGATGACAGATGTCTTACAAAGTACGGTAAAAAGCATGAGGCATTTAATCCCAATGTTGGTTTAATGTTGGGAAAGAGTTGTAAACAGTGGCCCAATATTCTAAACTCCTAAAGATAGCTCGATGTCATTATCAAATACCAAACAATTTACATTGGCCAGATAACTATAGCTATTAGATTTTCAGAATTGAAATAACTGGTCTGAGGAGGGTTAACTGATCACATTCCTCAACAAAAAATAAACAAGAGAATAGAAAAAAATGATTGAAGAAATTGTGATTACAAATCATTTTTGTATGGCCCAGACCCATGCTGGCTAGGGTTTGGGTCATGGTGTGATGGTCAGCACTGCTGGCAGAGTTTGGGAGTTTGTCCCCCGTTGTTGTTATTCAGGTTGCAAAGAAACTCAACGTTTCTTCCCTGCCCATTCATAAATATTCAGTATTGTGGGGAGATTCATCAGTGAAATGCTTTATTTTGATTCCAGTATATATAAGATACATTCTGATTTAATAATTTACAGCCCTTCATATGACAACGGTGCCCATCTGAAGGCGTGGGCACTGAATGGAGCGTACGCATCTAACTGCAATAACGGAGGGCTCTATTCGCTGTCCGTCTCGCTCTGGTTCAGCCCTGACGGTCCTCTAGACAACTTACAGGGACTTCTCAGTTATGGCGACTGTTTTGATGACAGTCCTAGCTACTACATCTCACTGGATCACGATAGAGCCTGTGCAGGACTTAACACTCATGGTTTCCCTAACGTGGAGATATGCACACCTATCACTGTGAGTTTTCTTAGCTACAACTTTGTTTCAGTACATCGCAGAATCATTTATCACAAGTACCCATGTCGAATAATAACTATGGATACACATTTCTAGATATCCTATTTATTAGCGCTCATTTATTGTAGTAGTAGGCTTATAACTGATACTGCCTATGCGTTGACGGCTCTTTATCAGTCATATATTTTCATGCAATTATGTGGTCGTTGTTGGGATTAATACCAGTATCAGTAAATGTAGTAATTTGTGATTTCGTCCTTCTGAAATTTTACATCAATTAGAATTTTGTTGCTCAGATGACAAAAATGATATATATATATAAAAATCTCCATACTCGAGTTACTTTATTAATTGTCACAACCTATTTACCAACTTTGGGGTGATTGTATTTGCTTTTAGCTGATATATGGACCGAAATGATACCACGATTGGAATTCTATGATTTGCTATGACTTTGTGTATCTTTTAGATCCAGCCTCTGGAATGGTACTACGTCGTGTTGACCTATGACATGCCTGACCTTAGCCTCAGAGTAATCACAGAGTGGGACTACTTACTCTGCTATCACGGGTTCGATCAGCCATCGTGTACCGAGGCCACCTACGCCACGCAATACGGTTAGTTCATGATCAAGGTCATGCCATGATCAAGGTCATGTCAGTTCATGCTCAAGGTCATGTCATGATCATGCTCAAGGTCATGTCATTGTTTAATAACCCTTGTCCGGTTGAATTGTTCACAATACTTTTTATCATTTTAAGATGGAATTGCTAACACAATTTACATGTTCAAATGACGAAAAATATTAATATTTTTGTGAAGTAGACACCTTCCATAATGAATTATTACCCCATACTTGGTTGTACTGCTGTCATAGCGCCAACTAGGTCATGTGTTGATAACATAACACAAGTATCAGATGAAAATCAGAGGTTACTAATTACATTTGAAACCTCTGATCTAAAGGCAGGTATCAGACGGGTGTTGCCTGTTATTTCTTGTCTGTGCCTAGGCCGAGGTGTAGCCCTACTAGCTCAGATCAGTCCACCAGCAGCGCTGATAGATCTAGCCATACAACATGTGTGTAGGCCTACATACCTTATTCTAGGCATAGTGGTTTATACACTGTCACCCATATAGTAACTGCTATCCCACATGCTACATTGTGCAGATGAGCTGACCTCACATCCCCCCCTTCCCCACTCTCCTTTTCAACCTGTCATAGTACGCTTGTGATTGGCCGGTTTGCAAAACGCTGTCCTGCTAGACGTCCTCTGATTGGCTGCCGCATATGTGTCAACCGGCAGCTGAAAACTAGGTCGGTTTATACAAGCCATGGAGACCAAAAGTTTGTTCAATTTGAAATCACCATTATTGTCTTATTTAGCTCTTTCAGCTTTATTTGAATACGTATGTTATGGGGATCGACTTTAGACGTTAAAACCTGACGTCCTCAGACGTCATATTCTGACGCACTGTAAGAGTGACAACCTTACACCGCCAGGCACTTCTAGCATCGTTTTTATTCTGCTATATTAGTGAAAGTGAGAATGAAATAGGTGTTTAAAGATTTGTAAATGATTGGTCCTAAAATAAACAAAATATAAGTAATTTTCATCTACTTGAAATTGTGGGTCGCGGCAGCGAGACACAACTTCAAGCGGAGCGTGAAGAACCTAAAGTTATATAACTCAGCGCTTCGGGTGATTGAACCAATGATAGGTCAATGTTGGCCCGACGTCGTAGACGGCGGGCCAGCATTGACCCATCATTGGTTCGATGTCTCGTGGGGAATAAACTTTGTAATTTAGCGGTTCACAAAATAAAAAGCATGTCATCCAGATCCAACGATGATGAACGAATGCCCACATATGCACTCCATTGCCACGGAAAGTAAACAACTTTTCGAATTGCATGTGGATCTAGATCCGAACATTGACCATTAGGTCAGTTGACACTGAAATTATCCATAATTTAGTGTTATATGTCATCAGGTTGTGTGGCGCCCAGGAACTGCGGAGTACAGATTGGATTAACATCAAAAGCCAAGAATCCGGGGGATAGCTTCTTCAGGGGCCTTATTGACGAGGTATGTATGCGCCTGCCGAATTGAACCTTTGCAGCACGGCACAAGGACAATAAAGTATATATCCTATGCATTGTTACACAGCGCGGCGCGGTGCTTTAACCCTTTAACCGCCGGTGCCGCATATATTCGGGTTTTCATTTTTTATTAGCACATTAAGTAACACCTTTCAAACGTGTTAAAGATAAAATGTGACATCAATCAGCAATATTTGAAAACAGTTGACCCCCATTTTATCAAATCTGAATAATTTTCACTCACTTGAAGTTGTGAATCGCGTCAGCGAGACACAACTTTAAGTGGGTGAAAATTCAAATTGAATAATTTGGCGGTTAAAGGGTAAAAGTATTTATATATGCCACCTGTTTCACAAAGCTCAAGAGTGCTTTAGAATATTTCTAGAAGTAATTTGCTGCAGAGGGCGGCGTGGTAGCTTAGACTATTTATTTGGCATAAGTCCAAAGAAACAGGTGATTATTTAGTGTTCTGAATACATCTATTCAAGACAAATTAACTAGAACGTGTGCTGAGCTTTCCTATGATGTAGTAGGCCTACCCTTGTCTATTGGGATACAATATAAACTACACTTTGTATTGAATAAAAGGGGTACTTTTCATTCACTCTGAGATGGGTTTGGGGTACTTTTCATTCACTCTGAGATGGGTTTTTCAGAAACAATTTATGTCTCGAGGTAAATAGAATTCAATTCCAAAAAAATGTATCAAAAAGTTATTGTTTGTTGCAGGTTAAGATTTCTGACGTTGATACGGATATTGACTGCGAGCCTTCGTTCTGAGGTTGAGATATTGACTGTGCAACTACGTTGTAGCCGAGACTCCACACCAGAGGTGAACATACACACAGTACCAGAAGACATGATCAGAAAATTATTACTCAGAAAATAAACCCTTAAACATGTTAAAGCGCTGAATTTTTTTATGAAAACCTTGAACACTAAAGGGTTTTTTCTATGTGAAATCATCATAACTGTCTTAGTTAGCTTTTTCCGATTCCTTTGAATACCTATGTTATGGGTCTACGGCCATTATAAATAAGTTCACTCTTACAGTGCGGGGACCGACTTTAGTCATCAGAATCTGACGTCTGCAGACGTCAGATTCTGACGACTATAGTCGGTCCCTTACTCAACCCTTTCAGCGCGGGACGTCAGCGTGTCCCCGTACTGAAAGAGTAAAAAATATATATTTGCTGTAGAACATACAGGTATTCAAATGAGATAGGTATTCTAAAGAAGCGGAAAGAGCTAACTATGATGAACTCGTTGGTGTTGATGGTTTATAGAAACATTTTTCAGCGTCGAAAGTGTTAAAATTCCAATCACTGCCCTACCATTATCAGTGGTTATCAGCATGCTATAATTTGCTAGATTGGCATAATGTTTGATTCGAACTTTACGTAAGTAGGTAATTTTTCACCACTTGAAGTGGGAATCAAAACCACGGAAATAATGCAATAGTCGACATCAGATATCTAGGGGTTAAAACCACGGAAATATCACCATAGTCGGCATGGGATATCTAGGGTTCAAAAACACGGTAATAACACCATGGTCGACATCGGATATCTAGGGGTCAAAACCACTGAAATAACACCATAATCATCGGATCTCCAGGTGTTAAAACCACAAAAATAACACCATAGTCATCGGATCTCCGGGGGTGAAACCACGGAAATGGAACCATAGTCATCGGATCTCCAGGTGTTAAAACCACAAAAATAACACCATAGTCATCGGATCTCCAGGTGTTAAAACCACAAAAATAACACCATAGTCATCGGATCTCCAGGGGTTAAACCACGGAAATAACACAATAGTTCTTTCCGCTTCATTTGAATATCTATGTTATGGGATCTACGTCCATTATAAATATTGTATTTCTATTAGTGCTGGGATCGTCTTTATACATCAGAATCTGACGTCTAAAGTCGTCAGATTCTGACGTATAAAGTCATCAGATTTTAACGTCTAAGGACGATTCCCGTGCTGAAAGGGTTAACGCTGGAAATTGCGTTAGCAATTCCAGTTTCAAATGAATGAAGAATACAAACAATTCCAAGGAGTATTTATTTTCTGGGCTCAGGTTGCTTGTTATTCAGTGTATTTGTCCATGAGCACAGAATAATTAATCAATTTGGACATTGTAGTTATCCTTTAACGTTTTCCCTGTGTAGTTATGAGCATAGTATTGTTAATAAATAGCATAGTATTGTTAGTAGTATTGTAGCATAGTATTGTCAGTAGTATTGTTAGTAAATGAGTTTGAGCTTATCGTAGTTAAAATCCCCCCCCCCCCCCCTTGCACGTAGTCATTGTGTGCATTTTTCCTATGATGACAACATTATGTCATTATTGTTCAGTGTAGGCCTAAATGTCCCCCAATTTAAATAAATATCTCCCTGAGCACAGCATAATTAATAACTACCCCCCCCCCCGGTGCACACTGTGTGTTTCCCCTGTGTGAGCACAGTATTGTTAGTAAATGAGTTTGTTTGCTCTGAGCTTATCGTAGCTTACCCCCCCCCCCCCCCATGGTTATTGTGTGCATTTACCCTACATCAGCACGACGCTGCTGTGAGATTAATGTTCAACAGAGTGTTTTCACGCAGATTTCTTTATTTACAAGACCGAGATAATGTGTATAAACTATAATTGTATCACATTTCGATTAAACTAAGGGGTCTTGTCAAATAAAAAAATGGTTTGGCCAGACGACACCCACCCACCCCCTATCCATTTTTTTCTTTTTGATACATGTATAAAAAAACACACAAGAAATCCGAATGTTAATGAGGTGACAGTTACCTCATTCTGTAACCTTTTTTCGATAGTGATATTCTACAGTGATATAAATATATATGATATCACCAGGACCTCTTTCTTAGAAAACAATGATATCAATGTAAAATTATGACGATATTTTAAGTATAAAGAGATTACAGTTAGCTGAATGTAACTGTTGAAATGTGGTAAATGTGAAAACTGGTGAAATGATGGAAGTACACTTGGTTTCATGCTACAATTATACAGTGATTATCCACAATAATTGTTATTTGTTTGGATTTCTTCTTCAAAATCATGAATTATTACCCTCATATATATGGGGAAGTATTAATAATTAAGCTTGTGCTCAGTTAAGACAACAGCATCTTAGTATTGTTATTTCAGAATTGTTATTATCATTATAAATTATATACCATGTAGACCTGCACAGCATGTGATTATATAACTAGAAGAAAGCAAAATTTCATTCACAGTGAATTTAATAGCCAGACATGATAATGGTGGCCATTAAACTTTACAGATAATTGTATGTCATGAACAGCTGTTTTAATATGTAAAAATAAAATTATTGGAAGATATGCATGCACTTGTTATTATCTTGACCTTTATGATCATGATCTAAACACTCTTCTCTTCATGCATATGCCATTAAATATCCCGAGCCATTATTTGTGTAAACGGACAATAGTTGGTAATATCAGTGAGTTGTGTAATCGCTTGTTTTGGTTTGGAGTTACTGATAATTTAAATTGTAAATAAACTTTGATACATTGGTAGGATTTACATTCGCGCATCCCGTCTGTTTAGATCACATGTGGCAAAAAGTCAATTTTTTGTGCAATATAGTAAAAACGGGAATTTATAATTTCATAACCTCTCAAAAAGTGTTCTTCAAACAAAAATATCAGCTCCCAGATTTAAATTATTTTTCAGTCCGGCCTCTTGAATTTTGTATCAATTACCATCATTTTTTTTCAAAAATTCATATGTGAATCAAAGCTACACTTAAACCCCCCCCCCCCCCCCCCACACACACACACACAAATTCAACAGTTGGACAACACAATTATAATCTACCCTAATTAGCGTTGGGTTGCATTCAATCAAATATTCACACCACCATATGTCTCCCAGCACATACAAGTTGTTGAAACAATGTGAATGAACCACACTTCTCTATATTTACAACCAGCAAACCCGAAATGTGTCACAAATGCTGGTTTAATGTTGATCAAACGTCTACGACGCTGGCGCAACAAGCGTACCGGCGACCACGAGTCAGCCAGAACTCAGCAAAAAGAACAACTCGGCGGTAGATGTCATACACAGGCACCAGCAGAGAAGCTAACGTCAACAAATACACAGACGACCGGCCACGTGTCTTCCAAATACAAAGAAACAGAAATCAGCAGTAGGCCTAGATGCAATGGGGGTAACGGCGGGCAACGGCAAAACACAAGCACGCTAACGCCGTCCCCAGCCAGGACTGTTAAGGTTGGGAGACCAGGACAACAACACGTCGTCTCTGAGGTTTTCACTCGTGTCACCAGTGTCTCCATTTCTACTTCAGACACTGGTCATCTTCCCCCGATCAGCTAATATTAACCACCAGGAGACAGAGATTTCACAGCCACTCTCTGTACTACCGCATCTAGGTGCGTGGGAAAAATCCCGCTTCTTTCAGAATGATGGCCTCACAGAGTGCAAAATAACTCGATTCATGTTATTTCCATTGACGCTTCTGAAAATGAGATAAAAATATCTAGGCTGAATATACACTGATATATACTGTATGTAGTAAAAACTGTGCTTAGCTCATACTTTTAAAAAGTCCATTAAATTAATTATAACTAAATATAAAATTGAAAGTGGAACACTCATGGATACCCTCAGGTTTGTATGACAAGCACTGCGTGCACAAATTCCCATGTGTTGGCAGAGGATGGGCAGGTGTGCATCTAAACACAACTGGCCAATCACGATCTACCTCACCGCTGGTGCCTGATTTATGAATTGCTGGCTGCTGGTTGGCAGACGGTGACGTAACAGACGACAGAGACCCCTGGTGTTGGATATGTGTACATGCCACACAAAATCTCAGTGGGTGACTGTGACACTCACTGATAGCTGAGTTTACTGAGGTTAAGCCCAGTCAACTCTACAGACATGACTCAGGACACGTATAGTGACGTCTTGCCGAAACCGAATGGCAACAGATAACCGGAGGAAAAAAACATAAACAGTAAAATAAAAGGACATAATTATTAAACCTTACTTGTTTTTTTTGTAATTGCAGTTGAGCTCTCTTTGTCCCCAGACATTAACTTTACTTGTTTTGGCAATTGGAGTTGAACTCTTTTTGTCCCCAGACATTATTAACTTTACTTGTTTTGACAATTAGAGGTCTCTTTGTCCCCAGACATTCATTTTACTTGTTTTGGCAATTGGAGTTGAACTCTCTTTGTCCCAGACATTAAATCTTACTTGTTTTGGCAAATGGAGTTTAATTATTTTTGTCCTCAGACATTAACTTTACTTGTTTTGGCAATTGGCGTTGAACTCTCTTTGTCCCAAGACATTAACTTTACTTGTTTTGGCAATTGGAGTTTATCTCTCTTTGTCCCCAGACATTAAATCTTACTTGTTTTGGTAGTTGGAGTTTTTGGCAATTGGAGTTGAACTCTCTTTGTCCCCAGACATTAACTCTTGTTTATTTTTGTAATTTGAACGGGGTCTCTCTCTTCTCCCTACAGCTAATGATAGGGTCTCTCTTCTCCCTACAGACAGACAGACAGATATTTTATTGACAGAAAGAAAGTCAATCCAGACTTATTTGTCATAGAAATAAAGATATGTACATGTATATACAACATTGTTAATTTGTTAAAATCATATGACAATATACATAGTATGACATACATAACTAAAATCATGTTAACTGGCATTGCCATAAGAAACACTGGGTATATACTTAAATAAGATTGAAAGGCATTGCCAGGGTAACATAAGGTCTATCATTTTGTTTCCCGCACCAAAACCAGAGATAAAATAGCTACTATGTATGACATGCTAATTATATATATATTAGCAAAAAAGACACTCTGGAAAGCGTAGAAACCTAGAATATATACAAATGCATAATTATGCTACAGTAATTTGAGAATGTATTAGGACAATGTTAAAAATTACACGATATTTTTAAAAATCAAATATTATATCATGCAAGTACAATCAATGTGACAATCTGCGACACAGGTAGCTCCGAGCCATGTGACCATGCAAGCACAGTCGCTATGAACTCGGCGATTCCCTGATATAGACTAGTGATGCAAATTTAACAACGTAATAACAGTAATACCACCGAAACACAATATATACATACTAATAAAAGTCGGACATGGTGGTTCGTCGACTGCTAACAAAGTATAGCATCAGAACCATCCATATTATCGAGTGTTGGAGACTTAGTGATGTAATAAGAATAAAAATTACGGATAATAATTATGCGTGCCATTCACGCAGGACATGGCACTCACACAATAGCAATAAAGTTTGTTTAATTAACTAGTGATTTATTATCTTTATGGCCCTCGCACAAAAACATTACAGCTTATTTTAATTCACTATATTGTTTAGTTCATACCATTTCACTCACGACCTAGTTAGTACCACATACTTAGGAGTTACAATCGAAGAAAAACATTCCCGACCTCATAGAGAAAATCAGTTGACTTAGCAACTCTGAAATCCTCCATAAGGCCCCACCTCGTCTGATAACAAAGGCGACGGAAACGTCCCTAACCGGCCCTAAAAAGCCAAATAATAAGATCCGAGAGCAACAGCCGTCCTGATATGTGGTAATACCCAAGTCAGATCATGAAGGCATGATAATATGGGTTATATAGCGACAGGTGACTTGTGATTGTTCTACATAAAAATGTAACGTTAAAACGATAATAATGACACATAATCATGATCATGATGATAATAATTAATCATGCTAGTCACGACACACCTCCAAAATATTTCAGCTTGAAGATGAATTTACATTTATCATACTCAATATTTTCAACCCTTAATTTGTTTAAAACAACCATAGATAAATTTTGCTAGCGACTTCACCACTGTTATGTCTCTAGATGTCATAATTCGTAGAAAAATATCATTTGTTGGTTGCATATTGATAATTCCGGCTATAGAATTAAGCAAGATTTCGCGTTCATTGTTCATGGCATTACAGTGGAGAAGAAGGTGTATTTCGTCGTCAATTTCGTTTGATTCACACCTTGTGCATATTCGTTGGTTTATTGGAGTTATTGGATTATTGAATCGTCCTCTCTCTATTTTTAAATCATGTGAGCTCATTCTATATCTCGCCATTGCTGTTATGAGGTGGTTCCCCTTTATGTTTAAGATGTATGGTTCCACACACAAAGATTTTTTCACTAATGAATATGTGCGCAGCTTACTTGAACTCTCAATATCTTGTCTCCACCGCTGTGTAAATATTCTAACAATTGAATCTTTAAAGGAAAGCATGAATTTATTTGTATTGCCAATGTGCTGCGTCTCCCAAGCTTGGTCTAGCCCGGTTAGTTCAAGGACAGACCGAATACGCGAGCACCAGTTTGTGAATCCAGTGCTATCTAGCTCTAGTAGCATATTGTAGGCATTTCTGACAGGGTGGTTCTGAGATAGGTCTAGAATTCTACACCAATATTTTACAGCTTTAATATGTTGCCTGATAATCAATGGAAACCGTCCTGTGTCACCATAAATTGCAGGAGTGGGTGTTTGCTTTCTAACACCCAGCGTTGATTTAATAAATTTTAGATGTATTTTTTCCAAATCGTTAACACTATCACCGGTATACCATATATCACTTGCATACTCTAATATGGGCAGTATTTGACAATCAAAAACCTTGAATGCAATAACAGGTGACAATTTACCGACTACGGGACGAGATTGCTTGTGTAGAGAAAAAACTGCTTTACCAGCTTGGGAAGCGAGATGGAGAAATGTTTCTTTCAATACATTCTTAGGATATTTAGTGCTATATACAACCCCAAGGTATTTATATTTTTCATTTTTTTCTATTATGTCATTACCATAGTAGAAGCTGTCACATTCTGACGTATGACGTTTGTTAAATATGAGAACTTTTGTTTTAGGAATGCTGACTATTATATATGCCACAGAGAAGCATACTTATACAGGGCAGTTAATTGCTTTTGCAATCCATTTGCAGAATCTGAAAAAAGGACAAGGTCGTCTGCAAATAACAAGTATACAATTAATAAAGTGTCTACGGGGATACCCTCACCTTGATCAAATGATTTGGATATATCCTGCAGAAATTCTGTAAATAATTTGGGGCTGAGCATACCACCTTGCAGGACACCAAATTCGCTTTTTAATATCTCGCTGATGCATGAATCCCATTTTACACGGCACTCAGCTTTAGAGAACATACTCTTTATTACATTTAAAAAATTGCCGTCTATTCCTCTGCTCAGTAATTTATAGTACAGTGCTGATCTGTCAATATAGTCCGAGACCGGTAACCGAACCCCGAGCTCTGGCGTGAAAGGCAGCGGTGCTAACCACTACCCTAGGGCCCCCGCCCTGTGGGTCGCGGCAGCGAGACACAACTTCAAGCGGAGCGTGAAGAACCTAAAATTACATAACTTAGCGCTTGAGGTGTGGAAAATAAAGTTTGTAATTTAGCGTTTCACAAAATAAAAAGCATGTCATCCACATCCAATGACAATGAACGAATTCCCACATATGCACTCCATTGCCACGGAAAGTAAACATCTCTTCGAATTGCATGTGGATCTAGATCCGAACATTGCCCATTAGGTCAGTCGATACTGAAATTATCCATAATTTAGTGTTATATGTCATCAGGTTGTGTGGCGCCCAGGAACTGCGGAGTACAGATTGGATTAACATCAAAAGCCAAGAATCCGGAGGATAACTTCTTCAGGGGCCTCATTGACGAGGTATGTATGCGCCTGCCGAATTGAACCTTTGCAGCACGGCACAAGGAAATTAAAGTATATCCTATGCAATGTTACACAGCGCGGCGCGGTGCTTTAACCCTTTAACCGCCGGTGCCGCATATATTCGGGTTTTCATTTTTTATTAGCACATTAAGTACCACCTTTCAAACGTGTTAAAGACAAAATATGACATCAATCAGCAATATTTGAAAACAGTTGACCTCCATTTTGTCAAATCTGAATAATTTTCACTCACTTGAAGTTGTGGATCGCGTCAGCGAGACACATCTTTAAGTGAGTGAAAATTCAAATTGAATAATTTGGCGGTTAAAGGGTTAAAGTATTATATATGCCACCTGTTTCACAAAGCTGAAGAGTGCTTTAGAATATTGCTAGAAGTAATTTGCTGCAGAGGGCGGCGTGGTAGCTTAGATTATTTATCTGGCATAATTTCAAAGAAACAGATGAGTATTTAGTGCTCTGATTACATCTATTCAAGACAAATTAACTAGAACGTGTGCTGAGCTTTCCTTTGGTGTAGTACCCATGTGTATTGGGGTACAATATAAATTACACTTTGTATTGAATAAAAGGGGTACTTTCCATTCACTCTGAGATGGGTTTTTTAGAAACAATTCATGTCCCGAGGTTAATAGAATTCAATTAAAAAAAAATGTATCAAAAAGTTATTGTTTGTTGCAGGTTAAGATTTCTGACGTTGATACGGATATTGACTGCGCGCCTTCGTTCTGAGGTTGAGATATTGACTGTGCAACTACGTTGTAGCCGAGACTCCACACCAGAGGAGAACATACACACAGTACCAGAAGACATGATCAGAAAATTATTACTCAGAAAATAAACCCTTAAACATGTTAAAGCGCTGAATTTTTTTATGAAAACCTTGAACACTAAAGGGTTTTTTCTATGTGAAATCATCATAACTGTCTTAGTTAGCTTTTTCCGATTCCTTTGAATACCTATGTTATGGGTCTACGGCCATTATAAATAAGTTCACTCTTACAGTGCGGGGACCGACTTTAGTCATCAGAATCTGACGTCTGCAGACGTCAGATTCTGACGACTATAGTCGGTCCCTTACTCAACCCTTTCAGCGCGGGACGTCAGCGTGTCCCCGTACTGAAAGAGTAAAAAATATATATTTGCTGTAGAACATACAGGTATTCAAATGAGATAGGTATTCTAAAGAAGCGGAAAGAGCTAACTATGATGAACTCGTTGGTGTTGATGGTTTATAGAAACATTTTTCAGCGTCGAAAGTGTTAAAATTATAATCACTGCCCTACCATTATCAGTGGTTATCAGCATGCTATAATTTGCTAGATTGGCATAATGTTTGATTCGAACTTTACGTAAGTAGGTAATTTTTCACCACTTGAAGTAGGAATCAAAACCACGGAAATAATGCAATAGTCGACATCAGATATCTAGGGGTTAAAACCACGGAAATAACACCATAGTCGGCATGGGATATCTAGGGTTCAAAAAACACGGTAATAACACCATGGTCGACATCGGATATCTAGGGGTCAAAACCACTGAAATAACACCATAGTCATCGGATCTCCAGGTGTTAAAACCCCAAAAATAACACCATAGTCATCGGATCTCCGGGGGTGAAACCACGGAAATGGAACCATAGTCATCGGATCTCCAGGTGTTAAAACCACAAAAATAACACCATAGTCATCGGATCTCCAGGTGTTAAAACCACAAAAATAACACCATAGTCATCGGATCTCCAGGGGTTAAACCACGGGAATAACACAATAGTTCTTTCCGCTTCATTTGAATATCTATGTTATGGGATCTACGTCCATTATAAATATTGTATTTCTATTAGTGCTGGGATCGTCTTTATACATCAGAATCTGACGTCTAAAGTCGTCAGATTCTGACGTCTAAGGACGATTCCCGTGCTGATAGGGTTAAAACTGGAAATTGCGTTAGCAATTCCAGTTTCAAATGAATGAAGAATACAAACAATTATAAGGGGTATTTATTTTCTAGGCACAGGTAGCTTGTTATTCAGTGTATTTGTTCATGAGCACAGCATAATTAATCAATTTGGACATTGTAGTTATCATTTAACGTTTTCCCTTTGTTATGAGCATAGTATTATTAGTAAATAGCATAGTATTGTTAGTAGTATTGTAGCATAGTATTGTTAGTAGTATTGTTAGTAAATGAGTTTGAGCTGATCGTAGTTTAAATCCCCCCCCCTTGCACGTAGTCATTGTGTGCATTTTTCCTATGATGACAACATTATGTCATTATCGTTCAGTGTAGGCCTAAATCCCCCCCCCCCCAATTAAATAGATATCTCCCTGAGCACAGCATAATTAATAACTACCCCCCCCCCCAGTACACACTGTGTGTTCCCCCTGTGTGAGCACAGTATTGGTAATAACTACCTCCCCCCCCCCCCCATACATTGTAGTTATCCTGAATGTTCCCCCATGTATGAGCACAGTATTGTTAGTAAATGAGTTTGTTTGCTCTGAGCTTATCGTAGCTTACCCCCCCCCCCCCATGGTTATTGTGTGCATTTACCCTACATCAGCACGACGCTGCTGTGAGATTAATGTTCAACAGAGTGTTTTCACGCAGATTTCTTTATTTGCAAGACCGAGATAATGTGTATAAACTATAATTGTATCACATTTCGATTAAACTAGATGTCTTGTCAAATAAAAAAAATGGTTTGGCCAGACGACACCCACCCACCCCCATCCATTTTTTTCTTTTGATACATGTATAAAAAACACACAACAAATCCGAATGTTAATGAGGTGACAGTTACCTCATTCTGTAACCTTTTTTCAAAAGTGATATTCTAGTGATATCATATATATGATATCACCAGGACCTCTTTCTTAGAACACAATGATATCAATGTAAAATCAGGCAAAAAATTATGATGATATTTTAAGTATAAAGATATTACAGTTAGCTCATTGTAACTGTTGAAATGTGCTAAAGGTGAAAACTGATGAAATGATGGAAGTACACTTGGTTTCATGCTACAATTATACAGTGATTATCCACAATAATTGTTATTTGTTTGGATTTCTTCTTGAAAATCAATGATTATTACCCTCAAATATATGGAAACGTCCTAATTATTAAGCTTGTGCTCAGTTAAGACAACAGCAGCTTAGTATTGTTATTTCAGAATTAATAGTTCGGTATTCTCATTATCATTATCAATTATATACTATGTAGACCTGCATAGCATGTGATTATATAACTATAAGAAACTAGAATTTCATTCACAGTGAATTTAATGGCCAGAAATGATAATGGTGGCCATCAAACTTTACAGATGATTGTATGTCATGAACAGCTGTTTTAATATGTCAAAATAAAATTGTTGGAAGATAATCATATTCACTTGTTATTATCTTGACATTTATGATACTGATCTAATCATTCTTCATGTATATGTAATTAAATATCCCGAGCTATTATATGTGTCAACAGACAATAGTTGGTAATATCAGTTAGTTGTGTAATCGCTTGTTGTGGTTTTGAGTTACTGATAATTTAAATTGTAAAAAAACTTTGATACATTGGTAGGATTTACATTTGCGCATCCCGTCCGCTTAGATTAAATGTGGGAAAAAGTCATTTTTTGTGCGATATAGTAAAAACAGGAATTTATAATTTCATAACTTATCAAAAAGAGTTCTTCAAACAAAAATATTAGCTCCCAGATGTAAATTATTTTTCAGTCCGACCTCTTGAATTTTGTAACAATTACCATCATATTTTCTCAAAAAGTCATATGTGAATCAAAGCTACATTTTGAACGCCAGCCCCCCCCCCCCCCCCCCCCCACACACACACAATTTCAACAGTTGGACGACACAATTATATTCTACCCTAATTAGCGTTGGGTTGCATTCGATGAAATATTCACACCACCATGTCTCCCAGCAAATACAAGTTGTTGAAACAATCTGAATGAACCACACTTCTCTATATTTACAACCAGCAAACCCGAAATGTGTAACAAATGCTGGTTTAATGTTGATCCAACGTCTACGACGCTGGCGCAACAAGCGTACCGGCGACTACGAGTGAGCCAGAACTCAGCAAAAAGAACAACTCAGCGGTAGATGTCACTCCCTCAGAAACAGTGGAAAACGCCAGAGAACAACAAAAAAGTACACCAGCGCCACCACAGGCACCAGCAGAGAAGCGAACGTCAACAAATACACAGACGACCACGTGTCTTCCAAATACCAAGACACAGAAATCTGCGGTAGATGTCACTACAGTTGATAGGGGTAACGACGGGCAACGGCAAACCACAAGCACGGTAACGCCGTCACCCCAGCCAGGACCGTTAAGGTTGAGAGACCAGGACAACAACACGTCGTCTCTGAGGTTAAGCCCAGTCAACTCTACAGACATGACTCAGGACACGTATAGTGACGTCTTGCCGAAACCGAATGGCAACAGATAACCGGAGGAAAAAAACATAAACAGTAAAATAAAAGGACATAATTATTATGCCTTACTTGTTTTTTTTGTAATTGCAGTTGAGCTCTCTTTGTCCCCAGGCATTAACTTTACTTGTTTTGGCAATTGGAGTTGAACTCCTTTTGTCCCCAGACATTATTAACTTTACTTGTCTTGACAATTAGAGGTCTCTTTGTCCCCAGACATTCATTTTACTTGTTTTGGCAATTGGAGTTGAACTCTCTTTGTCCCAGACATTAAATCTTACTTGTTTTGGCAAATGGAGTTGAATTCTCTTTGTCCCCAGACATTAACTTTACTTGTTTTGGCAATTGGAGTTTATCTCTCTTTGTCCCCAGACATTAATTCTTACTTGTTTTGGTAGTTGGAGTTTTTGGCAATTGGAGTTGAACTCTCTTTGTCCCAGACATTAAATCTTACTTGTTTTGGCAATTGGAGTTTATCTCTCTTTGTCCCCAGACATTAATTCTTACTTGTTTTGGTAGTTGGAGTTTTGGGCAGTTGGAGTTGAACTCTCTTTGTCCCCAGACATTAACTCTTACTTATTTTGGCAATTGGAGTTAAACTCTCTTTTCCCCGGACATTAACTCTTGTTTATTTTTGTAATTTGAACGGGGTCTCTCTCTTCTCCCTACAGCTAATGATAGGGTCTCTCTTCTCCCTACAGCTAATGATAGCTCAAAATATTGTGACATGAGTGGGAGGGCAGCCGCGGTACCCCCTTCTTCAGATCCTGGATCCGTCTCATGTTTTTGTATCTGGTAACTGTTGTATTTGGTGTTTTTGGAATATGATAAACTTGTCAACCTCGACCCTTTCAGTGCGGGGTCTGCCTTCAGACGCCATAATCTTACATCTATCTGACATTTAAAGTATATCCCAGCACTGAAAGAATAACATTATAATGGCCGTAGACCCATAACATAGGTATTCAATTGAAGCGTTGTAAGGGTTAATGTCTCTATATTATCTTTTAACCCTTTAACCGCCAAATTATTCAATCAGAATTTTCAGAAGAATCAGAATTCTCATCCACTTGAAGTTGTGTCTTGCTGACGCGATTCACAACTTCAAGTAGGTGAAAATTATTCAGATTTGACAAAATGGAGGTCATCTGTTTTCAAATATTGCTGATTGATGTCACATTTTATGTTTAAACTGTGTTACCTAATGTGCTATTAAAAAATGAAAACCCGAATATATGCGACACCGGCGGTTAAAGGGTTAATGGAAAAGGTTGTATCTGCAACTTTGTAAAGTGGCAAATACACGCCTTTATGTCCAAATGTGATAACACAGTTGATATACCGGTATGTAAATATTATGACAGTGATGTCTTCCTGTTTTCTGTTTGTTTTGACTGGGGGGTATCTATTCTGGGAGGGGTAGATTCTGGGAGAGTCGCATATAGGCCCCTAGATGATAAAGGTGGGTGGTATACCCCCCAGGGATGGTGGTAAGGGTCATTGCTGAAGACTTCAGAACCACATCTTTTTAATTTCAAAACCAAAAAACATACCATAAAATAACCAATGGAAAAACAATATTTTTAAAATTATAGCTGAAGATTTCATTTTAAATATGTAAGGTCTTCGCGATGAGTCAAAATCATGTGTAAAATAATAATTTATAACGGTTCAAAAATTAAGTTATTTTGTGGTCCGGAAATGAGACGTCATTTAGTAGTCCTTTAGTAGTATGTATAATTACCATAGCATAAAATTACCGATAAAAAACAATACAAATAAAGACGTTAACTGAAGGCTTTAACCAGAAAAATGTGTGCAGCTAGTTCAGTGTAAAGGCATAATCATGTCTCGCGTTTTAAATTTTGGGATTTAAAAAAATTGTGATTTTGTGGTGACGTCTATTATGTGTAATTACCATACCATAAAATTTAAAAAGTGTGGTTACTCGGAGGACACTTAGGATGACTGATCATTTTAAAGTGGCATAATCATACCAAAAAGCGAACACGCATTAAACCAGTCATCTGCACGCAAAGACTGCAAAATGACCTCCAATCAACTACCCCATTCCTGTGGGGGGGGGGGGGGGGGGTGTAAATTCTGGGAGGTCGCATAGATGTTTAAAAGGGGGGTATATTCTGGGAGGGAGGGGTAGATCATGAGAATGTTCCACATAGTTGTGAAAAAAGGGGCAGGGTACATTTTAGGAGTGTCGCTTTCTATAAAAAGCGGGTAGTGTCTGGGATGGAGGGGTAGATCCTGGGAGGGTCGCATATAGATCCAAGATGTTTAAAAGGAGGGGGGTATATTCTGAGAGGGAGGGGTACATTCTGGGAGGGTCGCATATAGATGTTTAAAAGGGGGGGGTCGATCCTGAGAGGGAGGGTATATTCTAGGAGGGCCTCATATAGATGTTTAAAAGGGGGTATATTCTGGGACAGAAAGATAGATTGATAATCTGGGCCTTTTAACAATATATATATATAAAACAATAAACATGATGTAGCTACATCATCTACTACGCATGCCATCCCGTGCCTGTCCAATATAGGCCTACTAATCTTGTAGTTTGCAAGACGATTCAAGACGGTCTGGTGAGAAAACGGGCGGGGGCCCTAGGGTAGTGGTTAGCACCGCTGCCTTTTACGCCAGAGTTCGGTTCCCGGTGTCGGCGGTTTGAAAGAAACAAAAATGTTTCTTCCTCATCCACGTGAGAAAGTCAGTATTGTGGGGAGCCTCCGTGACCGAGAGGTAGCGTGCTCGGCCTCAGACCCCCAGGACTCGAATTTCGCATCCTGTGTCTGGAGGACAGTGTCATCTCAATCATCTCACCATCCTCAGGAGGTTCTCCTGGCCCAGTTTAGCCTATATGTGCACATATAGGTGGCCTGAAGCCCGATTCATTTAATTTCATTTGGTGAGAAAACATATAGGCTAACGTTACTATATTATAGCCCACTCACCAGTGTTGCCTACTACATTGAACACCCTAGTTTAAGGACTATCAAGGAGTCTTTTCATGGTAGGCCTACCTGGCTACTGCCATTTCTTTAACCCAACATCAGAGGGTCGCATAAAGCCTAGCTGTTTAAAAGGGGGTATATTTTGAGAGGGAAGGGTAGATTATGGGATCAGAAGACACTTCACATAATCAAGAAAAAAAGGGTTGGGTAGCTCCTAGGATGGAGAGGTAGATTTAATTATGATACACAATTTGACTTGGGCAAGATTGTTGATGTAAAGCTCCATGTACGTCATCTTGAGCTAGATTCACTTTAAAAAAAACATTTTAACGAGGAGTCTTATTAATACGCTGATAGGCCTACTGTTAGCCTACACATATATGTAGGCCCTAGTTTTTTCAGCAAATAATTGTTTCTATTTGTCTTCTGGTCATATCATATTTATCATAGTGAAGTAGGACTAGCCTACTGGAACGAGCGCATATTACTAAAATTACTTCACAGAACTAAATGTGCATTATACGATAATTCTGCATGCCTTAATAGGGGGCATTGAGGTGATGGATATATTTTTTCATCAAGTTTAAAGTATATACGGTATCATGGATGCAAGATATACTTGATTATGTAGGCCTACTCGTCAGTAGAATTATGTTATTGGTTTTTGCCTCAAATAAAATAATAATCAAATGCCCTTCCAATGATTGGAATTATATTTCAAAAATAAATATAGGTCCCTAATGATTTTGATTGAGTATCCCTTTGTCGACTCGAATGCTTTTTTTGCGAGTAATATTTGGTTTACCTGGATACTAGTTTTTAAAAGTAGATTTTTTTGGCAGGACAAAAATATCATGTGTACGAACAAATCTATTATGTCTCCAGATTTATATCAGGTGCTCTCAGAAGTCACAAACAAACAAAAGTTTGTAGGCTCCTTTTATGGCTCGCCAATAGGTCCACATCAGAAAATTACGCACCCAATTGAAATATTTATTCTGACATTATAATGTCACATCATTAAGTTATAATCCCATATCGTTCCATTATTCTAATTGAAGTGAATACATGAATAAGCGGACATACACTGAACACAAATCTGATGTTGTTCAACATAATTTTGCATCATACATAGGCCTACTGCACTGTCTTAGAAGATCTGCTACCTATTAACTGGAAGACGGTATAATGGAATCAGATCAACTAAACGGCGGCTGCGACTAAATGTTTGACAATAAAAAAACACAGAGCATCAGGTAATGGCAGGAAGGAGTCACCAGATCAATCTGAAATTTGTTTTAAACTGATATTAGACCATCAAAACCTGGGTATTGACACTTCATGTGTGAAGATATCCGTCATATTGGCCGAGATATGACACAAAATAGAATTTTCGGTAATAGCGGGACATTTTATCCCAGTTTGTCCTTTTAAACAATTCTGTCAAAGCTACCCGCCTATAACCATGATAACTGGCTTTATAATGCTATTTAGCTATCAATACCTGGTTATAGACACCTCATATTTGGAGATATCTGTTATATTGGTCAAACATAAATACAAAATATAATTTCCGGTAATGGCGGAACATTTACCCCGGTTTACCCCTTTCGGATAATTTTGACAATTAAAGGTATGCCGCTCTAGATTTTTTGCTAAGATGTTTATCTTTGTTTTGGTACCAAGAAACCTAAATATGAGTGGAGTTCGACCAGATTCTATTTTAAGCCCTTTTTGGAAATCATCCCACAGACTAGTACATCATTTTTCTAAAACATAATTGTACTGGTAATCACTAAACATTAGGTCTGGTTCGAATCCTAGATGGCGGCTATCGCTGATGTGTTCGAACCAGATTGGCCTCTACCACGTTGTGATATCCATGGGACATACTTGTAATGGTAATCATGGTAATGCCTAAATGGTAAGCGTAAAATTTTGTGTGGACCATCGTCTATACCTGGTTCGAATCTTTGACGGCGGCTTTCGCCGATACGTTCGAACCAGAGTGACCTCCACGTCTCGCATGCCATCATTAAATTCGGTGTGGAACGTTGTCTATAGCCGGTTCGAATCTTGGACGGCAGCTTTCACTTATACGTTCGAACCAGAGTGACCTCCTCCACGTCTCTCATGCCATAGTTCCACTAATCATCCTTCGCTATTTTATTTTGTGTTGTATGCTCAATCATAATCATGATATGAATCCTATAATAAAAAAATAAAAATTTAATGTACTATTCGTAGTACTAAGAACATATCAAATGGTTTTAACAATATTTCAGATATATACTTAAATACACATACGTTCTAATTAGAATTCTACGCTTTCCAGAGTATATTTTTTACTACAATGAAACATTGTATAATAAGTTATGTAGTTATTTTATCTCTGATTTTGGTGCGGGGAAAATATTTACACAATATGCGATTAATTTATTTTTCTATCGCTACAATTATGTCTAGGCAATATGTACTATGTATAACAATAACTGAATAATTATTAAAAATTAATCATTTATGATGTACATATTCTAGAATAGCCATGATGTTTTTGCAGTGCACATTTAAATATAAAATTTTTAATATTGTTTTGTCTAAATGGTTAAACTAACTGCCGCACGTGGCACTCTTATTGTAATTCTGAGTGAGATTAATAACTAGTAGCTTCCCATATGTATTTTCAGGGGTATTCATCTGCTCACAGAGTCGAATTAAGTGGTTTTTTTCGGTAAAATTAAACTAATATTGCATGTCGTTTCATCATGTAGGTAGGCTGTCAGGTGTGATAATCATTGCTGCGAAAACTCCCGTACAGCATTTATGAAGAACTGAAGTTATCTCAAAGCCACGATAGGCTGTGGGTCAATAGATATGTCTTAATGTTTTTAAAATTTGCTAAGTTTAACTTATTTTGCAATTTCATTCTGTTAAAAGAGGATAAATGTGCTTTTTGGAGAGGGCCCATTGTAAATTATTACCATGTACTAAATGGTTTACCCTCTATAAATAAAGTTTATTATTTTTAATACTAGTTTTATCAACTTAACCCGACCTTCAGTTAGCATGATTAGTCACTTTATCATTCGTAATTATGGTCTACTGATCTATAATATTATCATGATTATATATTATCATGACTATCAAAGCTATGCCAACAAATATGTGAACAATATAAATAATTGACATATTACCCTGTGAATTAGAGAGTACAGTGAACAAGACATAAAATTACGATGAAATGGGATTGTGTGGTTAAATTAGCGTGCAAGCTGGATGAACACAGTTATATTACAAGCATCGCTGCACAAACCTGCATTATTAATATTATTACACTTTGCGACCACTACACCACGCATGAACCATAATTAAATAACATGCCGGGGAGCATATAACAGGAGATTTATATAAATATTTTGTCGTGTACGTTTTCATGTTATTTTTCAGGAAATTAACAATGTTCAAAATGCATTTGCTTAGTTATAATATGAAAAATACAGTCACCTGACACGTTAGCATGTAGAATTTGATATTTTCAGTGCGGGTGACGTTTTTAGGAGAATTGGATTTTTTTAAACAAAAAATGGACTGACACTTATTTAAGAGGGCAGACCTGTGCAGTCTTAAGTAGAGCAACATATTGTAAAGTTAATGGCCTACATCTCAGCAAACACAAAACAATTTTGTATAACATGTGTACAACGTGGGCCAGACGTCTTCGACGGTAGACAACAAAAAAGTTATACAAATGTTTTGTGTTTGCTGGGATATAACATAACTCTCAAGTAAACTACACGTCGTTCCAATGACTGTTGGAATTAATGTTGGACCAGTGTCGCACAAGGTGGATCAAAGTTATAAAAGCATTGGTTCAAAGTATCTAGCTTACTTGAAGTGGTTGATTAATTAGTAATAATTATAGCACTACGATTTCTAAACATGGCGACAACATGCATAGGCCTAATTGATATTAGGCCTATAGATGCATGTTGTCGCCATG
This sequence comes from Flabesymbios commensalis, assembly GCA_964017125.1. Classification (NCBI taxonomy): domain Eukaryota; kingdom Metazoa; phylum Annelida; class Polychaeta; order Terebellida; family Flabelligeridae; genus Flabesymbios; species Flabesymbios commensalis. The sequence continues at coordinate 15,481,569 of OZ024917.1, forward strand.
TTCAGAAATCGATATTAGGCCTAAGCGTAAACAGGTAAACGTGGTAAATCTTGAAAAGATAGAATACGAACACATTTTAATTTCCAATTAACTTTATTTCCTAACATCGTCATCATCTTACCAGTATAATCAGAGTGACCTATCTTAAGGCACAAATGTCAATGATATCACTGTTAACATTATCAACCATAAGACACAAATTATCACCGTATTTAATATCGTGAACTTGGTATTTCACCTTCACCCGCTACAAGCCGCGAATTGCTGTCGCAATTCTCGACTTGCAGCGGATGAAGGTGACCTCAAAAAGTGGCAGATACGACCCTTCAACCCTTTAACCGCCGGTGCCGCATATATTCGGCTTTCATTCTTTATCAGCACATTAATCACCACATTTCAAATATGTTAAAATAAAATGTGACATCAACCAGCAACATTTGAAAAGAGTTGACCTCTACTTTGTCAAATCTGAATAATATTCACTCACTTAAGGTCGCGAGACACAACTTCAAGTTGGTGAAAATTCAAATTGAATAATTTGGCGGTTAAAGGGTCAATAGCAAAGTGACGAAGTGTTGTTCAGCAGAAAATAAATGACGAAGGCATAATCATAAATACACACGTATTAACGGAAATAAAACATAAAAAAAATATTTTCCAAGAATCTGAACTACCGTTTGAATATTGTTTGTATGCAAAATTCAAAAGTAACACAACCCCCCCCGCCCGTACATACGACAGGGAATAATTTGTCCCAGGAAAATTGTGTAGCAGTTTAGCAGCCGCGAATATGCAGAGCAACTATTCTCCATGCCAAAAGCTGCTACACCAACATATTATTGTGTAGCATATGCCCAAAATTGAGTAGCAAACTGCTCCGCTACACCAGATCAATTATTCCCTGTACGATGTTTTATCGGATTGAAAAGTTTTTTCAAGTGTTTTTTGATGTATTGTCCCAAAATGAACAATTAAATTATAAATAGTATGACCCTTAATCGATTTATCAAAATACATACATAGAAAATTAGACTTTCAATTATCATACATATACATGATATAGGGCCATATATATTTAATACATTATCAGCAATGTACAGTTGGGAAGTTACATTCAAAGTAGGCATGTATATAGGAACGACGAATTGTCCTCCTACATTGTAACTTTGAACTTCTAAATTACTAATGTGCTTGGACTAAATATCACATCACGTAACATTTTGCATCAAGGGGACAATTATATACACAAAATGTCGATAGATACAAGATGATGCTAGTACAGAATTCTAATGTAGAACATTTGTGCAACGTCGGCCCAACGTCTTCGACTATGGTCCAGCATTGTACAAATGTTATACGAATGTTTTGTGTCTGCTGGGATAGCGTCCCGTTTGTATTGGACATGTTTATCATTTCGAAAGAAAGTGGTCACAATATTAACAGAATCACAATCATGTAGATGTTTTAATTTCCGTGGTCAGCGCACCCCCAGACAAAAAATACAGTCCTTGAGATGCATCCTTGGGATTCATCCCACAAATTTCCATCTAGATACACACTATTAGAATATTCTTTTAAAATTGTGCCATGTAAAAGAGTTCGTCTGCAAGCACTCCCAGTACATGAAGTACGATATATATACTATTATAACAGTGGAATCTTGATACAATTTTTCTGTTTTCTAGGATCAACAATATTGCCGTGCAAAGCCAAAAGGTAGTATCTGCTTACTTTACAACTAAGCAGATACTACCCTTCGGGTTTGCAGAACTAGTAATACGGTACGTTCTCGCTTGTTATCCTAGACCTATAACATGTATAGGATCATCAATACCGCATTCTGGCTGTTATATTCTGGGTCGAATCGTGAGGCAGCACTATATACATGTACAGGCTAGGAAAAAAAAGTATGAATTAAGAAAAACAGACAAAATCAGTTGATAGACTGTAATTTAATTAAACATGTTAAAGAGTACAGTGCATGTATTTATATTTAAAAGATTAATTAAAGCAATCCCTACGAGTAACCAATGAGAAAATAAACGTGCCTTTTAACGTTTTCTTAATATATTTTATAAAAGTTATATATTATGTAGAAAATATACATAAAATATTATATTTAAGGCCTGCTGATACAAAGTTTGCAGTGATTGACGAAAAATAAATTTGTGCGGTGTATGACAGTATATTATTGATTCTGCTATGCGCTTCTATCTAGATACGGTACAGCTTTATTCTCAATTACAGTGTACTCAGTTAATTTCTTTAAAAATACACCTGGTGCAAATCGGGTATAAAATATATGTGGTGCAAAAAGAAAAAACATAGGTCAGTGAGTAGGCCTATACAAATGCATGTTTTTTATATTATCACAAATGAAATACGTTACATTAATGTGAATTTATGTATATTAGGCAAACACCATAACTATTAGTGATCATGACCTGGTGATAACAGAACAGGATTACATGATTGCAAATGCCGCTGATTAAAATACAACTAAAGTTATAACTTAATGTGAGAAGAGTGGGGACTTCTGTGACATATTGTGGACCTCTCGCTTTGTACATGTAGCCTACTGGCTGACTACATGTTTGCTAAAAAGCAAGACGGGAAGAGTCTCACAATTATAAGAGGGTTCTCACAAACACTTACAGTATTGTTAGCTCACAAGTCATGACCCTCTTTAATCCTTACACCCCTACGAGTGACTATATTTGTCGATAGACATGACTGCATGATAGACAGCAGTGATAGAGTCGCCCAGTAAATATTTGTAATACCAGTTGTCGCTAAAGAGTTTATGCTGAAAAAAACCCGTCATAAACGTCATTCTTAAAATGTTATACAGCAGACTGTTGTATATAGTCTTCAGCACAGGCCGCGATATCGCGTCAATTACGCACTTAGAGGTCAAATGTCTCTTTTTTTTCCAGGGTAGTGAGACAAATGTCCCCACCTATTTCTTGTCTGTGCTGAACACTGACAGTAGCCTATTATAAATTTGGACAAACCTAAATACCTTCGCAGCATTCATAATTATAAACCCAGCTTTATTACACTCCACGCGCATCCCTAATTTTTGATATTCCTAAAACATATCTCCCATCTGCATGATGATCCGCCTCAGATAACAGGGTTTCACAGGTTAATCTGACACTACTATTCGGTAGCTTACAGTATTATAGTGGTCTACTTTGCATAAAGAGGCCACATGTTCATTGCAGCGTAACACGCACAACATGCATCCAGCAACTTGTTTGCATATATTATAATGTTTCAATCGCAATACATACATATGTTAACCCTTGTCCTGCTATGCCCGGATATATACGGGGTTAAGGATGTTTTAAATCAATACAAATATCACTTAATTTTGATAAAATCGTTTTTAGTAGATGCTCAGTTGATCCAATAATTTAATTTTAGACATGTATTTTTTTCATAAATAGTAATATTTTTCGTCATTTGAAGCTGTAAATTGCGTTAGCAATTCCAGCTTCGAATGACGAAAAATACAATTGAAGCAATTCAGCAGGACGAGCGTTAATAGCGCAGCACCTTAATTAAACACACCTGTTGCTCAAATACAAAGTTAAATACAAAGTGGAAGAGATAGTTTGAGACAAGAGGTCCCAAGTTTTGCATTAGAAAACAAAGCTGGTCAAGCACCGTTCTGCCGGGTTTGATTACATTTCATCACGACGCTAGCCTACGTAAAAAAACCCACACCAAACCTGTATTCACAAGTGACCTTAGACACGTCTTAGGCTATATATATATAATAATACAGCTGACCAGTCACAACTGATCTCATATACTGACAGTAGATATAGGGCCTATTAGGCCTATATGTACAGTAGTCTAGTCCGGACTGCCATGCATGTGCTATCCTTGTCTTCTATTGCCTGCAGAATAGTATTCTGCAGGCAATAGAAGACAAAGATAGCACATGCATATTATAGGCCTAGTTAAACCTGAAAGTGTTACATTATAATATTTTAATTTTCACCCACTTGAAGTTGTGTCTCGCTACCGCGACCCACAACTTCAAGTGTGTGAAAATTACTCATATGTGTTTAATTTGAGACCAAAAATTTGCAAATCTTAAAGCCCAACCGCTCATTGCATTCTCCCCAACAGTGATTTGATCGGCTAATAAAACAAATAGAAAACGACAAAAGCCGTTCTTAGCGCTTTAACTGTTTAAGGAGTAGAGTAAAAAAATGGTAATTATCGTTCAAACCTCCTGCTGGTCTAATCTCACGGTCCGAGAATAATCATTGCCTGTGTGGTGTAATAACATGCATACAATACTCGACGTTTCAAACATGTCAAATGATACATATCTGCACATAGAACCATGCTGAGAACAGTCAATTTGAAGTTAATGTTATCCTCATTTTTCTTGGAACTCTTGTGAGCTGTGCTGTACCAAGTGTACTCCCAGTAGAGTCTAGTACATGTAGTACCGGTAGTGATATACATGATATATGAATTCACGCTTTGGGTCAATATAACAAAATTACAATGTATTTGGTACAGAATGAACATAATAATTATACTGCTGAACAGATATTAATTTGATTTTTATTCCGATGAAAAATACCAGTAGCAGTTTAAATCATCACATGTGAGCATCGGGAAAACCGCTGAACATATATATCAAACAGGATGGTGCCTGGCACTCGCAATTTTTTCTCAGGAAGTTTCAAAAATGCCTTCTGGCGATCACCAAACTGCATCGCCCCACGGTGACACCAGACATATTATTTAACCCGTACAGCGCGGGGATCGACTTTAGTCGTCAGAATCTGACGTCAACAGACATCAGATTCTGACGACTAAAGTCTATCACGGCACTGTAAGGGTACATATATTTATAATGGTCGTATACCTATAACATTGGTATTCAAACGAATAAGAAAGAGCTAACTAAGACATATATGATGATTTTAAATTGAAAAATCCCTTTAGTCACCATGGCTTAAATAAAAATAATTCAGCGCTTCAAGGGTTAAAGCGCTGAAATATTTTTGTATAAGCCATGGTGACCAAAGGTTTTTTTCAAATTTGAGATCATCGTCTTAGTTAGCTCTATATGCTTCATTTGAATATAGATCTATGTTATAATGGGTATACGGCCAATGTTGTATATTTTTTTAAAATTCTTTCGAACGTCAGATTCTGATGTCTAAAGACGGTTCCGCGCTGAAGGGTTAATGATGATGATAGTCGAGAAAACCTTACTCGGAAACTTGAAATCATTGTTGGAATGACATAAAGTATGTTTTGAAAAAATGAAAGTAGATATACACTCCCACATACAACTATACAAATACTTCATTAATTAAATTTTGCATACTGGTCAGGTGTGAACGTGTCTTAACTCACAACTCAGAATAATAATATAAAACATAACCATAATTAAGAAAATAATAAGAAATAATTAAGAAATTCAATCTTTAATGTAGATATTTTCATGTATCAATCAAACAAATTATCACAAATTAAACGCAGTTCGCGCGGATCAACCAATGACAAGAAAATATCATTTAGTTACCAAATAATCGCGTGGTAACAATAGTCTACACAAGGCTGATTAATTGTTTGTATGCAAACAAATACACACAAAAAATAGTTTGCAGTTGATCATACATAAGTGATGGTGCGGATTACCTCTGTCTTGCGTCGGGAATCCACGTCTGTTGAGACAGACACAGTAGATATTGTGTGGCTCATCTCACCTGTTCCACAAAGCTCCTTCATTGACTGTACATGGTACTTGACCTGTTCCACGCCAAGTGTCATGCCGGCGCGCACCCTGTTTGCATACTGACTGCTTGAAAGTCGAATGTTACGAAGCTGCTTGGATCCACTTTCACGTATATTGTAAAGTTTCTTTGAGCCAGTTTCACGCAGCGTGTGCATATAGCGGGATCCAGAGTTACGGACATTGGCCGCACGGTTCCTGATACGGAATACTTGCCGCTCCATGCCACAGCGTAAACGAGTACGAGCGTCCTCCAGGGTTTCTCTTATGCTGTTTGCCATTTCGTTAAATTGCTCATCGGCGATATCCTGTTCTGCTGGAGTCACACACTTTAGGGGGGAGTCTTCCGGAGAGTACCAATGCAATGAATACATGGATGAATATACAGAGCCGAAATCATCCAAATCTTCAATATTTCCGGGGATTATATCATGTTCGCTGACGGTAAACGTGGTACCATCTGCCAGCCTAATGGGTTTTTTCTTGTACACAAACCTCTCAACCAACTTGCGTACTCCACCAAAGATCAGACTCAGTACGAGAAATATGGCCATTGTGGCAGCACCGTACAGTACACCTATATTCACAATGGTTTCAATATTAGATGCAACTACTACCTCAACAGACATAGTAGTGTTCCCTCCTGGACTTAATGCCACACAAGTGTACTGACCAGAATACTGATGCCTCATGTGATGAATCCAAAGAGACCCATTCTCCAAAGCTTGAATTGAAGCCCTATAAAAAGTGGGTTGTCCCGCGTATGTTAACTCACTCACTGCTGGCAGCATTTCATTTGGCAACCATTTAGCAAACACTGGGTGTGTCACGACACCTCTAGGAGTCACCCAGTACAGGGAAGGAGATGGTACACCTGAGGTATTACAGTTTAGAATGAGAGAGTTCATAAAAAGTAAATCAACATTTAACGAACTGTTTGAATTTTCCAGTGCAGGAGTCTCACATTCAAATGCGTGGAATGATAAATCATGCACATATCTTCCTGCCAAGTTGGTTGGGGAACGACACTGCAATAAATGTCTGTCTTTTAATATATTATCACGTGTAAAGTTGTCTGTTGTTTGATTGTGGTTGTTCTTGTCAATTGTGTCTATGGCAGAGAGTAACTGTTCAAAACCACAATGACAATCCCAAGGATTACCAGCAAGAAAAAGATCTGTTAAGTTTGGCATATTATTAAATAATTCAACTTGTAACCCATCAAGCATGTTATCATGTAAAAACAGGTATTGTAGTCTCCCAAGTCCTTCAAATGTTGAGCTATAAAGCATTTGCAAGTAATTATTCTGAAGATGTAATCTTTCTAAACGTGGTACCGCTACAAAAGCATCCTGTGGCAGAGTCTCTAATTCATTATAGGATATGTCCAATTCAACTAATTCGCTTGCTTTCTGCAATATACCAGAGTTAAAGTTTTTTAAACTATTGTCACTGAGATTTAACAATTCTAATTTGTTGGAGCCTTCAAATTCATTGCCTTGTATATCACCTATGTGATTTCCATCCAAATGAAGCTGTGATAAGTTTGGGAAAAGTTGAAATATATTTTGTGGAACGGACGACATGTGGCATTGTGAGAGCTTTAGGATATGGACGGATGGGCGTTTGGCAACAGAATCTAAACTTCCTATGTAGATAGGTTTCCTGCATCCCAGCACATAAATTTCTTGTGCTTCATTAGGGATATCTTTTAAGAAATCTAGAAAGTCTAAAAGTACCATCTCCTCACATTTGGCCGCATTGTTCTGGAAGCTGTATGTTCTACAATGTTGTTGACCATTTCGCATTTGTAGAGCTTCTATCACAATAAATATTGAGACATAAAGCAGAGTGATCTTTAAAACAGGTATTCCGCCCATCTTTCTGCTTTGCTGAGTTGGAGGTTATTTCACGTTACGTTTTTCTGTGGATTTAATTGATCCATCCTCGTTTTCAATCTGAATAAAAAATAGATCCGAAGCATGTACATTTATTGTGTAAAGCATGATTAAATTATAACACTGGTCTTATTAAAAAAACATTCCTGACCTATACCTGAAAAATGTACAATGCGTGCACCAATACAGGCCAGCACGAGAGATAACAATATCCAGTCAGCACGTTTCAGTGGCACAATATACACTGATATAGAGTGAATGTTGAGCCAAACGTCGAATACTAGCATTCTAGTATAACATTTGACAATGTCTGGTGTTGGCTGTTATTAGCCCACTGATGTCGACTACAGTAAACATGGTAAACATTCTGTTTTCATTAGCACCTATATGATCAGTTGTTAAAAATAAAATATGCTTTCTATCATGAAACACAGATATATGTTGGGACTTAAATTTAACAAATAACACAAATTTTTAGTCACTTGAAATTGTGGATCGCAGTAGCGAAACACAACTTCAAGTGGCTGAAAATTTAAATTTCTTTGCTCAGTGATCTAAGTGTTAAGATAAACAAAGCAGACAACACTGGTGATGATGAGTTCTACCAAGGAGGCTACCCATATAACCTCTTTGGTTCTACCATTTTTGAAGGTTATGGTCGTTACTATTATATAATTATGAAACACATGATCTGTGATTTTAATTTAGACAAAAAAATTATTTTCGTGAGATGGAACTATTTAAACAAATTCAGAATTTAAAAAGAGTAATAAATACAAAATAGATTGACGAAAGATCTACATCATTAGTTAGACTAAATAATCATTAAATATAATAGATAGAAATAGAAGCGAGAAATTTAATGGTCCAATGAATCTAAAATCGGTGGAGAATTACCAGATTAGATGCATTTTGATTGATCTAAGGCACAAATGAGCTTAATTAGCTCATAAGTTCATTAGCACTTAAAACTTTCTCAAATTATTGGGTTTTACCCTCTTGAAATAAAGATGTTATTATTATTATTATATTCTGTGATATGTTCTTTGAAGCATGCTTAGATCTATCGAACAAAACCATCATGGTGACCATCATGTACCCATCCTACTAGTCACAACCATTCCACTGGGCACACATCTATCCTATTGGTCACACACTCATCCTACTGGTCGAACACCCCATCCTACTGGTCGAACACCCCATCCTACTGGTCACCATGGTCACACACCCATCCTACTGGTCGAACACCCCATCCTACTGGTCACCATGGTCACACACCCATCCTACTGGTCGAACACCCCATCCTACTGGTCACCATGGTCACACACCCATCCTACTGGTCGAACACCCCATCCTACTGGTCACCATGGTCACACACCCATCCTACTGGTCGAACACCCCATCCTACTGGTCACCATGGTCACACACCCATCCTACTGGTCGAACACCCCATCCTACTGGTCACACACTATCTTAGTCTAGTAACACACACATCCTACTGGTCACACACCCATCCTCCTGGTCCCACACCCACCCTCCTGGTCACATGATACCCATCCTCCTGGTCCTACACCAATCCTCCTGGTCACATACCCATCCTCCTGGTCACACACGCATCCTGCTGGTCACACACCCATCCTCCTGGTCACATACCCATACAGTGTTTCATCTAGGATTCAGAAGGGCCATGGCGCCACCGATCATTGGGGGCACCTTATCATGCCCGCCAGGCACCCAGTTGACTCCGATTGTAGTATAGAAAGTAATAGGATAAAAAGTAACAGTTGAAAAGTAACACGGACAAAAAGAAGCAGGGATAAAAAGTAACAGTTGATTAAAAGCAGTAAGGGTATATTTCAGTTCGTATATTATATATTATGTCCATGAACATCTAATAAAAGTGATGTCAATAAAATTTTTTAAATTTTTATATTACGGGAACATTTATCCATATTGATATATTCTGCTTTTAGAAAGGGAACAGCTGCTCTAAAATACTAAAATAATGGTTAAATTTAATTATTATTATATATTATTTTCCAGAACATGCGCTAGAAATGATGCATGTGAACAAAATATGAAATATACTATTACGGGAAATTTTTTATATATTTTGTTTTAAAAAGGTAACAGTCGCTTCCACATGTTCGCACTACTAAACTAATGATATCCAGGATATAGCTCAATTGTAATAGTAAATATCACATGAACGTCGTATATTACATGAACGTATACTAAAGGTGTATTATACTAAAAGTGATACCGAAAAAATATAAATCTGGTATTAAAAAGAGTTGTATTTATATTCACATTTCTATGCAGTTAATTTGAGAAACAGTTTTGTTTCATGACTAATACTAACTATAATTTATATGAATTTATCAAAAGAATTTATTGATATAATGTCTCTTAGATCGTTTTAAAAATAAACATATATATATTATACACCTTTGAATAATATATTAGTCAGAATGTCTTATAAGCCTTTTAGCCTTGACTCGTTGTGATTAACTCCATTAAAAATGTGTTAACCATAAAAACAACTTATGGTTTAGCTGTTGATTCACCGTAGCTGTTATACCTTTGAACCGAAACATTAAAGCCAAATTGTGTGATCTATGTAGTTAGGACCCTTTAAGTGTAATCTCCAGGTAACTGGCTTCATATAATTAAATTTTATTCAGCTGAATATCTCTCAAACAAAAAGAAAGCGTTACTTTTGCTATATCGCTAAAGGACGCTTTTATAGCGCATCAAGTTAATAATCATGCTATGATTTTTCTTTAAATGTATGTGATTTCCCGTAGCAAAAGGAAAGTGCTTAAAATGCTCTATTCTTAATAAATCATGTTATCACTAACCAATTTACATAATTTGCGGGCCTACCAAATACTTTTCCAGACAACAAAAGTGTGTTTTTTCGCGATCCTGTCAATATTGTTAACTTTGAAAAAATGTTACTTTGAAAAAAGTGCTGCTTTGTGATCTCACCAATACTGTAAACTTCGAAAAAATGTTATTTTGAAAAAAGTGTTGAGAAAGTGTTACTTTGAACAAGTGTTGTTTAGTTATCCCATCAATACTGTTGACTTTGAAAAAGTGATTTTTTGTAAAAGTGTTACTTTGTGATTCCGCCAATGCTGTTGACTATAAAAAAGTGTTACTTTGAACAACTGTTACTTTGTGATGCCGCAATACCGTTGACTTTGAAAAAGCGATACTTTGTCAAAGTGTTACTTTGTGATCCCGCCAATTCTATTGACTTGAAAAAAGTGTTACTTTGAACAAGTGTTACTTGGTAGTTCCGTCAATACTGTTGACTTTGAAAAAGTGTTACTTTGAACAAGCGAATAGAGCAAATAACAGTAAAAGCATTGAAGAATTTTTCAGCGGTGTAGGCGAAAACATTTGTTTACAACGTTTCAGTGACTAAAAGACAATATTATCATAATGTTATTGATTCGTATCCATATATTGCTTTATATCCAATTTATAGCTGATTCATCTATGTGGTAGCCACAATATGTTAGTTCAATTGGGTCATTTTTACACCACAAATAACCACCAAATAGAGTGAAATAAAGCATAAATAAATAATAGTCTTCAATTATTTTTACTTGTAGAAATAGTTGGTTACATTATGTAGCAAACGCTGGCCTTATATTAATGCAACGAAAATAAAAGCATAACACCATTTTTTAAAGTTCAATTTTGACATTTCTATATTTTATCTTATTGATCATTATTAAACAGTCGTCAATATACATCGATAAATTAAACATCTTATTTTAGCATTAATTATCAACTGTTACTTTTTATCCATGGCTGTTACTTTTTGTCCTAGTGAAAACTGTTTCTTTCTGTCCGTTACATTTTCTACCTGTTACTTTCTGTCCGCACACCTTTGACTCCGTTGGGCATTTCCAACACCCCCCCCCCCCCCAATTAAGGATACAAACAGAATCAGTATGTAGACATCGCCAGTTATTACCACTATGTACACAAGCCGTTATCAGGTTTTGTGTCATAGGTGTGAACGCGAGACATCAGTGATCAGGGTGTTTTCCACTGTAACAATGGCCTGTGTGGATTAAATATGACGTAACAATAGTTCAATGAGGCACTTCACTGTTTGAATATTAAAAGGGCAACATGGCGCACCTGAAGGGAAACATGGCGCATATGAAGGGCAACATGGCGCTCACAAAAGGCAACATGGCGTTGCGCCATGTTAGAAATGGCTAGATCAGTGCCTTTGCTAGGACTATTTAAAGGGGCGTTGCGCCCTGCCTTCGTCCCCCTGCGCCCTGCCCTTTACAACAACGCCCTGCCCTTTACAACAACGCCCTGCCCTGCCCTCACTAGCCGTTTGTTTGTTTGGTTTAGCTAGCCCACATGCATTCGGCACAGGCCTTCCAATAATATATTGATCAATCCGATTCCGCAATTAGTCCAGTTGCTTTTTGCTAAGAGCTGTGTGGGTCATTCAAGAATCGAATTCAGCGTTCACATTTATACTACGGTACCTTTGTAAAATGAATGCCGTATGGCGCTGCTTCCGACCTAAACTAACGTTAGTCTGCCAAGTGAACTGACCCCATAGGCCCATTCGTCCGTCAGGGTCGTTAGATACACGTTGCAATATCATTGAAATTCAAAATGCCCTCTGAAAGCGAAAGCTGTCGTCTTTACACAAAAGTGCCACAGGGTCGGCACTCATGACAAATTTCTTTACTGCTCGGTATGCTTTAGAACGCTATCACAGTATCAACACTATATTTTAAATTTGATGAACGGACTCGCCGACCAGAGTTTTCCATACGGAATTTTCACATATTATCGCCCATGCATAACGTTACTGAATAGCCATACTGACCATAGCATATAGTGCCATACTGAATGAATTGATGAATGACTGAAAACTCCGTTCGGCAAGCCTGTTTGTAAATTAAAGAAAACTATATTATAACTACAAATGATTAAATAGATCTAGACCTAGGCCATTATTAGTATTACAAAAATGGACGATTACCACTAGACCCTACTCACTAGTCTAGACAGTGACACTGTGACAGTCTGGCTGACTACTGTACTTATAGTACAAGTACCACTATCAGTACGTAGGCTTAGCCCACACTGGCTACTAGTACTACACTGCAGTACAGTTCCAGACTGAGATAGCGTCTGACTCACAAAGCATAGGCCTACATTAAAAAATGGCTGCATTGAAATGACAGACAGTTAAAACTTATTTGCTTGAAAATTCTGAGATTCTCTGAATAGAAATAAAGTATTTACAAGTTACAATGATTTTTGGCGTGCTGGTGGGTTGTTACTGTGAAGTGTTTTTTTCCTGTATCATTCAATTATCATCCCAAACTCTGTGAATTTATTGCACATTTTTTGTACATATTTCGTGTTTTATTTGAAACACAAAAGATTTACCAAAAAATAGCAGATTCAGAAAGTGAACATTAAGTAAAAATCCCAAATTCTGTGAATTTGTTTGGTAATTTTTGGTAGATATTTCGAGTTTTTATTTCATTATTTGAAACACAAAATATGTACAAAAAAAAGCAAATTCACAGAGTGAATATTAAGTAATAATCCCACTAGATTGCAGGAGAAGCGACCATTTTATAATGGAAAATCCTATTTTTCCCGGGGGGGAGACCCCCGGACCCCCCTCTTGTGCCGCACCCGCTCCGCGGGTTCGGTCAGTCACGCAGCGCGCTCGGGCGGCTTGCCGCTGCACGGCTGGTTACTACAATTGTGCCCTCACACTCTGAAATTTACCCTGCCCTTTCGAATGGCTGGCTAAGGCACTGTAGATGAAACACTGCCATACTCCTGGTCACACCCCCATCCTCCTGGTCACACACCCATCCTCCTGGTCACACACCCATCCTCCTGCAGACAGCCCCCATCCTCCTTGTGACACACCTATCCAATTGTGAATTTAGAGCTATATTTTAAAATATGACTATATATTTAGTTTTTAAAACAGAGAGTCTGTACCGCTTGACCTTCCCCCTCTGAATCTGCCGGATGAGATTTGTTGGACATTTTGAAAATTCAGTTAGTACCTCAATAAAAAATCAATTTATTATGAAAAATTGTAGAAAGGGGATTAGTGACCCAGGTGGGAGCGATGCTGTAATCATATAATATACCGTATTTATTCTAATAAGTGCCTATATAAACACTGACGCTCCCCCTGATTTGAAGATAAAAAACACAATTATGTAGCCTACAGGTCATACGCCCAATATTGCAAACCACGTTTTCGGCCATTTAAATAATATTTTCAAATCCATTCCACTTTGCAAGTTATCCGGCAACTATTTCTGACGATTTTTCAGCAAAAAATACGCTACATCATCTGATCCTTTTTTTGTCTTGTATGATGACAGGTGCAAGTCATTCATCATTAGAGTGGTGGGCGATATTGCCTGAAATTCAGGGTTCGGAATTAAGGGTAGTCCGCTAGTCCGAACACTAGTAAAAATAGCTGCGGACTATTAAACATTTATGTTTACTAGTACCGCTGGTCTTGTAAAAAAACAGCTCCTAAGTGATTTTATTTATCCTTAGAGGGGGGACATAATTATTCAGTGCAGTAGCGGTATTAACTGCAGCGGCCGTTGTCTCAGTATACCCTTGTACTACAACAAACACAAGCCGTCGACCCAACGTTGATTAGATGTTGGGCCAGCGTCTCAGATGGTGGACCAACATCAAATCAACGTTTGGGTCTTGTGTACATTCGGACAAGACAGGCGTGTTGGGGGAGGGGATGTTATCCAAACCGACACATGACGTCGCCGTGTCAGTGTTGAGGCGATATATATAAGAGAAGGTGGCCCAGCACTAGCACGGCTGCGGGCCGTCGTCACAGGCACAGTTACCCCTTAACTGCCGGTGCCGAATATATTTGTTTTTTCACTTAATTATTACCACATTCAGTACCGCCTTTTAAACATGGTAAAGCCATAATGCGACATCAATCAGCACAATGTGAAAAGAGTTTGACCTTCTGCCTTCCCACAAAGACGGAGCATTCACTCAATGCTGCTGCAATGTTGGGACAACATCGAATATGGTGGGCCAACATTGAAACAGCATTGGGTGAATGTCTCGACTTTGCTGTTGTCCATATACTAGGTCAGTACAATTTGTGGCGGGATAATCCCGCCGGATTTACATGGCTATCTGGAATTTGAGGATCCAGAATCATGAGTTGTCACAACTGAACTTTTCATTTTATTTCAAAATTAAGTGTATATATATACATGTCTATATGTGGTGATAGTAAAATTTGATATTTTATAAACATTGCTAACATTGTCAAAGCTTTATTGTTGCACCTATTTTCTTTCAACGTCATTTCCCAGCAAACACGACACATTGAAACAATGATGTTTTAATGTTGGGCCAGCGTTGCAGACGTTGGGCCAACATTAAAATATCATCGTTTCAACGTGTCGTGTTTGCTGGGTATAAATTATTCCTGTGTATTTTAATCCCCCCCCCCCCAGTGTACACACACGCTTCATTGCTGACGACAAACTTGTAATTACTTTCTAGTAGAAAACGATGCCAAGGCTCAAGGCTATAATTAAATCATGCTTCGCTATTTGACTGGCTACGGCCCCGAAATGCCCAGAAATATGGGATAGAAAAGATGTGATTAAGGACAAGAGAGAGAGGGGTCGTAGGCCCTCTATTTATGATAAAACGAAGAGAGGTTACAACATAATGTAAATGTATTTTTCAGGACCAGTAAAACATCTAGGCCTACTGGACTAGTAAAATTTAGGTTTTAATAGTCCTGCTCACTAGTAAAAAAAATGGCTAAGTTCTATCCCTGAAATTCGTTTTTATCGGTATACATAGCAAAGAAAGGATTTTGCAAATTAGAATAATTTTCAAACAAAAATTATACCTGGAGATCGCCGGACATTTTAGTGTGTTGAATAAAAGTAAAAAAAATACTTTTTGGCCAGTAAATATTTTTTAAATGGTGAAAAACGTGGTTAGCGATATTGGGCTTATGACCTAGTCCTAGGGCTAGGCTATAGGCTTACACTGTAATCTCTTTGATCATTAAAAACTATTCTAATATATTATAAGCGCCAAGCCATGAAAAAATATTGTTTGCTTTCGATTTCCGACCGACCCTATCAAAACATGTGCGACCCAGATTTATTTTATGGATCGCACAATTTGCAAAAATAGCTAACTTAGTCTAGGTTGGCTAAGACCAAGTTATAAATATTTGTCCTTATATGTTATAAGTATATCCTAACTAAGTTAACATTACGTAATGATTTTTATGTCTTTGGACGCTTTTTGACCTCCCTCTTTTTTTCGTAACGTTTTTTAGGGTTACTTTGATTACAGTCGGTATCTCATCCCCCTCCTCGACACTGTTGAACAGTGTGACTGTCAGTTACGTTATGCCATGAAAGTCATGAAAATGGGATCAAACTCTGACCAGTTTGTTGACAGTGACACTCACACTGTGACTTACTGGGTGACCAGTCGCAGTGACTGACACAAGTCCCAACTTAAACTCACTCAAACTTGTTTTATTTTTGTGAAAATAGAGAAGTTCAAACCCATATTATAGTTGTTATATCTTGTTCAATCATCACATGATGTCATTAAGCATGTTTAGTCACCTGCTTACCACTTTCACAATCCGAAACCATTATCAACACTGATCAAGACAAAGTGTCATACTGGAACTTTCATTGTGCGTCAGACGAAAATGTCGATATTGTCCTGAAAATTCTGATGAATAACCACAGCTACTTCCGTCAGATACTTTCTTCAAACTGATGTGTACCAATTATCTTGATTTTTTCACCAGAATAATCAAGTAGTCTGCTTTAACACATAATTTTAATTGTTTTTTTAAATCCTCAAGTCATTTTTATTTCAGAAAGTTGGAGAAACTAATAATATTTGATTGTTGGCCATGGAAATATGGGCAATTATCTTGTTCCGATGGGGAGCACTGCCACTGAAATCAACAGCGAAGGGGCACGTGATCTCTCATATTTGCATGCATGTTATTACGAACCAACACTAGACAGACAGACTAAGACAGCCATTTTGGACTTTGGATATCTGTATCTGTGTATTATATCACATTTCACCCGTGCTGGGCTCCGATTTTCAAAAGGGGCTACATCGCTGATCGCCCAGCATGTACAAGTTTAATTTGGCCGTTCTCTTTGTGCTCTGCGGATCCGCATTTTCTCATAGGCCTAGCGGTGAGATATTTTTTTCTGTCTGTGGAGTGTGGTGTAAATTTCTGTCACGACGATTCTGTCTCAGACTCGGAGTCTGCCTGACTCAGTCTCTCAGTCTCAGACATAGACTCTACAATGTGAATAACAGGGTTGGGGTCAATTACTTTTTGCAATTACAAATACAATTACAGCCCTTCATAATTTTTCAATTACAATTATAATTACAATTAGGCCTAGGTCTACTATCATTCTATTTTTTGCATTTAGTCCAGTCTCTAGATCTTGAATTAGCCTCTATAAACTGATAAATAATCGCTGGAAACGTTCAATTACTCTGGATTAGGCCTAGGGCTAGGCCTACAATGTAGCCTGAGGCTGAGGCTACAAATAACGTACAATTACAATGATATTTTTCAGTTACAAATACAATTAGGCTACTGGTGTGTATTTCTACGTTTTAATATCGAATGTTTTATCGAATAAATACCGAAACCACTGTATGGGATAAAATATATTCATAAGGGATGATAAGATTGTAGAATTAAATGAGCTGCATATCTTTTGTGAATTTTTCACTGTTTCATCTCAAATCACCTAGGCCTAGGCTACTGTGTGATGCTAGTTAGTTTATGGAATAACAACAGTTATGTCATCTCCCCGTCAACATACAACATTTGTATTTATAACAATTATACAATGTTGGAGCAACATCAAAGATGTTGGGCTGACGTTGAATCAATGCTATACAAATGTTGTGTGCTTACTGGGCTCACAACATACGAGATCAAATGTTTTCATTATATTTAGAAAAGTACTCTCAAGTGCTGAATAAACGTACCGGTACGTTTATTTTTTTTAGCATGGATATCCTCCCGGTATGGGCTTATTACAAACGGTACATTTATTGATTTTTTCAATGGCCAATTTTTTTGCATGCATTTTTGGCTAAATCAAGCAGAAACATTCTTAGATTTACACTTGGTTAGCTGTAAATCAGTGTTTAATACAGGCTGCGGGATGGCGCAATTAGTGCACAATTTGCCCAATTGCCGCACTGTGAAAAATTCCAGTGGGCGATGGCGGCTTATAGCGGTAAACATCGTCTTTTGGGAGTTTTTTGTCTGTGATAGCCAGCCATGGAAGCAAGCATCCGGGTCTTCCGATCATCGATAGCATAGAGTCAGACCTATGAATATTCTGGGGTTTGGTGTTTTGTACATGTGGCTGCTCATGTGACTGTTGCGGGCCAATCAGGAACCAGCTTACTTCTGGATGATTCTGGGAACCAATCACATGTACCTGTGTACTGTATTAAGTGTATATGTGAATGATCAATCAATTGAAGAAATCTGAAGAGATCCATTTATGAAAAGAGATAAAAAACATAATAAAGTTCCAACTCATTTGGTTGGGCGAGCATTGAGCAAATCAGATCAAAACACAAAACTTTGAAGCAGTGTTGTTTAAATGATTGCCCACCGTCGATGATATATTTAAACAACATTGGTTAACTGTCATTAAGTATCATTCATAGCATGGCATGAGCTTAGGGTGTGTCCTTGGCCATGCTGGACGGTTCACTGTCATCGACTGATTTGTTAATGCAGATTTTCATTAAGTCATGAATCTAATTGTGATTGGTAATATGGAAATCAGTGTTCATTGGAGTAGGCCTAACCTACAGCACCCCACCCCTGTAGCTGATGTATGCACTAGTTTATCCTGGACCAATCAACTTGAGATGAGATGCTGTCAACCACAAGGAGACACTGGGATGTTGTAACCACCATATTAATACCCCCAACCCGTCACCCCCCACCCAGACCCCCCGCCATGCCGGGAATATCCAACCTTGCTCTCGCGGGTGTATAGAAATTAATCCCTACAACAACAAGTAGTCACGGCATATCTAAGGTGTGAATGCCTAGTCGCACCATAGTCAGGCAATTAACCCTACGAGTACCAATCCTATATAATTAAACCCTTTTCAAATATCTCAAAAATCCTGGCTGCATGCACTTTGCATTAAAAACAAATAAACATACGCGTGTGTAGGATAATAAAAAATGTTAAAATTTTTTAAATACCAAATTTCATCTAGCATAACACTTCAGAAATATATAAATATATTACAGATTAAGTAAAGAGTGTCAAATCGTCGGTCCAACATTAAATCGACCTTAAGACAATATTGGATTGATAAATACATATATATGTATCACGTATTGACCCTAATGCTTGGCAATGCTTGACTTAATCAGTTAAAAAAGAAAATGCTTACTTGACTAATGCCACGGAATGTTATCTTGGCTAAAGTCAGCCAATACCCCAACCAACACGCTGTACCAATGATGAGTTAATGCTAGCACACACGTGTTTTACATCGGCCCATAGGTAACCCCCAAAAAATGTGTTATAAAATGTGTTATTGACCCGAGGGTGCGTTATTCCATTCATTTCAAGGCCTAATAATTTATAAATATAGCTATATAATTCTGGCAGCTCATCTAGCATACCAATTGAATTATAAAAAAATAAATCATATAAATTAATTATGAAAAAATACTAATTTCTAAAAAACACCAATTGAGATGTAATTGACTCAATTACGACCATGACATTTTCTATTGCAAATACAATTACACTGCCACATATTTTTTTCAATTACAAATACAATTACAATAAGTCATGATTTTTCAATTACAAATACAATTACACTGTAATTTTAATTAATTACTCAATTACAATTATAATTGACCCCAACCCTGTACAATAATCATGTCATAATGGCAATTCTGCTGACAGCAGACACATCACAGTCACAGTGTCATGGATCAATTCATGACCAGTTTATTTGTACAAATCTAGACTAGATTTTTGTAGTTTAAGTATATATTGCAGGGATCGACACTAACTGATTTCAGGTAGTAGCCCAAAGGGCCGGTAACTTCAGATAATTACTGGCCCTTAGCCTTAGCGTTCTAGTCCTTAGTGTACACAGTATCAAGGGGAGTGTATTTTTTTCTTTGCCCCCCAGGGCCAGTATCTCAGGTGATTTACTGGCCCTTAGTGATTTTTACTGGCCTCGGGCCAACGGGCCAGTGTTAGTGTCGAGCCCTGTATTGTGAAAAATAAGGCAAAATAATGTGACAGATATTTATTTTTTTATGTCCCAAAATTCAGACAACTAAGAAATCATGCGGGCAACCTGAAAAGTTGACCTGGTGGTCAGGCCGACAACCAGGTCAACAATCCTCATTTCGTGCCCTGAACAGTAGCAAATATACCATGTATATGCACATAACAAAATTTAGAAATTTGGGCATAGCCTCTGGCCCCTTACTTTATGTTTTTTTAAAGCTCACGAGGGTTTTTCGTGCATTTATAAAGCCATTAGGAAACTACAAAGAATTGTTTTAAACATTTAAGGGTTTAAAAATGAGGGATAATAGACTAATACTCAATTTCTCAATCTTGCTACCCAATTTCATGTTTGATTAGCAAATTTTGGCCAATTATTTTAAAAACTGAGGGACCTGTAAGTAATTTATAAAATAGACTAGACTATATAATTTAGTAAATATTTATAAAAACAATAATTGTATCATTACAATTTGGGTTGTAGAAAAACAAATTGGCAGCTCAGGCAACAGCAAACATGATGTGAAGAAGATTATGTACCATGGTGAAATCAAAGAAAATGCTAAGCCCTTTGATGAAATTGACTTCAATGGAGTGGAGATCAGAGTGCCAGATATGTCACAGATAAATGGAGGTTAGTTTTTTGTGGGTAATTATCATGATTATGACAGGTGTTTTTAAAGAAGAGTCCAGCTGATTTTTAAAGTTCTGCACATGTACTCTTTACATAGTAAATTTATATTAATATTGATATCCATGCAAAACAATTTCCTTGGGAGAAATCCCTCATTAAAGAATTTGACCTGCACTCTTTCAAATTTCTTGATACTTCACATAATTAAAAGTGTTATTTGGGTCATTGTTCCCCCAAACACTTCTTGTATTAAAGCAGAAATGCCTAATATGCTTTGCTGATAAAAGTGAAATTGTTTATTTCATTCCCTCTAGTATTAAGTATTAAATAACTTTTTAATGTACATTGGCCTATTTGTTGTGTCAAAGGTGAAGTTTGTGGATACACAATCTACAAATCTTACTCTGAGCTGCCATTCAAAGTTGCTGCAGAGAAAACTAGAAGCAAGGATGGCCTGGCAAAAATTATTGTATCTCCGGGTATGAATCTCAACTATGAAAAAAGACATCGCTACACCTTTGAAATTGCAGCCCATGACTGTTATGAGAGCCAGCATTCAGAAAGGTTTGTGCTGGTGTTATTTTCTATTTTTGTCCACCTGCTTACAGATTGTTGATACTGAATCAACTTTCTATTTATAGGACAAGTTGCATTGTCCTCCAATCACTTATATCTGAGCAGGCATTTTATTTTTATTGTCTCATCAACATTTTCAATCATATTATTAATGTTTCTTTCATCTTGTTGTATTATATCACATTAACCCTTTAACCGCCAAATTTTTCAATCTGAATTCTCACCCACTTGAAATTGTGTCTCGCTGACGCGATCCACAACTTCAAGTGAGTGAAAATTATTCAGATTTGATAAAATGGTTTCAAATATTGCTGATTGATGTCACATTTTATCTTTACCATGTTTAAAAGGTGGTACGTAATGTGCTAATAAAAAATGAAAATCGGACTATATGCGGCACCGGCGGTTAAAGGGTTAACAGAGCCTGATTGTTTTATAACAATATTACTGCTTTATGTTTCTGCAGGCAGAGGGTTCATATTGAAGTTCTCGATGTGAATGAGTTTCCACCAAGCTGGGCTAAGGAGATTTATGATGTTGACGTGAAGAATGGCCAGGAACCCGGTAACATCACACAGCTGGTGGCATTTGACCAAGATGGCTCTGAAGATTTTGCTACTATCTGTTCTTACGAGTTACTCACACCTAATGTGCCATTCACAATTGACAATACAGGTACATGTAAATTCCAAACCATTTAAGTTATCAACGAAATTTTTTTTTAATTGATTTAATAGACAATTGTGTGTTTTGAATATTGTCTAAAAATATTTGTTACACTACCAGTGTTCGATTTTGTGACAAAACACCAATGACACAATCTCACTAAACGAAAAAAATCTGGTGTCTTACTTCGCCACTGGTCACTGTGACACTAGATTTAAAATTCTTTAAAATTTAAGGTAATTGTTTTTTATCAATATCCTGTTGTTAAACATAATGCATTGATAAAAAAGTTTATAATTTTCTGTATAGGTCAATATGTAAATTAAATAATGACTATATTTCTCTGTGGACTGATAAGTGAAAAACTAGGTTTCAGTGATAGTTATCAATTCAAAGTACTAGTGTAGATGGGCTCAATCTAGGATCATCTTCAAGGTCTAAATAAACATATACTGTACAGGGGTAGAATTAAAGGTTGATGGCATGCCAATCAGCAGGACTGGCAAGTCAAGGAAACTGCCATTCCTGAGTAAAAATTGTCATTCCTGGAAATGTCTTTGTCCTAGGATGGCTTTAAATTTGCCAGTTCATCGGAATGGCTAATGACAAATCTTACCATTCCTGCACATATTTCGGCAGTACCGGACTGGAGGAATGGCCTTATTTCGAGCCCTGCTGTATGCACCTTATATATAGCAAACAGTGAATTAATAACCAATCAGACAACCTGACATTTTTGTTCTAAAAGTTTAGTTGAAAGGATAACATGATAAGGCCACCCGTATTTAATAATGTGGCTTAGGTTTTTTTGGAAATAGGTTGCAGCAGGCGACCGGGAAAAACAAATAGAAAGATTACGTTATAATTTTTATTATTTTTTTCTAGCAGATTTTAGACAAGACGCAGGGAAAAAAAAATTAAAATAGAAAGTGTATTTTTATCTTAGGAAACACAAGCTAGGATTGAGCTGACAGGGTGTGTAAAAAAAATCAGGGTGTGCAACAGGATGTGTAACCCCTAAGCTACTATAAAATGTATAAGCAGAAGAGTTTTGACAGGGTGTGGTAGTAAATTATAGGCCCTGCTAGCTAACACAGTGCTAGCAAATGGTATTTTTAACCCAATTTTTTTTTAATATTTGACAAATTTTGGGACTTGATAATAAAGAGCATGAAGAGTGGTGAGTCGAACCTTAGTGTTGGATGAGAAAATCCCTAATCAACAATTTTCAAGCAAAATGTCCCGCTAAATGTTAGTGTTTTTTTTTGTGGTGAATTTTTTGACAATTATTGCATGTCATTTTGATGTTATGTACATCTCTAAATCACACAGTTAGCAAATCTGTTAAATTATTCCAATAATGTTTCAGGTGTTATAAAGAATACAGAGGTTTTGGACTGGGAAAGAGAGCATAATTACATCCTGCGTGTGCGTGCTGAGGATTGTGGAGGCAGGCAGGGACATGCCCTCAAATCTCAACCTGTATCAGTTAATGTTCTCATCGCTAAGCCTGTTGAGCCTTGCCATGCAGGATGGAAAGGTAAAGTGATATCGAACTTGTTGATTTGATTTCAATTTAGATATCAAGCAGAGACCATTTGTACATTAATCAAATACTACACACATTTAATAGTGGTGCATACAATTAATTACAGTTACTGTTGCATGATCTAAATAAGCAGGTTGTTCTGCCTAGCGATTTCAGTTGACTACAAACATTATAAGGTTCCCCCCCCCCCCCTCCCCGAAAAACATGCAGTGTATGCTTTTAATTTTGTGTTTTTTAGTAAATACGTTAATTTAACCTAATGTAAGGCACTTGTTGTAGAGGGTAGGATTTGCATAGGTCCTTAAAGTGCTTAGCTAGAAAGTGCTTGAATTTATGAGCATTTTTAAGGCCTTGTAATTTTTTAAAATGAAATGCATTGTTTTGAGGATATGGCCCTGGAAAGTCCTTAAATTTGACTCAGACTGGCTGCCAATACAATTTACATTAGCTAGTACAGTTTAATTACACTGCACATACAAAGTTTTTTTTTACAATGCTTATTATGCTTAAAGAAGATTATAGTTTAAAAAATTGAAAAGTCCTTTAAAAAGTGCTTGAGTACCCTTGGTACCGGTACCTGATTTTTACTGCTCTTGACACACAGAAATACCTTAATTCAGTCTCTGCATTGTTATGTATGCTTAGTTGTCATTGATTAAGATAACTAGAGGTTGTAAAATTGTGTATTTTACTGTCTGGGGCACTGCCATTGTGTATGTTAATGTGGAGCTTTCTCTCTTTTTAAAATTAACCCATATTTCCAAACAAATATTTCAGGTTTCGATGACCGTATAGAATATATCCCAGATTCAACTGTGCAACGCCTTGGTGAAGATGCTAAACTGGAACTGTGTGATGATCAATGTCACACTACTGAAGTAGCAACCACATTACGACTTTCTACAAAACACATTGGAAAGGGCTGTGATCGGGATACATACTCTATACAATCCCAACGTAAACTGTGTGGTAGGTTTATAAAGTTTATTTTTAATGTCCACTGATAAATGTTGAAAACCAGCTGCGGGAATTTGCTACCCAATAATTATAGTCACTCGTGATAACACTGATAAGTCATTAACCCTTACAGCGCGGGGATAGACTTTAGTCGGTCTCTAGACGTCAGATTCTAACGACTAAAGTCCATCCCCGCACTGTAAAAGTATAAATATTTCTAATTGTCGTAAACCCATAACATAGGTATTCAAATGAATCAGAAAGAGCTAACTGAGACTTTTATGATGATTTCAAATTGAAAAAAACCCTTTGGTCTCCATGGTTTTCATAAAAATAATTCAGCGCTTTAAGGGTTAAAATATTTTAGTAAAATGATACTGTATACTTGTTGTGATTTTGTAATACCAGGAGCTTCATCAGGCAGTATTGATCTTCTCCCCGATACACAGCTTGGGCTGTGGTCACAAGATGTACCTAAGGATGATGGCAGTGATCAGATCTTCTCATTTGATGGACATAGCATTGCTGTTAAGGTCCCCAGTGAGCGTATGAATCACAATTTGAGTGAGCATTTCACATTGTCCATGTGGATGAGGCACGAAGACAACAGCAAAGAGCTTGGCAAGGGTTACAAAGAACACATCTTGTGTAGTTCTGACGAATACAGTAAGTAATTTACATTGTAAACCCTTTTCTGTTTTGTTTATATTTTTCTTTTAATTCAAACTGGAAACTTTGCAACTTGCGATTTGACAAATGACTTCACAAAGCTTCTCAAGAATTCAGCATATCCTGCAACTTCATTTTTATGTGTATATTAATTATGGTGATGATAAATAGAGTAAACCCAAATGATTTTAAAGTTATTAGTTGAAAACCACATGTTTTCTCATCGCATATTATTTTCCAGCTGTTTAAGCCTTATGGTGTTAATTGAATAATTTAAATTTTCACACACACATTTGTTTAATGTTAGACCAAACATGTGTTAATTTTGTTTAAACACACCTTTCCTTCCCAATAATAAGATTTGATCGACTAATTAAATTTAAAAATACTATAGTCGTGATTAGTGGGTTATGGGTTACCGCATAGCAACTAAGGTAGAGCTAGCTATAAGAGCAACCACCATTTGGACTTTGGAAGAGTGACCTTCCAAAACAGGCTGACCATAGAAGGTTGATTTGTATACAACATGCCATTTTGTGAAATGCCCCAGTGGTCTACTCTAGGAGGTTGGTTGCCCATAAGAGTGGATGCCTATAACATGATTTAATGTTAGCGAGGGTGACGTCCCATATTCCACCCCCGCTGATCATATTTTGATCTTTCAGACTTTCTCCCCTCACAATGTGATCATGGTAATGGCAGCCATGTCAAGTAAGGCTAGACATCGGTGTATATCAACATTAATTCTGGGCGAGATGGTGACGCGCTGCGCTCTCCAACTACTTTTATGTTGTTTTACTGGGTAATATCATCAATTGGCTAATTTATATCATTCTTATTATGCTTGCGCTTCAGAACTGAGCCGCCACCATTTTTCGATATTTGTACACAACTGCAAACTTGTTCTCCTGCTACGCCAGGAGGCTCTGGATGGTGTTGATTTCAATGGCTTCAAACCTGCAGAATGGCGTTGGAAGCTTAACCAAGTTTGTGATAACCAATGGCATCACTATGCCATCAATGTTGACAAATCTCAGGTATTGTATATATGCTGTCATTGTACTCCTTAAAGCCAAATACAGATTCATTATTATATTACGTTTCTATCACTCACCCTAAGTAGTGTGTGCCATGTACTGTTATTCAATTTTTTTGTATGTACCCAAACTTGAAATTACTAAATAAATGTAACTCTTCGATTGATTTTTTAAACAATTCACATAATTTGAAGTTTGCACTATCAGAAAAAAATGTGATTAAAATAGTATTAGATTGTGTGACTGTCTGTTAATGCAATTTTTTGCTTCAAATGACGAAAAATATTACTATTTATAGAAAATACTAAATTATTGGATCAACTAAGTATCCACCAAAAACTTTTTTATCAAATTCAGTCATATTTTTATTGATCCAAAACATCCTTAACCCCGTATATATATGGGACCAGCAGGACAAGAGTTAACTTTTTTTAATCAGAACAGCCTGTATGTATTATATCAGATCTATAGGCCACACTGTAAGAGTAATTAATGAAGTCCAGCCACACAAGTGTATTCAATTTTTTTTTTTACTGTTTAGTCCTTTGAAATTGTCTCGTGGTCCTTACCACCAGAACCCATTTTTGTAGCCCCGAAGCATTCAGGTTATAAAAGTGGGCTCTGTTGGCAAAAGGGTTAAGCTCCCTGAAATGAAAAGTCATCGCAATTTTTTCTTTTACAAATGTACAAATCCTTACAGTTACAATTTTCGTTATAAACTTACTAAAAATATTGCTTTTCTTTTTTTCCCAGATAAGGCTGTTTATTGATGGACAACTGTTCAATAAAAATGACAAGAATCCTGATATTATTGATGACTGGCCTCTACATCGCACTTCTATTAAAGACACCCGTTTGGTGATAGGAGCTTGCTGGCACGGTGAGAAGAATATCTGACTGTTATTTTTATAATGTAAATTTGTCAATAGACCAATAAAATTTTAAGTTTCATCCACTTTAATGCTGTGTCTCTCCACCCCAAACTGGAACAAAATTTAGATGAAATTGAACTCAAGAGATTTGTCATCTTTCCTAATTTAGAACACTTGTCATGCATTCAAAATGAAAAACATTAAACGAATTTATTTTAATAAATGCTCATATTCAAATAAACTCCCACCTCCCTGATTTGGAAATAAAACCCAAGATCATGTACACTACAGATCATTAAAAAACTGTAATAAGCGCCCATGCCCCGTGTCATCTCCGGGGGTATTCTTATTAACACCACTGGCGTTAGAATTTATATACAGTATACTTAATCGTCACGTCCTAGACTATGTGTGTTAGATTTGTTATGGCCCATTTAAAAAAAATATCAGGGCCAGAAGTTAGAATTAGAAGTTGACCAAGTGCTCTGAGAAAAGAGAGGAACATGACTTTCTTTGAATGATGGTCTTATATTTCTGATGGATTTGCATGAAGTTTGGTAAATGCTGATTGCAACTGTAGACAACCGTAGACAGCTATTTCAAATTGTACTGATTATTTGCAGGCGGTGATCATCAGCTGACTGAGTACTTCAAAGGCTTCCTGTCTGACGTGAGCATTTTGAATGGTAAAACAGAGAGTGCCAGGGTTATCATGTGCCTCAACAACTGCAAGGAACAACTTGATTTTCATGCAATGAGTGAGATGGATCCAGGAATGGTTAGATAATATGTTTTATCTGAATAAACAAGTTTGCCTTGACTAGTATCAATTTTTTTGTCTTGCCGACACGACACACAACTTCCCAGATTTATTACAATTTGAAACCCTTACAGCGGGAGGATCGACTTTAGACGTCAGAATCTGTCTTTATACGTCTACAAGATTATGACAACTAAAGTCCATCCCCACATTGTAAGAGTAAACTTATAATGGCAGGTATTCAAATTAATCGGATAAAGACATTTATGACGATTTCAAGTTGAAAAACCCTTTGGTCTCTAGTCTATGGTTTGTTGAGACTTGAGGTGCTAATCGTGTTTGCATCTGTTTTTATCCCCCACCCACAATTTGAGGCCATTTTATTGACTTTAATTAATGGCGCCTGGATAGTTTCCATCCATGTTTGCCCTTCTAAAAAGAATATTTGCAATAGAAGTCACAGTAGTGAGACACAACTTGAAGTGGTTAAGAAATTACAATTCTATAACTTGGCTCTTTCAGAAAGAAAATGGAGATTTCATATAGAAAAATGTAGTTTGCATTTATTTCTCTTTAGTCTGTGGCATTCAACAGTGAAATGACAGAAATCACCATTAAAGG
The DNA here is from genome assembly GCA_964017125.1 of Flabesymbios commensalis. Taxonomy (NCBI): domain Eukaryota; kingdom Metazoa; phylum Annelida; class Polychaeta; order Terebellida; family Flabelligeridae; genus Flabesymbios; species Flabesymbios commensalis. The sequence goes on from OZ024917.1 coordinate 15,509,982, forward strand.
AAAGAATACCAGTGAAGTTGAAAAGTTGGTTCAGCGCATTGGCTACGTCAATTCCCGCCGCTTTCCAACTGCTGGAGAACGTGAACTCAGTATTGAGTCATCTGTGAAGTAAGTTTTAAAGTAAAAAAATCTCGACATAAACACTCTTTCAGTGTGGTAACAGACTTTTTACATCAGTTTCACGGTCCCCACACATCCCCATATGCAAATTCATGTAGAGTCGTGGATTTATAGCTATGCGAAGACCGATAAAAAACATGATAAAAAATTTGGCTCAATTTGATCTAGTTATATTCTTTATAATTGAGATAATGGTATATCATGGAATATGACAAAGGATGATGTGTGTGGAACTAGCCAAGCTATTTATAAATGTGACCAGTTAGGTTTGGTCAATATATTTCAGCAATACAACAGTTGATTAAAAGACTCTCTTTGGTAATGTTTATCACAACTGCTCTGTTTTCTTGCACTACCATATCTGTGTGTTTGTCACAGATGTGGAGACGGTCGTGCACTTGACGTGCCTGATCTTACAACCACTGTGGTTGTTGTGGAGATGGACCATCAGCAGACCACCCTAGCTGGAACACCCAACCTCGCTCGTGATGAACACTCAGTCAAATTTGGTGTCCACCTGTTCAGAGACGTTTCTATTACCATCGAGTCACAGAAAAAAGATGACCAAAACACAGCACAAGTGGTAAGCTGAATCACAATCCTTCCCTGTGGTAAAGATTTATCACCAAAGTCCATTCTTCTAAGCTCAATGCTGTCACATGCAGCAAGCAAAAATTGAATTAGTTGGTGACAGTATTGAGTCAAATTAATTTTTATTATGCAGCCAAGTATTGATAATGAAAAACAATGTAATGCTATAATTTTCCAAATTTTTCAATTTTGCTGCTGATTAATTTATTTTTGTCTATTATTTTATCTTCACAATCTCATCCGAAGCAAAAACTAAGTTTGCTATTCTATTATTCATATTGTAATATGTCATAGGAAAAAAAATTTGCAAGAGTAAATTATTCTCAAAATCTAACTGTTTACCCGCTTGCCAGTGACCTTCTGCAACCATTGACTTTTAGTAACTGGTCACAAGGTGGTTGTTTGTTTTATACATGGACAGTAGTAGTGAGATTTAAAAAGGGAGGTTACCTACTCATGTTTTTGTCAATATGAACATGATAATCATGATCACGTTATTGAACCCCAAGATAGTACACAATATTTGCCCACGTGATCCACAACTTCCTTTTTATTTTTCAGGGCAATAATTTTTTTTGGGGGGTGGGGGGCAGAGAGCCAAAAACCGTCATTTTCTAAGATGGCTGCCAGAAAGCTTGTGGCCACGATAACTTATGAACAATTGGTTGGATTGCTTTCAAATTTGGTAGGGTTGTTCTCCAGGTATTTCTGATGATCTGATCAACTTTTGGGATGAATCTATTTAAAACGAGATCTTAATATCTACCGCAGCTATTTAAAAAATAATTAGGGGGTGGTCACTATTTTCTCATTATTTTTTTTATATATGCTGGGGGGTTCATGGACTGACCTGGAAATATCACTTGCTTCAGCAGTGTCACCTGTTCATGTGTAGACAGTGTTAATCTTCATCTCTGGCTTGGATAATAATGCAGTGGTCAGTGGGAATTCCCCTTCTGCCAACACCTCGAGTTGGCCAGCTACCATTATCCACAGGAGACCTTAACCTTTCAAATCCTTGAGATGAGTGAGAGGGCTGGTTTAGAGTCTAGGAAATAGGCCCATCTAACGGGCTGCTTTTATAATGTTTTCGGCTCACTTTGTTTCCACTATTGTATACTGTAAATGTTTGATCACTGTTTTTGCAGCTGCAAGATACGATGTACAAAGGGCGAACTGAATATAATCTGGATTCTTGCACCGTTAATGTGGAGCCCGCAATGGATGAAAAACTTGAGGAATTACGTTACCCAGAAAACCTAATAAAACAGCGCAAACAGGATGTCTACACGACTGTGGAAGGGATCTCTATCACAGGTGAGCATCAACTCGGAGTCAATCGGTTGCACATAATTCCAAACAGAAACTGAACATAAACATGCAATTAAAAGGTAAAGGTAAGCAGTTTATAGTCTAATATTGCATCTGAAGACCCTTCAACAGACCCATGTGATCATGGGACCTGTTTATTCATGTGCTGTTTAACCCTTTCACCACTGAAGCCCGTTTTTATGTGCTGAATGCCATAGCATTCAGCACATAAAAACGGGGTTTAGTGGTGAAAGGGTTAAACTGTCTGTGTCAGGAGCCTTCAGACCCTACAACTGTTACAGTACTTGGGATCTTATCTTACACAATGTCACTGTCCTGGTACTCGCACCTGAATGAAGTAAAGGACTTGAGGGTGAAGTGCATTGTCCAGGGAAACAAACAAACAGTCATTGAAACAACAATGGATAGAAACACACTATTTCTCTGAAAACCTGTACCAAGTGGGGGATTAAACCCGCTTCACAGGCAGCAGTTATAACGACATGCCATGTCCCTCTCCAACATTGTAATATCAGATTAACATTTCTCATATAAATAGATAAATAGAATGATCTGTGATGTCTACATATCACTTGTGTTTATGGGCACAAAAATAATCACCCAATGTTGGTTTAGTTTTTGACCAGTGTCTCGTATCTATAGCACTAGAAGGCTTTGTGTTATCAAACTACTGTGTCACTATGGAATAACTAAGCTGTGAACATTTACATTACATTTTAGATTATTTTATTCTGTCAAGCAACTGATCTCATTATAAAATTGTTATTTTCTATGTCTTAGGCACAGACACCATATCACAGTTCCAGACTGTTCTTCGGCAGCTACAATACTTCCACAAACAACCAGAAACTCTGATCTCTAAAAAATTTAAACTGAAATGCTCTGAGCTGAATGGACGATTTGCCAGTAACACGCTGCAAGTCCAGGTTTGTATTGTTGTAGTAGTTAAACAGCCCTGCTTTCGTGCCCGTTCCCGCCGAACAACTTTTTCTAGTTAATCTCTGCAATGATACTGTAAAAAGGGGCAGATAACATTTATCGCATTTATAATCATGCGCTTTTAAAAAAAAAATAGTAAGTCCATATAAAAATGAATTTTGAAATAGTGTTTATTTTTCTGACATGGTTATTGGGTGCTTATATAAATCATTTTATAAGATTATTATATAGTTTTTTTGTCATAAACAAAGAATAAAAATAGCTAACATTAAAGAATTGTGCCCTGGCGATAAAAAAACCTCTTTGTAATTTAAAAAACCACATGACAGTGTCTTTATGGAACAAAATAATATAAAAAAAACTAAACAATATGACTTGGTATTCAATATTTCTTTCCAAGGACTTAACCAGGAAATGATAATAAGGAGTCCAAATTAACTTCTTGTTGGACCAGGACGGGGTCTGGGGTCCTCCCACAATGCAATTTGGTAGAATTTGGTGATATTTTTCTAAGTCCAGGCTGAAAATAGGCCATCCAAAAGACGGCAGGACAGGTCTCTGGCTAAGTCCTTGTTCCTTTCATCCCCCTGCAACTTCAACTATTTTATTCCGGTGACATTTAAATTACTCTGTGTAAGTCTGTAATTAATTTCTGGGCTGAAAATAATACACTTTGAATAAGTGGTTGTAATCCATTGCTGTTTTAGTTGAGTGTACTTCATCCTGAGCATGAGGCTGTGGTTGCACATCATGTCATGGATTCCAGCAACAACATGAGAGCTAACTCACTGGGTATGAAGACTAACCAAGTCAATAGTATGAAGCATGCAGCCGAAGACACAGTTCAAAATCAGCTGTTCAACGCTCATGCTGCTACAGGGACTGGTGAGTAATCCTCATTGTCACAGAATTTATTTTTCAAACATCAATGGATTCTTTCAATCAGAAAGCCCCGAAATGCATACCATTCGCACCTTATTTTGTAATTTATACATTGCAATAATACATTGTCCAGCCATATTATTATATATGCCTTCCCTGATGTTTTGTCATGATATTTGACCTGATTTCACAAATTGAGTCGTGAGTGGTGTTTTGACAGAAATATTTTTCATATTACTTTTGTATCCTGAAATTTTGTAGTCAGTATTGTGGGGAGCCTCCGTGACCGAGAGGTAGCGTGCTCGGCCTCAGACCGCCAGGGCTCGAATTTCGAATCCTGTGTCTGGAGGACAGTGTCATCTCAATCATCTCACCAGCCTCAGAAGGTTCTCCTGGCCCAGTTTAGCCTATATGTGCACAAAGGTGGCCTAAAGCCCGATTTATTTCATTTCCTGAAATTTTGTGACATAGAAATAGTTGTACATATTTAAATTTTATTTTATAAATATATCTATTATTTTAAATATTTTTTTTTTTATTTCTATCAAATATATATGTTATTTTCTACTATTTGGTCTCATTTATATTCCAATCAGTGATATTTCTTTCTACCTCCATGTTACCCATGGTGACTGTTGCTAAAAAATAATTATTTTTCATGCAATGTAAAAATCCTGACAGACATTTTAGAACTTTCCCTTTACCATCTTTTTTAGCTCTATTTTATCTTGTTTAGGTAATTGTGTCATTTGAAAAAAGTACAAATTACCTTTTTGAATGTCAAAGGACATTTTCACGCTATTTGATACATTTCGCTTTTGCAAAGTAATATTTTTGGGGCTAACCACGTTGGAGTTATATGATTTTAAGTTTCAAAGGTAATTTGGTTTATATTCAGGATCTGTTTATTCTTTATATCCTTTATATCCTCACGCCTTATGTTGTCAGATCGGATCACATATTACAGCACTGCTAGGAAAAAGCTGATACCCAGCAAACACAAGACACCGACCCAATGTTGTTCCAATGTTGGTCCACCGTCTGCGACATTGCCCCAACATTGGTCAAACATTGAGTCTGTGTCTCATGTCTGCTGGGTAGCTTTAGATCTTGAATTATTTACTGTGATTTTATTTAATGGAAGATAAAGTGTGAAATTATACTCTTACATAGTGTTTTAAGCACTTTTAATAATTCTAAAAATTTTCGAAACGAATGAATCTCACTAAAATTAATAAAATATTTGACACATGACATGATCAGTTCAAGTGGATTGACAGTATACAGGTAAAATGAAAGGGGCTACAGGGTACACTTGTGCATGCTGGTACAGTCGCCTGCCATCCAGTGGTGTTTATTACAAATCTTGCCATGTAGCAAACAAATGTATGTCCTCAACATGCTCAATGAGCAGCAAAAACAAGACGTCATTGTCCGTTGAGCCAATGCTGGTCCAATTTTGGCCCCCATCTACAACTCCAGCCCAACATTGACACAGCATTGGGTCAACATCTCGTGTTTGCTAGGTAGAGAGGGACAGTAGAGATGCCAACATCTACGATTAGATCGTAGCAGGTACATTCAACGCTTCGCTAAATTATTCTACAATTTTTGAATCAATAGTGAAAAAAATTCACCAGAAAGTTGGTGGTCAGTGGCCTATTCTTACCTTGTGAGACAAAAAAGAAAACCAAAGAACAAAACTGGCAAAAAAAATATCCGGATTGTAGGTCCGATGTGGTTGGATATTTTGCCGGACCTGCCTCTGTTTTCTCGGACATGTCTGACGTTATTGCGAAAGATTGCACTAGAGATGCCAACATCTGCGATTAGGGCGTAGCAGGTACAACTTTTTAACGTTTCGCTGAAATATTCTACAATTTTTGAATCATTATCAATAGTGTATGAGAAGAACACCTCTGATTCAGTGTGAAGCACCAAGGCCTACTTACTAATGCTTCACATTAACCCTTAGCACACTGATTTCGACTACAGTAGACCTTCTGTGTTTTTACTACCGCCTCTATAACCAGTTGTTCAAAGTGAAATATGCCTCCAATCTTGAAACACTCGTATATGTTGGGACTTAAATTTCACAAATCACACCAATTTTCAGTGACTTGAAGTTGTGGATCGCGGTAGCGAGACACAACTTCAAGTGACTGAAAATTTAAATTAAATATCTCAGTGCTCTAAGGGTTAAACCTGACCGCTCAACCCTTTCAGTGGGGGGACCGTCCTTATACATCTATCGTATAAGGTAGGTCCTCGCAGGGAAAGAATTAAAGTTTTTAAAATGGCCGTAGATCCATAACATAGGTATTCAAATGAAGCATAAAGAGCCAACTAAGACATTTATGATGTTTTCAAATTTTTCCAACTTAACGGAATCTCTTCTCCCAAATTAAGACAAACCAGCAGAGCCGTTCTCATTTCATTGTTCTTTATTCATTTTCGATGGTTAATTTTTCAACAGGATGAATGGCAGCTAAATTTTTTTTTATCTGTGAGAATGCCGCACGGCGGGGATAAATAATTAGGATAGTTTACATTTTATTTGTTTATTTTTCAACTTCTTTTGACACAGCCGAACAGAAATAACTTTTGATTTTTTCATTTTATTTTTTTCTATTTTTCAATGATGTAAGCAGGGCTGGTCCGTGAACCACATTTTCATTTGAGCGTAGCCTAATCCAGAATAACCAGTTAACAATTACATGTGAAGAGATTTATTTTCCGTAAATTCTGTTATACATTTTGTAAAAATATATTTTACATGTACATAATTTTGCATCACGACACTTGGCAGACTTTTGTATTAAGTCTTCGTTACAATCATCAATCAATCCTTCTGCTAATTGATCAATTTTGGCATTGGAATGACCATTTTGTATCATATTCAATAAGAATTGGGCAAGTTATTGTTGAAGTCGTAAGACTATTTTCTAATTACCGGTCCAATTTTGGTGCTTTTTTTAACACCAATAATCATAATATTATGGGAGATTAACCACAATGCAAAATATCCTCTTTGTAATATTTATGTAATGTTTTATCTTCTGTGCACGAGCATCATTACAGGGGCAGTTATTAGCCCAGAACCATGTAGAAGAGTATATAATTAGTCTTGTTTTGGCTGGTAAAAAAGGTCAGTTAGTGACAACTATAAATTACCAATAATCCCTGTTGGCCATCACAAAGAAATATATAAGTTGTAATCTAATCTCGTCAAGCATTGACACCATCCAACGGTGTCAAGCAAAAGTTTTTGCTGCAAATGTCAGCGTGATTAGAAGTCTGCTTTTGTTGTCGTTCACTGTATGATTTTGCTGGGTTTTTAAAAATCCTTAATCATGCCATTTTGGGTAATCGATGACATTTATTTAAATTTCTAGCCATAAGGCTATATAACACTTCTTTTACATTAACCATTTTTGGTACATTCGAGTTACGGTGCTACAGATTACCTTCTATTCTAATTGAGTATTCACCCACTTGTAATGGGATCGATGCGTAAACCCATTTTATTGCCAGTATGCTGATATCTGAATATTTCACTATTTAAAATTATCATGTGTGCTGAAAATGTGAACTGCAGCTGTATCGTATCAGTAAGAAGCCATGTCTTAGCAAGACAGATATGATTATTAAAATAATGAACAGGCCGTGACATTCAGGTGTTTGAGATATTGGCACACAGGGCCAGTGGATTTTGAAAACTACTAGCCCTGAATCACTGTTACAGGCTCTTATTTTTTCTATAACCACAGGGGTGGGGAATTCCCGTTTACAGACGGATTCCCTTCTTTTGAAAAAATTCAGGGTAATTAATTCTAGTAGGCAATATTCTTTTCAGTCTTGGAATAATTTTCCATTCCCACCCCTGTAACCAAATTTGTGTACATGTATGTCAAGTAAATATAGACCAGTCTAGATCCATTAGTAAAATAAATCTCATTAAAAATCACTGACCCAAAAGTGAAACTGAAATTAGGTGAGAACTACCAGTGACAAAATAGGAATGATGTGACAAACTCACATAGAACAAAGTAACCGCATGAGAACTAAAGACAGGCATCTAAAGTTACGCAACAAAATAAACAGATGTGCGTAAACAGTATTTCTATAAATATTAATTACGCAAATACAGCCTATATCTAGAACACTGCATTCTGTACAAAAGCAAATGGCAGATGATTAAAATGTAAAGTGAATACATCCGTTTTAGTAGAGCTGTATCAGCTGCTCATTGTTAGAATATACGTTACCTAGAATACATGAACGTGATTATGTGACCCCCAATGTACTCAAATTAAGTTTATACTTGTAAAAAATAATTTATGACACCCATTCACTACCACCAACTCTAAGTTATGGAAAAGTTGCCGGCCATCATTTCACTTAGTTTATTAGCCCGCCTTTTAATTTTAATTTAAAAAGGTGGGCTATTGCAATTGAAGTTCGGCGTCGTCGGCGTTAACATTTACTTGTGGGCGCGATAACTTGAAAAGTTTTTCATGTTTCCTTCCCAAATTTGTTTTGCATGTTACTAATGACCACTTCTCGGACAAGTTCAATAATGGCTGAAAAAAAATTCAAAATGGCCGACTTATTGCGATTTTTCACCTTTTACGTCAATAATTTGACCTTGTGGGCGCGATAACTTGAAAAGTTTTTCACGTATCCTTTTCAAATTTGTTATGCATGTTACTAATGACCAGTTCTCGGACAAGTTTAATAATGGCCGGGAAAAAAAAAAAAATGACCGATTTATTGCGATTTTTCACATTTTACGTCAATAATTTGACCTTGTGGGCGCGATAACTTGAAAAGTTTTCCACATATCCTTTTCAAATTTGTTATGCATGTTACTAATGACCAGTTCTCGGACAAGTTCAATAATGGCAGAAAAAAAAAAAAAAATGGCCGATATATTGCGATTTTTCACATTTTACGTCAATAATTTGACCTTGTGGGCGCGATAAGTTGAAAAGTTTTTCACATATCCTCTTCAAATTGGTTATGCATGTTACTAATAAGTAGTTCTTGGACAAGTTCAATAATGGCTGGAAAAAAATTCAAAATGGCCGATTTATTGCGATTTTTCTCATTTTACGTCAATAATTTGACCTTGTGGGCGCGATAACTTGAAAAGTTTTTCACATATCCTCTTCAAATTTGTGATGCATGTTACTAATAAGTAGTTCTTGAACAAGTTCAATAATGGCTGAACAAAAATTCAAAATGGCCGATTTATTGCGATTTTTCTCATTTTACGTCAATAATTTGACCTTGTAAGTTGTAGGCGCGATAACTTCAACATTTTCACAAGTATCCTCTTCAAGTTTGTTATGCATGTTACTAATAAGCAGTTCTTGGACAAGCTCAATAATGGCCGGTAAAAAAATCAAAATGGTCGACTTATTGCGATTTTTCACATTTATTTTACGTCCATAATTTGACCTTGTGGGCGCGATAACTTGAAAAGCGGCTGGTTTTTTATAGATCTGCTTGTAGTCTATGCAAGTTTTATATAGTATATCATATTATACATGTTTCTATCTTATTTAACATACCATTTATATCTTGGGTTGTTATTTACGTGATGACATTCGTCTTTACTTTCTTTATCATAATTCGGCGGCGGGCTATTATCGAGTGTGTTCTTGTTACTTATCTCAGTCTTATTGAATATAATAAGATAGGAAATTAATGATTATTTCCCTCGCTATGTAATTTGTATACTATTTGTTGCGATATTCTTTGGCTGGTTATGTCATAGTCATATAATATTTTATAACAAACAAGTACAGATATACAAATTTAGAAAGTATCTATTTGTTCTCATTAGGCATTATTTAAAAAATCCCTTGAGGTCATTCAAAATAAGAGTAGGGCGTAGTCCCGGCTTTGGGCTAACTTCTGTCGCGATATTGCCATGATAGTGCAGAAAGTGACGTAAAGCAATTTATTCACTCATTTGTTCTCAACAGATTTACACAAATTAACATTTGAAAAGGAGAACCATTGATTTTTGGCAAAAAAGTACATACTGCAGTCAGATTTACCACCACCCTTTTAACACTTTAAGCGTTAAATTATTTAAATAATTTATATTTTCGCCCACTTCAAGTTGTGTCTCGCTACTGTGACAGTGTCAAGTGCGTGAAAATTGCTCATATTTGTTTAATTTGAGACCAAACATTTTCAAATCTTTGTCCTTTCAAGCCTGAATTTACCATTGTTATCTTCATCCACTAAAAGCCGCGAATTGCTGTCGCAATTCTCGACTTGTAGTGGATGAAAATGATTTGATGTGGTTTAAAAATTTAAAGAAAATTGCCATGTATTGGTAAATTAGTTTCATGGATATTTCGTTCTAAAACCCTTTGTTGTAGAAAAATTAAGTCTGTTTTCAGAGATGTAAAATGATGTTTTATTGCATCGTGAAGACCTAAAGAGGTAAACGCTCCTTCAATAACATATCAGTGATTTGATTGGTTAGTAAACGGATTCAAGTTACGAGTATTTGTTTGCATGACAAGTCTACAGAGTGATCTGAGCGATTTGTTGATTGGACACGCAATGATGATCCAGAAGTTCACCGATTCTAAAGGCACTGAATGTCACGAAAATTGACTAATATAATTGAAGCCAGTTCCTTGCAGCTGATAAGTAATTTATTTTCCAGTTATCACATGTCAAGCTATTTATTATGTATTTATTAAATAAGTACTGCTGTGATGAATTGCCCACACATAGGCCTACTGATTTGATAGCTAGAGTTGAATGGCAGTTAACACATCACATTTAGGTGATCATCATAAAAAATAATCAAATATCATTAAGGACAATTTAATACCAAATCATTCCTAAAAGCGCAACACACATGACCAACTCATCCCTAGCCCTCCAACAGCCATAACCAACTCATCCCCAGCCCGTTAACAGGGTTCAGCACAGACAAGAAATAGGTGGGGACATTTAACTCACTACCCTGAAAAAAAGGGACATTTAACCTCTAAGTGCGTAATGAACTGGATATCACGGCCTGTGCTGAACACTACGTCAACACCCATACCAAGGAAATCCTTGCCCATACCAACTCATCCCCAGATATACCGAGGGAGGAGTCTGTATATGTGATGATGCACACCCTAGATTTAAATGCATATTCAACAAACACAACGTATCGTTCATAGCATACAGGGGCCGTATTCTTGTACAAGTTATGATATATCGTAGGCTTCTAATTGGTCGAGATGGCCATTTCGACCAATCCGGAGCCTACGATATATCGTAACTTGTACGAGAATACGGGCCCAGATATCCATAGTTATAACAGACGATGGTTTGTCCGGCAGGTATTGCTTAGTCACAATCCATATGATCGACACATCCGAAGGCTACTGTTGAGGTCGTTTTAGTGATAGTTTATTATTGGAAAATATATTTTATTTACATGTACTTGTTCTTCTTTTGAAGGCTGAATAAAAATTATTACTATTTTCCCACTGAAAAATATTCCCATCTTTAATGCACCCGCTAAGACTAATCTATAGGGTTTACACTTCTGGCACGGTGAGCACTGTCTGTCTTCAAGAAAAAATCAATTGGTTTTATTTGCGATCATGATTTTGTTATCCTCTTATCTCTTCCAATTTTTAATGAATTACAAACTTAAATGTTATCAAATAGACCATAGATAAAGTTTCTCCTTTTGTATTTTTTCATCTCTGAGTAATGTATGTTTCAGGCGATGTGATTTGTTGTGTGTGTTTTGGGACAATATCCAGCTATTTACAATAAAGTAGCGATTAAGCTTTTTGGTGATTATGAGTGCAGTTATTACTTGGGCAAGGGAGTTATTCCGGTTATCAGGTTATGCTTTTAGCGAAATGGCCGAACGCCAACATACGTGGAATTTTTGTTTGGGATATCATGTGACGTCCAGCAGTTTTTTTCACATTTTCTTATATATTTGAGTGTATTGTGTACATTTTTTTTTACAACTACACAAACTCAAACCATGAAAATAGCAAGCAAAGAAAAAAATATGTTTAATAAATTTAAATATGTTGATAGATATTTTATTGACATCGATCTGTGATTGTAATTGACATAGTAGTCACATTTGTAATAATTTGAATAATAATTAATAGACAAGTGCTGTAAAATGTTTAAACTGGTTCAAAACTACCGGTTTTGTCAAAGCAGCAGCTACATGTATTACTATTAATAGTTAACCTCGTATCACGTATTCATTGTGGTCACTATGATGTGTGATGTCGGTATTAGCTCAGCAAGTAATGGTGAAAACAGCTCGGATGTAAACAAAGAGCTTACATATGTACCCAGCAATCACGAGACATTGACCCGATGTTGTGTTATTGTTGGGCCAGCGTCGAAGACCCTGGCCAACGTTGACACAACATTGGGTCAATGTCTCGTGTTTGCTTGGTAAGCTCTTTCGTGTGAACTAACAGCAAACAACAGACGTTGACCCACTGTTGTTCTAACGCTGGCCATCATTATAGACGGTGGACCAACCTCAAAACTACATTGGGGCAATGGTTCCTGATGCTGCGCTAATTAAAGTAAATTCCCAGACACGCCAAACGTTTACCCAGTGCTGGTTAAATGCTGGGCAAACGTCGCAGACGGTGGTCTAATATTGAACTAACACTGGGTTAACAGCTCGTGTTTGTTCGGATAATCTTTCAATATCGCAGTCATTTTTGATGAAAATAGATTTTTTTTGTATCTGATGTAAATTTAAAGATTGATATTGGATTTGTTTTATAAGGATCGCAAATACTCAGTTTCTGAATTCAACCCTGCGGTTTCCTCTTGGTGCTAGACCTAAGATTACAGATGTAGGGACCGTGTTTTTTGTGATTTATGTGGCAGTATTATGACTGAACGTCTCAAACCCATTACTGAGTAGCTTGCAGATTTGTTTTCAGTTTTATGTATAGAGCTGGCATAGAGGTACTACAGTTACAGTCACTTCTAGCCCCGATTACTCAGTCAATTCTTAACCGATTTTCATGAAATTCAGCAATACTATTTTCTGGTACTCCTAGTCACCTTGCGAATTTCACAAACTTGACATGTAATGTAAATCAGGGCTTAAAATAGAGTTTAACTTTAATCAAATTAATGGGTTTGTATATGGAAAGCATCATCATTAGCAATTTACTAAATAGCGTAGAATCTAAATCTATTATCAGGATAGTTGCCAGTGGACCACAAAATAGACCATACAAAATTTCATGGAAATCGTTTTAGAATTTAATTGACCGAATAATTAGCGAAAAGCTATTGTTTCTTTTTGGATCAGGCTTTCACCATAGTCAAATGAACTACGCAGCAGGCACAATACGTTGCCCTATGTTGATCCAATGTTGGTCCACCGTCTACGGAGCTGGCCCAACATTGTATCAACATAGGGCCAACGTATTGCGCCTGCTGGGTAGACACTCGCTTCTGATTATTTGAGTGTTGCTGATGAAAACACAGACGCCATGCTTGATTGCCCACACCGACCGTGCAACCGCTTGTTTTTATGTGTCTGCCTTCTCAGCAGACGCTATATTCAGCCAATGCTGGGTTAATGCTGGGACAGCGTCGTAAACGGTGGCCCAGCATTACCTCGGCATTGGTTGAATGTATCGTGTTTGCTGGGTCATGCCAGATCATCCGGAGGCAACCCAGCAAACACGAGACGTTCACCCAAGGTTGGTTCACTGTTGGCCCACCGTCTGCGACGCTGGGCCATCATTAAACCAACCTTGGGTAAACGTCTCGTGTTTGCTTGGAAACTGAAGCCAGACACAAAAATTAATGTCCCAGCAACCGAAAACGGCATATTTGTGCTGCTGTCTGATGGCCCAACGTCTGTGACGCTGGCCCAGCATTAGATCAACATCGGTTTGTGTACTGTTAGCTAGGGTTGATTTACCACCTATGGTATTATACTAGTATTTACCATCCAACACTGGAGGCTAGCCAGGGGTTGCCCAGCAAGCATCGGACCTTGATCCAATGCTGATTTAATGTTGGGCCAGCGTCGTAGACGTTGGCCAAACATTAAATCAGCATTGGTGATTTCATTAAATCAGCATTGGTGATTTTTTTCGTTTTTGCTTGGAGGTTGGATGATGGCCCAAATTCGGTCCCTTTTGGTGAAGTGTGTTGGGCAGTGGTACGGCTGTTAGATTGTTTTTGGTAGGTTATCATAGTTATGATGTGAATGACTTGTTCTGTGCTGTTGGTAGTAGTCGTCAATGTACAGGCAATGAAACAACAACCAGAGCAACTGTTTACTTCAAGAAATATACAGTCATTGCTATTGGCCTTTGAACGACAGTAATGGTTTGTGTGTAAAAAGATGACCACCTATTGTATTGTTTAAAAGCTCCCCGATTCGTTTTAGTCAATATCGTTTTACGTCGCTTTCTGCACAATGAGGCGATATCACGACAGAAGGAAGCCCAAGGCTTGTACCATGCTCTACTCTTATTTCGGAATGACTTCAAGGGTTCTTTATAGTGTAGGCCTACAGTACCATAAACGGCACTGTACACTCCATGCCTTTGAACAGTTTGGAGCACTATATATGCAAAACCACAATGACAGATACCTGGCCCGACCGGGATTCGAACCTGGTACGTCCAGGTTACAAGCCCCAGTCTATACGAATGAGCCATGGGGATTGTTTTAGTACCAACCTCAGTTTCCGTGAAATTCATGGAATAACTGATTTAACGGATTTGTGTATTTTACAGTGCACTTGCGGTAACTTAGAAGTACTTTTGATGGATGATGATGGCTTGGTATTACTGGTGAAAACATATGAGTTTTAACCTCCTTCCAGTGTACGGTTGGATCTCAGCAGTATAACAGTATAATATGGAGCATGTTTATATCTATCAGTATCAGATAACAGTTTAGTTAACCCCGGCCTCCCAAGATAACACTGACTGGGTGTTTGCGCCACAATGTAACTATTTCTCTGGCCCTAATTGCGGCACATCTACACTCGCCGCTATCGGCGTACAGCGCTCTACTGCGTCCTTGGCACGGTGGCGGATTTTCTGTCCACTTGGTGAAGTTATGTGGATGGAGGGAGCGCCGGGAAAGGCGGGCCAGCGTATATCACATTGGCACGGCGTTCACTGGACGTTTTCTTCGTGTCTTCCAAGTAAACACGACCCACTGAACCAATGTTGTTTTGATGTTAGGCCAGCGTCTACGACGCTGGCCCAACATCAAAACACCATTGGTTGATTGCCTGTTGTTTGGTGGGTCTGCCTGCGGCTGCTATGCGTACCGTTATAGCCGGGATGTGGTAGATCCTGAGTCATTGCACGGCATCCGTGTGAGCATGTGTGAGCCAGCCGTGTAACCCACTCAGATCCGTGCTGCCCACCACTTCCCCTCCAAACCCTACTCAGTACAGACACTAACTACAAAGAGACCCAGAGGAAATAGCTGAGCAGAGGATTATAGAGCAGACTGCAACATGTTAGAATTGGGTAAGCTTACAAGCTCAGATAACTGTGATAGACAAGAGTACTTTGTTAACTTTGATTCCCTCTAGTTGTCAGTCCCTGTTTAACACTGGATGCACAGAATCCGTGGCTTCTTCTATCTCACCATTTATCGCGGGCTACATAGCTGGCATAACATCGCCTTGTCTGCAGCTAGGCTGCTGACCTTCACTGAACAAACTCTCTCACGTCTGACTAGCATAGCATTCATCATCAAATGCAACCGTGTTAACAACGCTCAATTAGTTCTATATACCATCTACTGAATGTATACAGTACTGTTATTATTGTAGCTATGCAGTGCTGACATACTGTATAGCCCCGATCATAGCAGTGTACAATAAAAGTATGGTTCATCATTCCGCTTAGTTGACGTTTAAATGACTAGATGATAATTTTGTCTTAGTTTATGTAAAAACAATTGTAACCTTTACAGAAATCTCGGAGGAGTTAGGTGGTTTAACACAATCACTTTCGATAGCTTAAAAACACAACACAACTAGATCGTATGTCGTGTACAAGCTAATTTATGTACATCTAAATGATGACTTTGCCTTTAGGTGAAATGTTATAACTTTTATTTAAGCGATAAATATAAGCCGCTAGTGTCTTAATTTCATAGTACAAAAAGCCAAGATGATATTTAATATAATAGTGGTTCATTTAAATGTAGATTAAGATAGCTGTAACTTATTGCTTCTGGGCAATCATCTAATGCAATCTGTTTAGCAACATTTGTTAAATATCTGGTTTTGCACTGTCATTATTGTATAGATTGCTCATTTTACTCACGGTAGTTTACCAATGGCGACCAAAATTGTACCATTTAAGTCGAAATTATGTTTATGTATTATGCGTCTGCCTACCATAAAAACCGCTTTTTAACAACTTTAAAGCGTTTTGAAAGACACACATGTTATCAGCCGAATTTAAAAACATGTGGACTAATTAATATGAATTTTCTGATTAATATGAATTTTACACTTCAATGAGTGAAAAACATTTTCAAAAACCTTTATTCAACTCTTGCGCTGCTGAATTGTTTGTTTCTATATTCCAAACATTTGCAGTGTTTAAACACATATTTTGTTCCTAAAAACAGTAATTTGATCGGCTAATAAAACGAAGAAAAACGACTATAGTCGTGCTTAGCGGAGAAAGGGTTAATTTAAAGTTTGAATTTTGAAGCAATTTCCAGCTATAAGTCATTTAACCCTTTCAAGACTGAATTTAACATAATCATCTTCATCCACTACAAGCCGCGAATTGCTGTCGCAATTCTCGACTTGTAGTGGATGAAGATGGTTTGAAGTGGGTGAAAAATCAAAGAAAATTGACATGTATTCGTAAACCAGTTTCATGGAAATTTTCATCTAAACTCTTCGTTGTAGGAAAATTAAGTCTGTTTTGAGGGATGTAAAATGATGCTGTAACGCATCGTGAGGGCTTAAATGGTTAATTGTATTATTGGAATAGCTGAGCGTCTATCTCAAACTGTTTGATCAATTCCTGTGATAGTTTTTACTTGGGTTTTAATTTTTTTGTACACCTATAATTTAGGGTCCTGAATACGAGGGTTAAAATGATTAGACCGACAAGCTCGTCTATTGTCGTTTTTTTAATTTGTTTTATTTGCCGATCAAATCACTGATTTTGGCTATGAAACGAGTGTTTAAACATCAACATTTTCAAATGCTTGGTTTCATATTAAACAAAAATGAGGGTTTTTTTACCCACTTTAAATTATTTAATTTAGCGTTCTAAGGGTTAAGTCAAAATACATCTCATTATTAATGGGTGTTACTATTTGCCGGGTGGAATGGTTACCGGTGATTGTGTAAATGCCGGTACGGTAGCGTTTCTCTGGTGTCTGTGTGTTATAAAGTTGACTAGACACAGCTCTAAGGCATATATCTATCCCATGCTGGAGTTACTACAGCGGTAATCCTTCAAATAAACATTCACCTCGTGTACGTAGCGGCCCAGCGATGGCTTAACATTGGGCCAGCGTCAGAGACGCTGGCCCAATGTTGAGCCAACGCTGGGTTATGTGATCGCGGCTATCACTATCTGGATCCTCATAGAGACAGGTACAATGGGAGTCTGGCGGTCTGCCCCGGATACCTGTACTAACTGTTTGGTGTTAGCTAGATACGTCAGAGAGGATGTTATGTGTAGTCAGACACCCAACAAAAACAACCTCTCCAATTTCCACGCATGCCAGCGCTCGCCTAGAGCTACCTGTAGCGCCGTGCGGGCCAGCGTTGGCATGGCGTTTATATGAGGGTCGTGAGCACTGGTGCTTACTGAGAAGAGTAGTCATTGTTGATGCCGCACTACAACATCGTAATACTTTCAGAAAAA
This sequence comes from Flabesymbios commensalis, assembly GCA_964017125.1. NCBI lineage: Eukaryota > Metazoa > Annelida > Polychaeta > Terebellida > Flabelligeridae > Flabesymbios > Flabesymbios commensalis. The sequence continues at coordinate 15,527,765 of OZ024917.1, forward strand.
TTACATTTTCCACTTTAATATAATTGAATGAGATCATTAATTTACGAGATCACAATAGAATAACATTCTCCAGTACGATCTGCTTAATTTACTTGTATGACACAGTGTACTATGATCATAATAATTGCCATCAAATCACCATTTGTTATAATATAAAGGTAGATTAGAATCACATTTTTCATATGTGAATTCTCGAATTTCAAACACTGTTTATTTTTAACTTCAAGCGACAAATTGAGTAATTCAAATTTTCATCCACCGCGATCAAAAACTTAAATCGGTAGAAAATACTGGTAATAATTTAATTTTTGCCGATAAAGCACACATCACACCGTTATTTTATCTGATGATAAGGATTAAAAACAATTTTAGTCGTGTGGTTGAGATATCAGTACACAAGTTACGGGTCTGTTTATCAGCAAGCACGAGACGTTGAGCCAATGCCGGGCTAATGTTGGCCCAGCGTGTAGAAGTGGGCCAAAATTAGCCCACCATTGGCTCAACGTCTCGTGTTTGTTGAGATAGACCTCGTGCACGAAACATTTTGCTCAGTATCGCGTATCGAACGTTGTGTAACCCCCCCCCCATTGCATTTGAATTTAATTATCGAAATATCTGTACATTTAACATGACAAGGGTGTAAGCATGGTAAATGGAGTGAGAAATCGCCAATAAATATTTAGCAAACGAATTGTTACCTGATGCTAGTTTAACCCTTTGACTTCCAGGCCGGGGTGCATGCCAGGATCCAGATATACTGGTGTAGGAGTTCTATTTTTCGTCATTTGAAGCTGGAATTGCTAACGCAATTTCCAGCTTCAAATGACGAAAAATACATAAATGTAGTATATATTTGACGAAAATTTGTGTCATTTTATAATTACGTTCATTGACGAAATTTCCGTCATGTATGGTAGTGAAAAGGTTAAAGCTGGTTCACCATCTACGCCGCTGGCCCAACATATTTTTTCAGAAGTTTCAGTGCGGTGATCGACTTTAGACGGCAGATTCTGACGTCTATAGTGGATTCCCGCACAGAAAGAGTAAAATATTTATAATTGAATGGCCGTATAACAGAGATGGTGATACCCTATTCATATGAAGTAAAGAAATAGCAAACTAAGACATTTGGTCTCCCCCCTTTGCTGACCACGGCATTTACGACAATGTGAGACATGTCACGAAGCAAAAGACACTGTGCAGGCAGTATAGGCTTATACAAGAATATGTCGGCGTTGTAATGGTTGACCCTTTAACCGCCGGTGCCGCATCTATTCGGGTTTTCAATTTTTATTAGCACATTAAGTACCACATTTTAAACATGTTAAAGATAAAAAGTGACATCAACCAGCAAGATTTCAAAAGAGTTGACCTCCATTTTGTCAAATCTGAATAATTTTCACTCACTTAAAGTTGTGGATCGCGTCAGCGAGACACAACTTCAAGTGGGTGAAAATTCAAATTGTATAATTGGCGGTTGAAGGGTTAAACTACCATTGTTTGATCTGTGTGTTTTCTGTGTTGAGTAACGTTTTGGTGTTTGTGTTTCAGGTATGGGTATGATTGTGATTATCGTGGTATGTGTGGGCTTCCTGCTCTTCATGATCGTCCTGGGAGTGATCCGTATACGATCTGCTCATCATCGATCCCAGGAAGTGAGCATGGAAGAGAAGCAAGAGATGGAATGGGACAACTCCGCCTTGACCATCACAGTGAACCCTATGGATCAACCTGCCGGGGTATGTACACCCAGCACATTGTTTGTGTTCAGACCTTTCAGCGCGGGGACCGACTTTATACGTCAGAATCTGACGTCTGTAGACGTCAGATTCTGACGTCTGAAGTCGATCCCCGCGCTGAAAGAGCAAAATAGTTATAATGGTCTAGACCCATAACATAGGTATTCAAATGAAGCGGAAAGACCTAACTAAGACATTTATGATTATTTCAAATTGAATATAACTCTTCGCTTTCTATGGTTGTCTACATTTTTGAGCGTTATAAGGCTTAATATTACACAGTAGTTGTTTTGATATGAGCTCATATAAAAACTATTGATTGTACAGATTCCGCTAGAAACTTGTTGGATTTGACCAGGAAATGTCATTGATGGGTTGTCTTTATGGACTGATATAGCCCCAGATCTCGTATTTTAACATTTTCCGTGGACCCCCCCCCCTTTTGTAGGCTACTCTCTCCCTCTGCTTGGCAATACGCGGCTGGATCCACTTATAAATTCCTGAAATAATATTGTTTACTTATTTGTTTTGTGCGTCGCTACCAGCTGAAATAAAGGTTAGATTACACGTTGTTTTCAATAACTCATTGTAGGGTATGTATGAGGTCATTATGTTGTTGTAGGGTATGTATGAGGTTATAATTATGAGGTGATTGTAGGGTATGTATGAGGTTATAATTATAAGGTCATTGTAGGGTATGTATGAGGGGGAGGCTGAGATGAGTGGCCTGAGAGGAGATGACAGTGACAGTGACGATGACGATGGATCCAGTTACCACGACGAAATAGAAAGCTCGGAAGAAGAGGCTGAAAAGGTAGGCAACCAGGCATAGACAGATGGTCGTGCACAATCACAACCAGACACACCTGGCGGTGCACAATGTTGGACTAAATTTAGACTCGGACAGTGATAGAAGGAGTGTATCTTGTATAAATGAGGACCCAACTTCAAAAAGTCCTCATATTGAAGTATCATCAGATTTTGCTGAGATAATGTCAGCATAATGTAATGGCTCTTCAATATGAGGACTTGTTGATGTTGTGCATCACTCCCTCATTTATACATATAAATATTTATACATGTTGCATTTTAAATCAAAGAAGCCAGCGCGGCTACAGGCCACAAAATGGTGTTTTGTTTTGACAAGGGCCACGCGGACTACCCTCAAAATTGACTATTGGGAGACAGAATGGTTAGAGTAAACGAGGAACTTCTTGTCATAATGTTTCGTTTCGTTTCGTGGTATCATCGTATAATTTACATCTTCGGATAATTATATTCTAAGTAGTGTAGCTCACATTGTTAATAACCCTTTCAGCGCTGGGACCGATTTTAGACGTCAGAATCTGACGTCCATACGAGTTTATTAGACGTCAGATTCTGACGTCAGAAGGCGATCCCCCTCTGAAAGAATTAAAAAATTATAATAGCCGTTGACCCTTTTGTCCCCATGGTTTATGTAAAAACATTACAACGTTGTAAGGGTGATAGGGTCGTATCTGTCACTGTTTAAAGTGGCAGATAAGGCCATCTTACACCCACCCAGGCTACGATAAAGGTTTGCAATTTATAGAGGCTTGGTATTAACCCTCTCAACCCTGAATTCACCATTGTCATCTTTACCCACTACAAGCCGTCGCAATTCGTGACTTGTAGTGGATGAATATGACTTATAGTGGGTGGTAAATGAAAAAAATGTGATGTTATTATTTAAACAATTCCTAGAAAATGTTAGTTCTAAAACCCCTAAGTGTAGGAAAGTAAGTAATTTTTCAGAGATAAAAAATGATGCTTTAATGCATCGTGAAGACTGAAAGGATTAATATGAATTCAGCTAACATGTATATTGTATGTGTTATTTTAGCAGGTGAAAGACAGAGAGCTGGAATGGGACGATTCCACGCTGACCTTCTAGGCTGAGTACTGAATGCTGCCTAGCATTACCACGCACACAACACACACACAGCCGACGTGAGTGTACAACACCATCGCTACTACCACGTGCTGCCGTGTGTCCACAGCCTCATCACAGTCTAAATTCACCACACAGAAACACGACAGTCTGCTCGTAGAATAGCCTGATAATGACACCTGAACAGCCCCCGTGTAAAACTACTCACATTGATGGACTGCTGAAATACACCCCCCCCCCTCTCTCTTCATTCACTGAAAACTAGATTAGGAGCTAGCCAGACCCTTCTTCTGGAGTAACATATGGAGCGCAACAGCTGTGCTTTTATGGATTAACTCAGCGTCCCTTGGAGATATAAGGGTGTATCTGCCACTTTGTGAAATGGAAGATGCTCCCTTTATCTCTAAGGGGTGTCATCTTCATAGAAACAAAATTTCACCCGGACAATTGAAATTAGCTCGTCTTGGTTGATAACCTCTGCTATTTGAAAATATATGACAAAACAGAGAGTATATGATTCATGGCTGACAAGTTTTATTCCGTGCAATTGAATTGCCGCTTTATATAGAATATAATTTGAGGTACTGTTAATTGTTATCAAATAGCATTGTGATTGACATTCTCCACTCAAATTGTGATATACTTATATATAGTGATATTGTGCACCAACTGCCCATTGAAGCAAATATTTACCTCATTTGCGACGCACATACTTTTATTTGTACCCTATTTGATGAAGAGCAGAAGTTAATTCCTCCACACGAACAGGCTGTCTCCAGATCACCCGGATTCCCCTACATTGTCACAACTGAGCACATTTCATCTAGAAAGAGCATTCATATACAGATCGCCCGCGCGGATATAAGAGGGATATTTAGGGCTCAAGACCTACGGGTGACTTTGTAGCCAGTGTCACTACAATAAGGTGTATTCATGATGATGATAATAATAATGACAAGTTTCTGTAATTATCAGTGTATGTAATATATACTACTTGGGTGTGGATATTCTTCTCTAGGAGCTATTTTTGCATGTAGGCCATTGATTGAATAATAATTATGTACAGTTTGAGCAATAGTGGAAAGTGGCTTCGTTTGGTTGAATAGTTGAAATCTTGACATACCATGTATGGTGATGGTATAGGGATATATATCGATGATGATGATATAAGGATATACATTTCGTCCCTTTGGATATGAAAGGGTGTATCTGCCACTTGATAAAGTGGCAGATACACCCTTTCATATCAAAAGGGGCGATTTAATTAAATCTATGATGCTGGGTATAAGGATAGATATTTATGATGATTGTATATGGCCGGCCCTGCTTGTTCAAAATCTGTCATTCTCCGCGACGAGGCCATCTTTTGCTGTGTGAGATCTAAACGCTATCGCTAATTGTCCGTGATATATGAAAATTATCGTCATGCGCGTCTCGTCCTGTGAACCTTACAACTAAAGGGTCCCATATTAATACACATCTAATTATGTTGTTTAGCTGCACGCTTTATTTGACGTGAGGTATATTTATCAACAATCAAATTTCGTGATGTAGGTGGGAGTCTTTGATGATCTTTGATATCGAAAGAAATACATATAACTTTGTCATTAGATTCGGATCCAATTTCAACCTACTTTTATTTTTTCACACTTCTATTGCGGGTACCGACTGACTCTAGACGTCAGATTATGACGTTCAAGTCGATCCCCACGCTGAAAGTGTAGAATATTTCTTATGACCGTGGACCCATTACATATGTATTCAAATGAAGCAAAAAATGCTAATTAAGACATTTATGATTATTTTAAATAAAAAAACCCTTGTCTCTACAGTTCATAAAAAAAAATGAGCGTCTTAAAGCTCAAGCCTGACTAATCCATAGTCATCTTCATCCACTACAAGCCACGAATTGCTGGTGAAAAATTAAAAGAAAATTGCCATGTATTGGTAAACCAGTTGCATGGAAATCTCGATTCGAAAACCCTTGGTTGTAGGAAAATTAAGTCTGTTTTTAGGGATGTAAAATGACGCATTAATGCATCGTGAGGTTTTCTCATCTTGCATGGAATGGAAAAGAGCGTTTGTTACACTGCAATCCTGGCTGGCAGAGCATTCTATTCTGCTTCTCCTTCACTTTGTTAACCAGGCCAGTTAGCTTCTTAGCGTTTACATTTCTTCTTGTCACACTAGACGAGCCCTCACACGAGGGGGTCAAGGCGGCCAATGTCGGATATCGTGTTGGAGAACGTCTTTTATGCTCTTTATTGTTGAAATATAAAACAATCATGAAGCTATTGTACTATTGTACCCTTTTGTGATGTATAAAGTATTTACAAAAAAAAAAGAGTTCTGATGATATCACGTGTTCCGGTTCAGCGGTTATTGTCAATATATTGATAGCGTGGTATCTGTTTGCACTGGTAATAACCTCGTATGGTGTACTATATTATTGCATTTAAGCACAGCCCTGATAAATTAACTACCATATATATTTCATTAATTTGTATCATTTATTTACATGCAGTAAGTTAGCTTTAAAAAGCACAAATTAGTAGTCATTTGTGTTACCGTAGTGCTTATGAATAATTATATATAACACTACCAAATGGTAATATACACCGAAAATCTTAATTAACCGTTTTGCACAAATTATGAAGCCATGTGAAATGGTTCACATCTGCAGATAATTATTGAATTGATCATTGTAAAGTCACTTGATGTTTCAATATAAAATAGCACTTTCCCTTGCGATCAAATGGTCGCAATTGTTGCTTTACAAGTAGCATGTGAGACCCTTTGATCCTTCAGGGGAAATTAATATGCTTGCTCTCCGGCACAAAATCTCCCTGACCGTTTTCTTTTGAGTGAATTTGTATGATATACAGCTGTGTACCTATTAATATTACCACGGCTTGGAGAGCTAATATTTGTACAGTTTGTATGTAAAGTGTATATGTCGTGTCCATCTAATTATTCATTTCCCTTAGTTATGTTGAGTCTTAATAATATAATTATTATGTAGATTTATTTTATGACATTCCATTAGAAACTGTTAACTGCACAATTTTGAGCTGCTTGTTTATGGTTTGTTCTACTATTGGCTTTTAGTAGATTTATTGTGGTTGGCTTTATTTCATTATTTTTTTCAGTACTGTGATATACATTTGATATTTATATTTCCTTCATCTTTGAATTGAATAAGAAATTCTACATCGTTGATTTTTTTATTGACATTATTTGTCACATTCTCGGTGATATGCAAGCTGGAGAACAAAATTGCTAGATGTCTTTTAAACTTTGATATCAATCCACATGACCACTGATAATGAGGATTTTAACCAGTTAATTTTAAACATTTCAACGGATTAGAGAAACAGAGTTGGCATTTTCAGTGTGATGTGCTTTTCTGCAAACGCAATCTGTTTCAAGCATCACGAAAAAATCTGATGACAAAAGGTGCCTAATCAATTGGACATGCATTGATTTTCAGTAACACACCATATTATGTGAATAGAGGATCTGATAAACAGTCAACTAAACTAGGTTGATATCGTCATTGCGAGTGTAATACTAGTGTTATACGATGTGTTCTGTTATCTGTGTCTGACCCTTTCTATATTGGCGTGGAGTTGTTTATACCCCTAGAGCTCTAAATGTCCACTATCATAGTGTTTCTGTGTTGTTATTAACACTTGTCTAGGACCATATTTCAAAAGTGGAAGATGTCTCGAATCTGCGACATTGAGAAAAGATGCGACGCAGATTTAGCAAATCCAAGTATTTTTCAGTCACTTATTGTGGATCGCTTTAGCGAGACACAACTTCAAGTGATTGAAAATTTAAATTGAATTTATTTCCAAGCTCTAGGGGAGATAACGGATCTGCCTTCCCTGGCAATCCGAGTGACAAGCCTATACCGTGGACTCCATGCCTCCATCATATCTACCTGCCTACCATAGCATTGCGCTAGTGTCCTTTTCTGTTGTTTTCTACCTAATAATTGTCACTGTAGAATGTACAGGGGTGCTGCCCTGCCTGCTTGTCATGTCCTGATTCTGGTACAATGCTGGCTGAATCATGGGCCAGCTGGTCCGTCATTGATCCAGCATTGTGCCAACGTGTCCTATGTGTGCTGGGATGGGTCACCGCTCAACAGAACGTAAGCTACATCTAAGAAAGCACCACTGAAGGAAAATAAATGTCAGTGTTCTTTAAATGGTTGGTGTTGAATAAGCGACGAAACAACAGCGTTTTGGAATCTCTAAGATTGAAGCCTGAGTTTGAATGTTGTTAGAACCACACCGCCTGGATAGAGAGCTATAAATACATCATGGCATGAAAAGCAGGGAGTGCGTTTTTTACAAAAAAATATTTAAAATTTGCTGCTGCTGTTTTAAATTTATTTATTTAAACTATAAATCCACAATAGCTGAATTAGTGATTTTCAGGATTGAGTGACTATGTCGTAGTGTAGTTTGCTGCTGGACTGCCTCAATTCATCATCTATTAGACCAGAGAGAAGAACGTATCTAATCGGCGTGTTATGTCGAAACTCTCTTTATTTTCACAGTAACTTACAATTACCTTTAAATTGGTCTGTTCATTTCTTTCAGAAGGAGCGAAGTAAAAGTGTGATGCGATTTTTTTCAACATTTGACCAATCAAAAAAAACACCTAAAATTAGATATTTACTTTTTGTGCTGCCGTAGGCCTAATCTAAAAAAAATAGTTATTTTTGTTCTATTTGACACCAAAATGTATTCGATTTAGGCACATACTTCTACTGAAAAAAAATGCTGCCAACCTGATTCTTTGAGAATATGTTACGATGTATTGTATTGAAGTCATCAGGAAGATGATTGTGTACCACCGGAGGCAGTCCTACGGATCCGATGTTGGTTGAATGCTCGACGACCGTCTGCGACGCTGGCCCAACATTGATCCAACATCGGTCACCAAACTAGATGACGTCTACTTAACACTTCTATTTTCACACATTGTCTTTGTTTTGTACATTTGTCTTCCTCTCTTGATGGAAATAAACGGCGCCATTGTCACAAGTTGTCTTTTTATTTTACTCTTTTGAACCTTATATTATCCACACCATTTCACCGATAAATGATAGATATGTAGACTGCATATGGAAGCCAAATGGCAGCATCCCAGTAAACACAAAACATTTATATAACATTTGTACAAGGTTGGACCAAGGTCGAAGACGTTGGGCCGACGTTGTACAAATTCTATACGGATGTTTTGTGTTTACTGAGATCTGCTTACTTCGTAAGCATATCTCTTACTAGGTTACAGCTGATGCTGCTTTTTACACTTGCACGGCCTTCACTGGTGTCTAGTGAAAATATGACCTTGCTCTTAAAATATCCACCTTAACCTAGGTAATTATTATGTTTTAAAAATGTAGTTGTATTGGTAATGCTAAACATTCAAAGCCGCTTCCCTTTTACCAAATGCCATTTCCCCTTTAGCGGGACAAATAATTAACAAAAATCGCGTTAAGAAAACTATTATTCTGTCTTATTCGTAGAAGCTGTAACATAGTCCATTAATTTTTTAAATAAAATTGCTAATTAAGAAGATAATATCAACACGATCTTTATCAAAGGCCTGATATAATTTAACGACATCAATTCTTAACTCCTGGTTGAATCTGGCATGTTGAAAAATGCTGTAATGACTGTAGCTTCTGATAAGGCCACATAATACAGCTTATGTAATAATATAGTTATCAGATTGTGATAAAAACATAAAATTTCACACACTGTTGCCAACATTAGCCCAGTATTTGGTTACCGTCTGTATTTGGAGCCACGCTGAATGTGGGGCAGCGTCACAGACTGGGGGCCACCATTAACCCAGGTTTGGTTCAAAGCATCATGCCGGTATATGCTACGCAAGCATACCATTGACCCAGAAATGTGTTGGTGTAACTTGCATTATTCTGATGCGGGTCATTGTGTACGACGCTGTCCAACATTTAAACGTCATTGGGGCGTTGTATACTATGTACACGCCCTGCCACCAACATGAAGTACTGACCAGGGTCGAATGGATACTGGCCCAACATTTAACAGACATTGGATCGATGTCAGCTTGTACTCTGTGGACACACCATCACCAACAGAAAGCCCTATCAAGTGTACTGTTAAATGGTCACTGGCCAGAGCCGGCGACCGTTGACCATCATTAAGCCAGCATTGAGTTGAGGTGTTGTGTTTGCTGAACATAGTGTAGTAGGCGACGTGGCCGCTGATACGCGTCCACTTAGTAGGAGTCTCACTGACCTGACCCTTTCACCAACATTTAAATTAGATAGTTAAAATACATATACTTAGCAGAAAAGGAACACAACAACACTATATAGATATACTGTTCAAAATATCCCATATCCTTCAAGAAACTGAAATACACCCCTCATTACTCATGTTACTAGGTTATTGAAAATGAGTATCTGCCAGTTTTTTTTATCTGAGTCACCCACAGTAATGCGTATGACCCATTGCTGAATGTTGCACTGCCAAAAAGAGTTGACCCATGCATTCCTCCATTGACTGGTGTCACTCACTTGTGGCCGCTTGGCCTCAATGGGTAACGTTAGTGTCCGTGCAGAAACACACGTTTTTCTACCCACATGGATCTTCAGTGCTTTATTTGTTCATATCTTTCCTATTGTGGCCTATCAGAGGCAGGCTTGGGGCGAGTACTGGACAAAAGTACTCGAGTACAAGTACAAGTACTTGAAAAAATGACAAGTACAAGTACTGGATTTTCAAAATCACTTGAGTACAAGTACCGAGTACTTTCGTTGTAAACTCTAATTAATTACATGAAATTTATTAAATAAATAATTGATTATAATATATGTTACTTCATGTTGATAGGCCTATATGCGACCCGATCTGGCAAAATGTGTTTGAAGTGTCGACTCATATTTTCGGAGTCAAACACGCTACAGAGTTGTGTGATATACAATTTTAAAGGTAATTTTGTGTTGGTGCGGGATATCTTATTAACTCCAATATTTAAATGACTCATTTTGTCAGGTCGGGTCACATACAGATATATATGAGTGGTGAAAATAATATTTTATGGAACAGGGCTATTTTTGCTATTGCATGATGCCATGTCCCAGCGAGTAGTATAATATCGCATAAATGTCCAATCAGTATACAAAGTATTGTATGCTACATGTCGGCCTAATATTTGGCGAATCAAAATAAATAAATAAGTACGTCATGCCAGTATGCAAATTGTCTGTGTCTGAAGCTTTACCTTGCATAACACGCAATAGCTTCAAAACTTGCAGTAGTCCTAATGATGGTAAAATTGTGGGCCAGTGCCGCCAGCATCTGGCCGCCACTGTAATACACGTTTAAATGAGACGCACATTGTGTCATGGAAAAGATCAAGGCTATTAAAGGTATACGGATCACAATTCTGCCCTGAAAATCCAAAAGGCAGTATCTGCTTACTTGTAAAGTAAACAGAACTGCCTTTTGGCTTTGCTCGACAGAATTGTTTCGCGATAACAGACACACTTTAGTTGCTGGTGACTGTGATATCAAATCAAATGTATTACAATAAGGCATGTATATCCGTACAAGATTCAGCCCGGGCATACGCTGATAAATTAGCCTATTATTATTATACAAATATATTTGTATGCATTTTATAGGAGGAGCACCTCACTGTTGTAGGCTATATATTTTTATACTCGGTCCGTCATCACATTTCGGGGACGGAAAGGGTTATAGAAAGCCGCCGCAGGCCTCCAATTGACTCATTTTGTACCCTCACACCTTTAACCCTTACGCGACACTAACGTGTTCAATTATATTTTTTTCTAATTTGCAGCTATAATTGCTGACTCAATTTCTAGCTTCAAATGACAAACTACACAATCACAATGTTATAAAATAGACAAATCAAAAAAACAATTTTTTGACTTACCTGCTGCTTACTGGTGACCTGACGCAATGTATATATATATATTGTACATTTTAGGGTAATTTAATTCACTAGACACCTGACGCCTTGTAAACTTGTGTAGAATCTCGTCTACTTTTATTTTTTTCTTGTTTTTAGTATGTACAGCGATCCGATTTTTTTTGTATGAACCGCTTTATGAATGATTTGTAATAATGATATATAAAAAATAGTGGTGTACCGCAGTTAAAGGGTGGTGCTTGCCGTCTAATTACTTTGGTCATCTTTGTTTGAACAGTACTGTTATATCATGTGTTAATCTTGCTGGTTAATTCTTGGCCCAATGTCTTGGACATTGGCCCGGCATTGTAAGAGCAATGTAGATAAGACGTCGCATTGTCGCGGTCGTGTTTTTTGATACTTACACAACATTGGTACTGAGTTGTATGAGCTATGGCAGTTTTAATATATCTTAGTTCACACCGTGTCTCAACTGCTTTATAAATATAACAGTTATAAACTATTTGTTCACTCAAGTGACAATATTTGTCCGGTGCTGGGGAAATGTCGGCTAAGTGTCTACGCAATTAGGCCAATATTGTGCAAATAATATGCAAATACCGATCGATCGTCCCAGCAAACACTATAAATTTAACCTATTGTAATCTTGATACACAGTCGTCAGCGTTGGCCCAACATTATACCACCATTGGTTCAATGCCTCGTGTTTTCTGGGGCTTAGCTGCGAAGAACGAGGTGTTATAAGTGTGATTCTTAAATAGCGCGACATTATTGTTGAAATCACGCCTCCCCTTTAATGATTACTAGTCCTACCGTATATGACAGTCACTTGTAAATGTTCTATATCAACATATTTTCCTGTTTTCCAAAGAAACGTCTCTTGTCTTTTTTTTTAAGAATAGCTATTTAATTATCTTATTACCTACACGAGGATACTAGTATATACAAGGCAGAACAAACAATTAGCAGCATGATATTGTAAAAGACGTGCACTTTTGTTATAAGTTGATGTAAGTAATTGGACTACATGTAGTTCTGAAATAATTTCAAAGTATTTATTAAATCATTTTTCAATATAATAGTTAAAGGTTCCTACATTGAAGTATATTCTGGTATAGAGTTTCCAAAACATGACTTTCAGTTTAATTATGATACAAATTGCCGCATATAGGCCTATGTGGTCATACTGCCTCATTCGGGACTCTCATATAATATGTTTTAATGATTGTATCTCCGAATGATATTCAAACTGTCGCCATTTGAATTTGTGTAAACACGCCATATGCTAATTTTAGTCACGTGAACGTGGCGTACGAAAGCCGAGCGAGCAGGACACAACAGTTCAGTTGTAAACACATCATCCACACCATCCACATGTCATCAAACAAGAGGGAAATCTCTGCTGCTATTATACAATGTGGGGTGTGTTGAAATCCGTCAATCGGCATCTAGCCAAAGGCCTAATCAACAATATCAATTATATTCGCCCACAATACCTTATATAACTCCACATTCCTTCCCCTGATTGAACAACATAAGACGCAGACACAACAAATCAACCCACGTGACCAAGCCTACTACTGAGAACCAACACATTTCCAATGACTAGGCTATTATTATTGAACTAAGGTGTTTTCTTAATTTCCAATGCACACAGTGTATTTTAAGGTAGGGTCTAAACTGATAAGTGTACATAAATGATATAGGCCTACAACTCGTGTAGGCCTACAGTAGTGGCCAGTAGTCTACTACACAGTAAAACCGCACAGTAACTGATTATGCGTACCATATATGGTGATGACAGAGGTAGCTGGTCACAGCCCGTGACAGAAACGAGATGCTGAGGGCATGCTGCATGTAGTGCTGTCTCTGCGGAGCGATAGTGAATGATTTCTCTGAGCAATCTTTTTTTATCTAATTTATAATATTGGACTAGGCCCACTATAACACCCACTTAAAATGCCACCAGACAACAACTCATCGTCATCTCTGAGACTCTGTGTCAGTGGGAACACACGCCTGAGAGTTTTGACAGCTCAGGGCGGTCAGCCACACACCACACATATGGCGCATGTATAGGCCTACATCATATCACGTGGTGTCTGGCGGGCTTTACATAACCTGCCAACGCAGTTGTAGCTGCAGCTAACCACACATTGGTGTCGAGTTTGTCGCAGACAGCATCGGGCTTCTATCTACATGATCTATATAGGTTCCTATCTCAATTCAAGTAAGACATATCATCTAACAGTAATAACGTACTGTAGACTGCTCGACTTTGAAAAACGCTAGGCTCACTTGAAAAATCATAAACCTAGGCCTATGATCATGACTCTGTCATTGCTTGTCATGCTTGTTTGTTTACTGAGCTGTCAGAAATAGACAAGCCTACATCACATGATCAGCACATGACATGCATGATCTATGATACCACGCTAAGTGTGGGCCACAGTGGAGAATGGTTGAATGACAATACTGCGTTTTAAAGTCCTTTTGGCGGCGATATTGATCAAAATAAATATCAATAATAGACAAACCAGGCCTTATAGCCAATTTTATATTCTGGTTACTTCGAAGTATGTACCTTTAAACAGATGGTAAAATAATCATTAACTGAATGTTTCATATCCCTCTATAGTGATTTGTCTGTGAGCTATTTTGAATCAATTTAAGATGACTAGTACTCGTGAAGTACTCGTAAGTACTCGTTAAAAGTACTTTTATTTTAAAAAGTACTTGAGTACAAGTACGAGTACAAGTACCGACGAGTACTGCAAAATCGGTACTCGAGTACCAAAGTACCGAAGTACCAAGTACTTTGGCCCCAAGCCTGATCAGAGGTGATACGTGAAGAAACAGGCTCACGCTGCACAATTATTGTCAAACGAGTCATTTCATCAACCCATCGTTTTTGCACAAATGAACTTGAACTTATTCTGAAAAAAAGATTTTTTGTTCCCCCACCATAGCCCGCATAATTGCTCAATTTCAGATCACCAGCATATTGGGATCATGATCAGCTGGCCTATGACCTTGGAAGTTGACTTTCTTCAATTTGAAGGTCATTTGTCCGTTATTGATGTCAAAATGCGGATACACAACAACATTACTTAAATCAATCGAAAGGTTTTGAGTGAATTACACGAAATAAGAACATTTCGAAATTGTTGCGTTTCATTTTGTGCAAAGTATTAATCCAACAATGCATCAATGACGGGCCAGCGTCGCAGAGAGTGGCCCAGCTTTTATTTGGACAGTAGAAACCTTTGAGATGCTACATTTCACAAGAAAAATAACATTTGTATTTACAGAGGGGATATACCACCAAATGGCACAAGTATCCCAATTGTTTCATATGTTCCAAGTGTCTCATATATATCCCAAGTTTCCCAGAGTCACAAAAAGCCCATGTGCCCCAAATGTCCCATGTGTCTCAAATAGCCCACATGTCCTAAAGTATTCCAAAGTGTCCCAAATATTCCATGTGTCCCAAATGTCTCATGGGTTCCAAATGTACCATGACTGTGTCCCAATTTCCCATGTGTGACTGCCCCAAATGTCTCAATTGTCCCATCTACATCTTTTAGCTATCAACCTTTATGCTGTGGGAGGGGAGGCAGCCCCAGCTTTTGTTTACAAAAACGGTGACCCGTCTAGTTATGTTTTAGTATTATATCATTATTATTGACGCAAAAAACAATACAAATTATGATAATGTTCAAAAAAATTATTTAAAGATGACCTATCGCCTCCTATATGGTATGAAATAATTCTTGCCAAATATGGGTGTGATAAATGATCACTTGTGGGAATCTCTGTGACGTCATAGATTATGATGTGACGTCATACATTGTGACGTTTTTTCCGAGAGGGTCACATATAAGGAAACAATCGTGTCCCATCTTGTGGCAACTTTGATTTATTTGTCACAAAACTATTCATAACTATATAGGCTACTGGGTGATAGGTCACCTTTAAATTATACCAACGGTTCCTTTGCGTGCATACATTGATCAATTGAAGCTAAGAACAAAGAAATTTCAATCCGTAAATTATCGTAATTAGCATATTTCCAAAATGGCTGCCATAACCTAGGTGAAATGAAAATCTTGTGATTACATCTTGCATTTTTAGTAGATCACCAATATTGGCATATCTTGTATCTTCTTCAAGAATATCATATCATCTGTATTCATAACTATATCTACATAATTATTATAAAGCTTAAAGCTGCTCCTTGGGATGACATCAATTTTCGTTTTTAGTTTTGTAATGAAGTAGTGTATCCCTCAGATCATGATTTTATTTTTTTCAGAGTTTTTAGATTTTTAAAAATATTTTTTATCAACATTTCTATGAAACCGCTTAAAACCCAAGTAAACTTTTTGTATACCTAAACACTATCTCAAGGACGGTTGAATGTTCCTACAGCATTGGGCCATATGTTGATGTCGTCGGCCCAGCGTTGGGCAGACAATCAGTGCTGCAGGTGTATCCCCCCATGTCCTGACTATAAGACACCAATTAGCGGCGATTGCTTTGATGTCACGGTCCAAGACGTGGCAATATGTTGTGTAAAGTGCTGTATATTGCTGGCTTGTTTTGTTTACATGGCAATATCCGACCTGGAAATATAACTATTTCACTCTTTTGCGGTGCTTTAAAACTGTTTTTTTTATTTTTTTTTGTATTTGCAGTTAAGATCAGTAGGCTATATAGCTTCATATCAATTAATTTTTCAAAATTGACAAAATTGAAAATGTCTCATCCCACGGGCAACACAATCAGGCTATAATCATAAAAAAATCAGTATTTTTATTTTGCCTTCTTAATATGACCATATGATGTAAACATGTCCATAGACTAGAACTGCATACGTTTTAAAAATTTTGTGTGGCGCATTTAGCAGTTAAGCGAGATATAAAAACGAAATTCCCGTATTTCTTATTTGTTGTCCAAAATAATAGATCGAGAATTGCGTCTTTACTTGTCGCTTAACTGGTAAATCAACTATCTATTATCCCTTTTTATTAAAGGTACATACTTCGAAGTAACCAGAATATAAAATTGGCTATAAGGCCTGGTTTGTCTATTATTGATATTTATTTTGATCAATATCGCCGCCAAAAGGACTTTAAAACGCAGTATTGTCATTCAACAAATCTCCACTGTGGCCCACACTTAGCGTGGTATCATAGATCATGCATGTCATGTGCTGATCATGTGATGTAGGCTTGTCTATTTCTGACAGCTCAGTAAACAAACAAGCATGACAAGCAATGACAGAGTCATGATCATAGGCCTAGGTTTATGATTTTTCAAGTGAGCCTAGCGTTTTTCAAAGTCGAGCAGTCTACAGTACGTTATTACTGTTAGATGATATGTCTTACTTGAATTGAGATAGGAACCTATATAGATCATGTAGATAGAAGCCCGATGCTGTCTGCGACAAACTCGACACCAATGTGTGGTTAGCTGCAGCTACAACTGCGTTGGCAGGTTATGTAAAGCCCGCGCTGCCGCCAGACACCACGTGATATGATGTAGGCCTATACATGCGCCATATGTGTGGTGTGTGGCTGACCGCCCTGAGCTGTCAAAACTCTCAGGCGTGTGTTCCCACTGACACAGAGGCTCAGAGATGACGATGAGTTGTTGTCTGGTGGCATTTTAAGTGGGTGTTATAGTGGGCCTAGTCCAATATTATAAATTAGATAAAAAAAGATTGCTCAGAGAAATCATTCACTATCGCTCCGCAGAGACAGCACTACATGCAGCATGCCCTCAGCATCTCGTTTCTGTGACGGGCTGTGACCAGCTACCTCTGTCATCACCATATATGGTACGCATAATCAGTTACTGTGCGGTTTTACTGTGTAGTAGACTACTGGCCACTACTGTAGGCCTACACGAGTTGTAGGCCTATATCATTTATGTACACTTATCAGTTTAGACCCTACCTTAAAATACACTGTGTGCATTGGAAATTAAGAAAACACCTTAGTTCAATAAAAATAGCCTAGTCATTGGAAATGTGTTGGTTCTCAGTAGTAGGCTTGGTCACGTGGGTTGATTTGTTGTGTCTGCGTCTTATGTTGTTCAATCAGGGGAAGGGATGTGGAGTTATATAGGGTATTGTGGGCGAATATAATTGATATTGTTGATTAGGCCTTTGGCTAGATGCCGATTGACGGATTTCAACACACCCCACATTGTATAATAGCAGCAGAGATTTCCCTCTTGTTTGATGACATGTGGATGGTGTGGATGATGTGTTTACAACTGAACTGTTGTGTCCTGCTCGCTCGGCTTTCGTACGCCACGTTCACGTGACTAAAATTAGCATATGGCGTGTTTACACAAATTCAAATGGCGACAGTTTGAATATCATTCGGAGATACAATCATTAAAACATATTATATGAGAGTCCCGAATGAGGCAGTATGACCACATATATGCGGCAATTTGTATCATAATTAAACTGAAAGTCATGTTTTGGAAACTCTATACCAGAATATACTTCAATGTAGGAACCTTTAATATATTTCTATTCTAATCAACTAATAAAAACGGAGTGAAAATTAAATTTTATATCAACGTTGCCACAATGCCTTGTACCCATTGGGCTGGCATCTCAAAGATCAATCCAAGTCTAGTATTCCACCCCCGACCAATCGAAGAGTGGTTCAGTCTGTCACATGGCGAGATTAGCCAATCACCGCCGTCATTCAGTTGTTATTTAAATTAGACTTGGGCCTATGCTCAATGGTTAATTTGATGTTAGTCTGATATTCGGAGTGTGCATATGTAGGCCCGGGGTGTCGGCAGTGTAGCATAAAAACAAAGTGTAACTTTGAATAACTTGACTGTTCTGTGAAGATATCTAGGCAGTACAATAAAATCTATGATATTAAAGGGACTGGCCAACGGTAAAATCATCAAAATTCGGTGATTTTATTTTGGCTTCTTATTATGACCATATGATGTAAACATGTCCATAGACTAGAACTGCAATTTTTTTTAATTTTTGTGCTACGCATTCACCAGTTAGGCTAGATATAGAGACGAAATTCCTGATTTCTAATTATTGACAACCATGTCAAAAATTAAAAATACGGGGATTTCGTCTCTATATCTAGTCTAACTGGTGAATGCGCAGCACAAAAATTAAAAAACTTTTGCAGTTCTAGTCTATGGACATGTTTACATCATATGGTCATATTAAGAAGCCAAAATAAAATCACCGATTTTTTTTATTATTTTAGCCTGGGACTGTCCCTTTAATGGTTTTGCCCAAAGGCCTACTATTCGACATTGTATAAAAATAGCTCAACATTCTGGCGGTATCGACACAATATTGAAGATATCGTAGGTGACCAGGTGACATATCAAAGACTACTAAAGCTCACTGAAACATATACTTGTTCATCTAGTGTGGTCCGACAGACTAAAATATTGTTTTATCTCTGTCGAAAACACAGATATCGAGTGCATAGCCTGAGTTGAACTTCATTCACCAGATGGAGCTACTATAGCACCAACCTAGATTCCTTTCGAGTCAGGCTATTGTATGCCGATCCTGGATATTTCCTGTGTGGGCTGGCTATTCTGTGAAACGCAGTGACGTCACTCGGTGAAAACAAGGTTATATAAGACCCCCTCCCCCATACTTCATTGTTTTAGCCAGCTCGGTGAAAACATAGGAGGTCAAGGTCATTGAGTTTGTGGCTATTGTATGTAGAGCCTAACTAACTAATGTGTGGCTATTGTATGTAGAGCCTTGTTAACACATGTGTGGCTATTGTATGTAGAGCCTGCTAACTCATATGTGGCTATTGTATGTAGAGTCTTACTAACTCACATGTGGTTATTGTATGTAGAGCCTTGCTAACTCACATGTGGTTATTGTATGTAGAGCCTGACTAACTCACATGTGGCTATTGTATGTAGAGCCTGTTAACACATGTGTGACCATTGCATGTAGAGCCTGACTAACTCATGTGTGACTATTGTATGTAGAGCCTTACTAACTCATGTGTGGCTATTGTATGTAGAGCCTTGCTAACTCATGTCTGGCTATTGTATGTAGAGTATGACTAACTCATGTGTGACCATTGCATGTAGAGCCTGACTAACTCATGTGTGACTATTGTATGTAGAGCCTGTCAACTCATGTCTGGTTATTGTATGTAGAGCCTTGTTAACTCATGTGTGGCTATTGTATGTACAGTCTGACTAACTCATGTGTGGCTATTGTATGTAGAGCCTGACTAACTCATGTGTGACTATTGTATGTAGAGCCTTGCTAACTCATGTGTGGCTATTGACGTGGAGTATGACTAACTCATGTGTGGCTTTTGTATGGAGAGCCTGACTAGCTCATGTGTGGCTATTGTATGTAGAGCCTTGTTAACTCATTTGTGGCAATTGTATTTAGAACCTGACTAACTCATGTGTGGCTATTGTACGTAGAGTATGACTAACTCATGTGTGGCTATTGTATGTAGAGTCTGACTAACTCATGTGTGGCTATTGTATGTATAGCCTTGCTAACTCATATGTGGTTATTGTATGTAGAGCCTGACTAACTCATGTGTGGCTATTGTATGTAGAGCCTTGCTGACTCATGTGTGACTATTGTATGTAGAGCCTTGTTAACTCATGTGTGACTATTGTATGTAGAGCCTGTCAACTCATGTCTGGTTATTGTATGTAGAGCCTTGTTAACTCATGTGTGGCTATTGTATGTAGAGCCTTGCTGACTCATGTGTGGCTATTGTATGTAGAACCTGACTAACTCATGTGTGGCTATTGTACGTAGAGCCTGACTAACTCATGTGTGGCTATTGTATGTAGAACCTGACTAGCTCATGTGTGGCTATTGTATGTAGAGCCTGACTAACTCATGTGTGGCTATTGTATGTAGAGCCTGACTAACTCATGTGTGGCTATTGTATGTAGAGCCTGACTAGCTCATGTGTGACTATTGTATGTAGAGCCTTGTTAACTCATGTGTGGCTATTGTATGTAGAGCCTTGTTAACTCGTGTGTGGCTATTGTATGCAGAGCCTGACTAACTCATGTGTGGCTAGCCTTGTTAACTCATGTGTGGCTAGCCTTGTTAACTTGTGGCTATTGTATGTAGAGCCTGTTAACTCATGTGTGGCTATTGTATGTAGAGATCAACTCATGTGTGGCTATTGTATGTAAGACCTTGTTAGTTCATGTGTGGCTATTGTATGTATAGCCTTGTTAACTCATGTGTGGCTATTGTATGTAGAGCCTTGTTAACACATGTGTGGCTATTGTATGTAGAGTATGACTAACTCAAGTGTGACTATTGTATGTAGAGTCTGACTAACGCATGTGTGGCTATTGTATTTATAGCCTTGCTAACTCTCATGTGGTTATTGTATGTAGAGTCTGACTAACTCATGTGTGACTATTGTATGTAGAGCCTTGCTAACTCACATGTGGTTATTGTATGTAGGGTCTGACTAACTCGTGTGTGGCTATTGAACGTAGAGCCTGACTAAGTCATGTGTGGATATTGTGTGTAGAGCCTGGTTAACTCATGTGTGGCTATTGTATGTAGAGTCTGACTAACTCATGTGTGGCTATTGTATGTATAGCCTTGCTAACTCACATGTGGTTATTGTATGTAGAGTCTGACTAGCTCGTGTGTGGCTATTGAATGTAGAGCCTGACTAACTTATGTGTGGATATTGTGTGTAGAGCCTGGTTAACTCATGTGTGGCTATTGTATGTAGAGTCTGACTAACTCATGTGTGACTATTGTATGTAAAGCCTTGATAACTCACATGTCGTTATTGTATGTAGAACCTTGCTAACTCATGTGTGGCTATTGTATGTAGAGTCTGATTAACTCATGTGTGGCTATTGTATGTAGAGCCTGTTAACTCATGTGTAAGAATTGTATGTAGAGCCTGACTAACTCATGTGTGACTATCGTGTGTAGAGTCTGACTAACTCACATGTGGTTATTGTATGTAGATTCTGACTGACTCATGTGTGGCTATTGTATGTAGAGCCTTGCTAACTCATGTGTGGATATTGTATGTAGAGCCAGGCTAACTCATGTGTGACTATTGTATGTAGAGCCAGGCTAACTCATGTGTGACTATTGTATGTATGGCCTGCAAACTCATGTGTGGCTATTGTATGTAGAATCTACCTAACTCATGTGTGGATATTGTATGTGGAGCCTATATAACTCATGTGTGGCTATTGTATGTTGAGCCTGTTAACTCATGTGTGGCTATTGTATGCAGAGCCTGTGAAATCATGTGTGACTATCGTGTGTAGAGCCTTGCTAACTCACATGTGGTTATTGTATGTAGAGTCTGACTAACTCGTGTGTGGCTATTGAATGTAGAGACTGCCTAACTTATGTGTGGATATTGTGTGTAGAGTCTGACTAACTCATGTGTGACTATTGTATGTATAGCCTTGCTAACTCGCATGTGGTTATTGTATGTAGAGCCTTGCTAACTCATGTGTGTCTATTGTATGTAGAGTCTGACTAACTCATGTGTGACTATTGTATGTATAGCCTTGCTAACTCGCATGTGGTTATTGTATGTAGAGCCTTGCTAACTCATGTGTGGCTATTGTATGTAGAGCCTTGCTAACTCATGTGTGTCTATTGTATGTAGAGCCTGACTAACTCATGTGTGGATATTGTATGTAGAGCCTGGTTAACTCATGTGTGGCTATTGTATGTAGAGCCTGACTAACTCATGCGTGGCTATTGTATGTAGAATCTACTTTACTCATGTGTTGATATTGTATGTGGAGCCTATATTACTCATGTGTGGCTATTGTATGTAGAGCCTGTTAACTCATGTGTGGCTATTGTATGTAGAGCCTTGCTAACTCATGTGTGGCTATTGTATGTAGAGCCTTGCTAACTCATGTGTGGCTATTGTATGTAGAGCCTTGCTAACTCATATGTGGTTATTGTATGTATAGCCTTGCTAACTCATGTGTGGCTATTGTATGTAGAGTCTGGCTAACTCGTGTGTGGCTATTGTATGTAGAGCCTTGCTAACTCATGTGTGGCTATTGTATGTATAGCCTTGCTAACTCATGTGTGGCTATTGTATGTAGAGCCTTGCTAACTCATATGTGGTTATTGTATGTATAGCCTTGCTAACTCATGTGTGGCTATTGTATGTAGAGTCTGGCTAACTCGTGTGTGGCTATTGTATGTAGAGCCTTGCTAACTCATGTGTGGCTATTGTATGTATAGCCTTGCTAACTCATGTGTGGCTATTGTATGTAAAGCCTTGCTAACTCATGTGTGACTTTCGTATGTAAAGTCTGACTAACTCATGTGTGGCTATTGTATGTAGAGCCTGACTAACTCATGTGTGGCTATTGTATGTAGAGCCTGACTAGCTCATGTGTGGCTATTATATATAGAGCCTTGCTAACTCATGTGTGGCTATTGTATGTGAAGCCTGTTAACTCATGTGTGGATGTTGTATGTAGAGCATGGCTGATAGCCTCGCCCACATCATTATTTCCCCTGTCAAACACGTAATGTTGAACTATTCTTCTGTGCAAAGCCAAAAGGAAATATCTGCTCACTTTAGAAGAAAAAAGATACTGCCTTTTGGTAATATTGGTGTAAACGATGGAACAACAGCAAACCAATATTGAGTCAACATCTCGTGTTTGCTGGCTTAAACTATTTTCATCCTATTATCCTCCTGTGGATGATGAGATGAATCAAATGACGCCGCGCTTTAGACACAAGATTACAAATTACAGCATTGCGGTCTTAGGCTGAGCACGCTAGTCGCCCAACATTATACCAACATAGGCTCAATGTCTCATGTTTCGGCTGTGGCGGATTCGGAGATGATCAGGAGGTCTTGACCACTTTTTTAAATCTGTATTGTTCAAAGTTCACTCTAATAAAACTTGTTGTTTGACACTAAAAATGTTCTCCTGGTGCTGTCGGCGGGCCCCTTTAGTCCAGCAGAATCGTGCAAAATCCAGGATAGTGTGTACATTTTATCATACAAGCATGACATTTTGCACAAATGTGCATTTGAACGTGTTCTTTCATATTTGAGTAAGAGGCAAACTTTCTTTTTCCAATATGGCCGCCAAATTCAAGATGGCCGCCATTGACCGTTTTGAAGATAAAAACTCCAATAATTAATGGATGCACGAATAACTGATTATTAAATTGAAGGTTTGGGATCAGAAGGCATCGATAAAAGTTGAAACAATGGTATTTAACCGTTTTTTCAATTAGAAATCGAATATGGCAGCCAAAAATCGGCTTAACGTGTGTTTTATAGATGTCCCACAGAGCGATTCATATCAAATGCAAATTTGTGATGTACCATTTCTATCAACCTGCCTACCCTCACCCGAAGCTATATGATGCATTATGTGGTGTGATGACAGGTCTGATAAATTCCAATATGGCTGCCAATGACAATGACATGATACTTCCTCCATTCCAGTCCAGAGTGAATAGGGCGTTCAGGATCTTTGAGCAGAGCTTCACTCCAGATAAGTGTATTACCAATAGGATGTACCGGTACCGGCACAAGTAATCTGTGCTTCTAGGTGAAGAGTTCTCTTTGGGCATCAGCAAAGCACTCACAATGAGGATTCGCACACACAAACAAACAACAAACCGTTCAAATTGGTGTTTTTTAATCTTGCGTTAAGAGGTGTAATGCAGAAGTTTGCAACCACAGTTGAGGAAATCTGATGTATGGTCACATCCGGTATAATGCGTGTACCATCATAAGAGCTAGAGCTTCTTTCTCTGAATGACTGAGCTATCACATGGACAGGAATGATGATTTGTCTAATATGTACCTTCCCAGTTCTAAATCCAGCTGATTCAACACAGGCCTATGAAAATGGGCAGCAGAAAGAAGTCAAATACAGTGGCAGATACAGAATTTCAAGAAAAGAGGTGCGTGGGTTTTAGGAGTATTTACAAGATAAATTTTTCGGTAGATTTAGGTCAATTTAGGGTACGTTTTAAATCATTTGTTATTAAATAGAGGGGGCGCCAATTCAATGTCTGCATCGACAAAGCACCCTCTACTGTGCATGGCTCGACTGCTGATAAATGACCTCTTTTCACTTAATGTGGCAGCAAATCAACAGTGCATCAATCTTGCAAAACTCTAGTCAGTTTGACGGGGTCTTTGTAATTGCTGCAACACTGCTTCTTGTTACATTAACTCTCCTCTCTGGATCAGAAAAATTAAGACTGCCAGACTTATATCTCATATGACTTCAATTCTAGATGTAATGTAACATATCGAAGAAAGACTTGTTAAGCATCATCTTCAAAAGTATCTGCATCAATTGGTTTTATAAGGTGTACTATTACAGGCCCAGCAAGTACTATGTTGTGTACTTTTGGTGTATGAGGGCTTTTGGAAGTCGTATACATTTCTCAAGACAGGTAAATATGTTTGACTTTGTGTCAGACCTGAAAGGGATATAGTAGTAGTAAATCATTGCTTTACGTCACTTTTCGGCACAAAAGGTCTTTTAAGCGACACTATAATACGAAAAAAACGTCGTAGTCGATTGATGAGATGAATGATGTACAGATGATGATGTGAGGGTGGGGGTGATAGGGCATGGTGGGTTATTGAGATGAGAGGGATGTTTTATATGACTCATTCTCATGACGAAAGAATGCATACAGATCTTGATCTCTCACTTGACATGAGATATGAAGTCGTGAAAAGAGTTTCCCCAGGGAGATGTCAGTTTAGTTGAACAATTTAACAGTGATATGCTGTTTCTCTTTATAGACTACGCTCTTTTTTCTGTTCAAGCCTCTTTTCAACATAGACATACAACTGTTTCTTTCCCAATTCCTCAACTTTTCTCACTGGTCTTGCGACAGCTTCTGCGACAATGTGTTTTGTATCCAATACACACAGTCCTGACTTTTGTGAGCAATTGGATTACCAAGATCCTGGATTGTCTTTGTGAGTGACTTTACTTCCTTCACATATGATGCTTGAATGGATCATAGAGTGTGAAGTTTTCAAATTGGTTCTAGCTTTCTCAAATTGTTTATTGATGACACGTGTCTCCTACCATCTATAGTGAGCTGTGACATTTTTTGAGTCAGGCCATGGTCCACCGTCCCCTTTCGCTATTGCACTGTATTTCTTGTGAGCCTGGTCAATACATTTGCTTGAAAAAATATGTGATGTTTTGTTGACCACAATTCCACAAACTTGCCTTCCCCTCCGAATTAGGCAGCTATTTCAGGGTGTATTTTCTCCATTTGTATCATAATGCATATATTAACAGACTGTAATGAGGATGATCAAGAGAAAATAACAGGGGATCAATTTCTTCAAATTCTCCAAATATTACTTTGGTTACTAAAAGTGAGTTATAGCTGCTGTTATGTGGTCTTGAGATCATCTTCATAGACCTATTTCATTAACATATAAAGGCTGGCCACTGTGATTTGGTGTGCATGCCTGGTGTGTGTGACTTTATATATTTTCAATAAGTAGTCTGTTTGCCAGGAATTGTTATATCAGGATTCACCAAAGCTCTGGGCACTTTCTTGCAACCAATCACCAACCACCGTGAATGCAGGCCTCCAAACATGCTGATTTTGTCCTCTCAATACTTCTCAGGGAAGGCGGGCTAGATTTATGTCCCAATCGCAAAAAAAGGGTGATCAACTTTAATAATATTACAGGCTGACCTGCGTTTACCTTCTTGGGCTGTGATCATGCATTGGTCAGTTACTACCAGTTGAACAGAAGACTATGTTGAATTGACTTCTTTCTCAAAGACAGATATACTGGTGGTATAGTGGTGTAATTCTGGGTAATTGCCTGATGGTTTTCAGTTTTTGATCTCCTTCGAAATTTACAGGCTCTTTTTCTCTGCCCTGATTTCGTCAGAAATATTGACAATCAAGTGTCATGAAAGAACCATGCGTTTTTGATGAGCCTACCATCTTGATCTAGATTGTCTCGTTGGGGAACAGATGAGGAAGAAGGGTTAGGCAAAGACACAACACTCATTACTTCAAAAAGGAGACATGCATCATTTTCCTTAATCTTTGGGACCCTCTAAGACTCGCATAACACTGAGAATCCAAAGCCTTTTGCTGTGATATTATGATGTTGAAACCTCAAAACGGCAGTTTTGTAACGGATCAGAGCTGTGGAATGGTGAAAGGCAGACATTCATGTGTCATTTTTTATTTATGCATAATTTTGTAATGCTACCAATGCTTTGTAATAATACCAAATCATAAGGAATAGGTGGGTTTTCTATAAGAAGGTCAAAAATTATTTCTGTGCCTCTATTTCATAAAATAGCATCAATTATTTATTTTTTTGTGGTGCTGATCTAGAATATACTAAAAAGATATTATTTTAAATTGCATGGTGAATTGGAATTGGAGTATATTGAAAAAAAAACAGAAATTTAAATCAAAATTTCGATCAATTACTACTTTGAATCAGTCAGCTAGACTATGAGAGAGAAGGAACTTGTGAAAGGAATGTATGTAAATTATTATTTATGTTTGGCCAAATTGTAGGTGTAATTTTTCGTAAATTTAATGTTCTTGACAATACCACCCAGATAGCCTCCAACGTTGTGATAAGATGTCACTTAAGATGTCATATTGAATGTTTGCAGTTTGTAACCTTGTGCAATGCTTAAGCGTCAATGGCAGCCATATTTGATTTATTAGATATTCCATAATACCATATGCATCATATTTGACTTTCATTTGAGAGTAGGAAGGTGTATATAAAAGATTAATTCTAAGTTTGCCGTCAGAACATCACTCGAACAGTAAAAGATCTATACAAGACATGTTAGGCTAATTTTTGGCGGCCATATTGGATTGCAAACTATGGGAAGGGCTAAATACTATTGCTGAAATTGTATTTCTATACTTACTGACCCTTAATCTTTACTTCTGCAGCATAATATGCATTATTTATAATGATCAGTGATTGATGCATGCACGCATTACTAGAGCGTATATGCCTTCAAAATGGTCAATGGCGGCCATCTTTGATTTAACGGCCATATTGAAATAATTGAGCTTGCCTCTTACTCCAATATGAAAGAGCACATCCAAATTCATCTTTGTACAAAATTGTATGCTTGTATGATAAAATGCACACACCTTTCACCATTCTGCTGGACTGATGCTGAAAAATCACTATACTTAGCCCAAATTACCCCTAGTCCGCTAAGCACGACTTTAGAGGTTTTAATCCATTTCATTACCCGTTTAAATCACTGATATTGAGAGAAATTTGGTTTGAACATCAATATTTACACATGTTTGATTTTAAATTAAGCAAATATGAATAGTTTTCATCCACTTGAAGTTGTGGGTCGCGGTAGCAAAACACAACTTCAAGTGGTTGAATATTTAAATGTGTAATGTAGTGCTAAAAAAGATGGTTTAAAGAAAAAAAAGATGTGACCTCGCCATAGCTGATCTGGGGAGGTTAAAATCTAGACGGCTAGGTCTTGCTTTCTAAATTAAAGAGGAATACACGCCTACCAGTAAACACGGGACATTGACACAGTGTTGTCTTCGTGTTGTGCCAGCGCCGTAGACAGTGGCACAACACTGTAGCAGCGTTGGTTCAGCACTTGGTGCTTGCAGCTGAACCCTATTATAGGTGAATTGTGTAACTACAATGTGTGACAATTATTATTAGTAGTATCATTTAGCATAGTCACATGTGTATTTTTTTTTTACAACATTTTCAGTATACAATAGAAAAACTACACCCGGCCCTTTGGGCCTATATAAGTGATTATAACGTTGGTGGTCAACGTTATAACCCAACAGACACAAGACGTTGAATCAATGTTGTCTTAACGTTGGTCCACCGTCTACGACGATGTACCTACGGTAACCCAACATTGATTCAACGCTTTTTTCAGTTGGGAAGTAGTAAACAATGTGCTGCCTGGCGTTCCGGCTCCAGCCCCGGCGTTATCGTTGGTCCATGCACCATCGGTCCGACACTAATTTTGCGTTTTCTGGACTAGAATCAAGACGACTGACTGACCCTTTGCCGAGATATCACACTACATAGCTACACAGAAAATGAGAGACATTGGAGCGTTGCTGCTTTGGTTTTGGGTCGGCGTTTGTGACGCCGGTCCAGCACTGATACAGCATTGGGTCAGTGCGTCCCTTCACTGTGAATGCTTATATTGCATCCCGATCCCTCTTCATTGTTTTCTGATATTGGGCCAACACCGGTTCAAATTATCATTTGTTTTCACATGAATATGGCCATGAAATATGGTCACTTTGTTAATATGACATGTTATATATTTGTACCATGTATTTTAATCAACAACAACAACAATAACGAAAATAGCGGGTGGCATTCGAACCCCTACTCCTGGATGCGCACAGAGTGGAGAGTCTCGGTTTATCATGTTTATGCTATATGTAATCTGCCGTGCAAAGACAAAAGGCAGTATCTGCTTACTAAGGAGAAGGCAGATACTGCCTTTTGTCTGTAGCTTACAGAGCAGTAGTATAATAGGCTACATTCTGTGGTTGACACTGCCAGTTAGACGAGAGACGTAATTGAGCCAATGCTGGTTTAAGGTTGTTTCACCGTCTGTGACGCTGTCGAACCATTAACCCTTTACCTGCCAAGTTATCCTATTTAAATTTTCACCCGCTTGAAGTTGTGTCTCGCTACCGCGACCCACAACTTCAAGCGGGTGAAAATTACTCATATTTTGTTTAGACCTATTTTGATACCAAACATTTTAAACACTCATTTCATTCCCAATAACAAGGATAGGATCAGTTGATAAAACTAATTCCATACGATTATAGTGGTACTTAGGGCTTAAAGGGCTAACCCTTAAAGCGCTGAATTATTTTATATAAACTATGAGGACCAAAAGGTTTTATTCAATTTTAAATCATCATAAATGGCTTAGTTAGCTCGTTCCAATTCATTTGAATACACATGTTATGGGTCTACAGCCATTAGAAATATTTTTATTCTTACAGTGCGGGGATCGACTTTAGACGTCAGAATCTGACGTCTACAGACGTCAGATTCCGACGTCCGACGTCGATCCCCGCGCTGTAAGGGTTGAAGTCTTAGTTCGGTTGTTATGTTACAGTCAGTCGACCAAGGATCAAGATTGATTCGCAAAATCTATAGCTGATGTGAGTTATGGTCGTATTGTTCAACATTTCCCGGTGCAAGTTTTTTTTTACTAATTATAGAATAGTTGCAGCATTATCTTCGTCACCTTTAAATAAATTATGTTCTGACATGTTTTTTTATTTAAACCAACGAATCCCATAGTAACAATAATACAGCAAAACAAGCATTTAATTTAAGCCAACTGTGGTAAACAAGCTACATTTGTTGAGCCCATGCTTGTATAATGTTGTCCCAGCGTCGCAGTCCGTGACCCATCATTATGCCAGCGTTGGCTCATCATCTCGTGATTGTTGTGCGCATAAATGTACCTCTCATGAGTCATGCCACAAATTAACAACGCAACCATTAATCCTATAGTAGGCCTGATTTAACTCTTTCGGTTCGGAAATCGACTTTAGACATAGACGTCAGATTCTGACGTCTAAATTTGATCTCCGCTCTGAAAGAGTAAAATATTTCTAATGGACGTAGACTCCTAGCATAGGTATTCAAATGAAGCGGGAATAGCTAACAGAGACATTTACGACGATTTCTAATTGAAAACACCCTTCTTGGTTTACATAACAATATTTTAGCGCTTCAAGGATTAACCTTCGTCAAGCCAGGCCCGCATGTTTACCGTTTTAATCCAGTTTTTACCCTAATAAAATGCCACAAACATTGGTGAAATGTTTTGCAGATGCTGTGTTAATCAAATAATTCAATTTGAAAGTTGTATATTTAAAAAAGGCAATGATTTGCGTCACTTGAAACTGGTTAAAAATTCGGGATTCAAATGAATTAAAAAATGAGAGCTTAGTCTAGTAAATGAACAGGACAAAGGTTAAACCTTGTTCTGCTATGTAGGCGCATATATATAAGTTTTCAAGCATGTTTTAGATCAATAAAACATTCTCTAAATTTGATAAAATCATTGTTTGTAGATGCTTATATCGTTAATCATATAATAGAATTCAATTCAGATGTCTATTTTTCATTAATATAAAGATTTTAATTGATTTTAAGTTTGAAATTGCCTTAGCAATTCCAGCTTCGAATGGATAAAAAATAGAATACAATTTACCAGGACACGGGTTTTAATAAGGTCATCCTATTATATGGCAACTTTTAATCCATTTTAATGCTTAAGACTAATCTGGTAAATGTAACATAGAACTATTTTTCTTATATCAGCGCTAAACACTGTAAGTTAATCAATTGTAATGATATGTAATGGGGCTTTGCACCCGTGGACATGATATTATCTGGGATCGGGATGCTAAGGATTTTTTGGTGACTGTATCCCAACAAACACTAAACTTTTGTATAATATATGTACAACGTCGGCCCAACGTCTTCGACGTTGGTCCAACATTGTACAAATGTCATACACATGTTTTGTGTTTGCTGGAATGTTTACAAGCATGGTCATAGTGATGACGCATTCCCAGCAAACACGTGACATTGGCCCAAAGACTTGCAAATGTTTGGTCTCTAAAGAGTAATCGCGGTAGCGCGACACAACTTCAATTTAATCTTTACCCAATTGACGCTGTGTCTCGCTACCGCGATCCACTAATTAAAGTGGGCAAAAATCACTCATATTTGTCTGACTTGAGAGGAAACATTTGCAAATCTTGATGTTTAAACACTCACTTCATTCACAATAACAGTGATTTGATCGGCTAATAAAACGGATTAAAAACGATTACTTAGCGTTTAAAGGGTTAACAAGATTATTTATTATCCTTTATTACACCCTTGTCGCATTGATGCATCCTGTGGAATGCGCAAACAAATAATTAAAGATAATAATATGGGATAGGCCTGTTCAATTCAACTGATGATATTCTCAGATTCGGCTTCAAACGTCTACACTACATTTTTATAAGATCGGATCGTTTCATTCACCTTTATAGTGAGAATTGCTGAAAAATTGCACATTTCGAGATGCAATGTGAAGACATGCCTGGGAGTTAAAAGGTTTAATGCTGCTCTGCAAAGGCACTAACCGTTCACTTAAAAAGTAAGAAGTTATGCCATTTTGAGTTTCCACGACAGAATGATCCAGATTAGGGCATTAGTGACTAACTCAGTATCACATCAAGCACAAGATCCCATTCTGGTTCAGTGGTGGGCCACCGTCTGCACCCATGGCCCAACATTAAACCATTATTAGGCCAAAATCTCATAGCACTGGGCTGCCACTTTGAGCATGATTGCTCAATCACAGGGGATAATCTGTATATAAGGGTGTGTCGCTTGGTAACGGTGGTGACCCAGTAAACACTGCGCGTGCACCCTGTGCTGGTACAATGCTGGGCCACCGTCTGCGACGCTGGCCCAGCATTTTACCAGCACAGGGTGCACGCGTCGTGTTTACTAGGGAATACACGTGTCACAAGGCGTATATAAAGCTCCATGATTCGTGTCTTGGGCATTCTTCACTCAAGACCCTTTAAGTTGTCCACGAGAGTATCACACGCACCTCATTTTGTCACCCTCAACTGCATCACATCAATATGGTGAGTGTCTTTTTAATATTCTTGTCGAGATAAAGTTTTCAAAATTTTGCACAAATTTCTAATTTCCAACTGAATTTGGTTATTTGTATGATAGAACCATAGCAATACTCAACCCCTTGGGGGGGGGGGGGGTATTTTACTGTTAATGGTAATGTACACATCCACCATCACTTTGTGTGATTCGGAAAGGTATGGTGATGTTCACGATTGCTGTTACAATCTAGCTATGTAAATCTTATGTATGACCTACTCGTGGATGGAAGTACAGGGGATCGGTGGCCAGTGCGAAGATTGTAACTCTGATTTTGGTTTACCAGTACGACCCAGCAGGTCACGGGCTAGTAAACCAAGACCATGCTGTTATATAATAGTTGATAACCCTGTTTGAATTAGGTCTCTCACGATGTACAACCGATATCTCGGCAGATTCTAATCATTTTTTTTCAGCGTGAATGTATCAGTGTCCACGTAGGCCAGGCCGGCGTCCAGATTGGTAACGCCTGCTGGGAGCTGTACTGTCTGGAGCATGGCATCCAGCCTGATGGTCAGATGCCAAGTGATAAAACAATCGGCGGCGGTGACGACTCCTTCAATACCTTCTTCAGTGAGACTGGAGCCGGAAAGCATGTACCCAGGGCTGTGTTTGTGGACTTGGAGCCTACTGTAGTCGGTAAGATACTCGGTTAGCCAACCTCGGGAACTTGGTTGCCCTAATAATCCTCTTGTGTAGCCTTGGCAAATTTTGAGACCTTTAGAGGGGGGGGGGGGGGTGAGCAAAAGCTTTTCTTCACTAATAATCGACAATTCGCAGATGGAACAGCTCGCTAATTAGTCCCCAATATTTTCCAAATGCTCTCAAAACAAAACATCACTTTTAAGTCGCCAAATCAAATCGAATCGAATGGGTATATTTCGCGATTTTTTGCAGATTCTGTCCATTTTCATCAAATTTTCCACTTTGTTGACAAATATCCTCCAGCTCAGCGAATTGATGTCGTTTTAGTGAATTTCAAGTACTCAATTATGAATTATGAATTATATGATATATTGGTTCAAAACAGCTAGAAGTCGTACTGTCCATGATATAGACAATTTGCGACTATTGGCAACAGCCAGCACTTTATTTTGCAGTCGGCTGGTTTTTAATTTATCATGTTTATGCAATGACCACACTAATAAGCTTCATGCGATAGGCCTAGCCCCCCCCCCCCCTTCCCCCTATGTTCTCCTCGACTGACCAATTATTCTGAATGAGCCACCAGGCAAACACGAAACATTGAATCATCAATGTTTTAACCACCTGTCCCGATGAACCAAAGTTGTTTTTAACACTTTAACCACCGGCCTCTATTATATTCGTGACGTATAAACGTGACACAATCAACAAGATTTCAGAATTGTTGACTTCATTTTGTCAAATGGGAAGTTGTGGATCTCGTCAGCGAAACGCAACTTTATGTGGTGAAAATTAAAATTAAAAAAATAAGAGTAAAGGGTAAAGGGAAATTGGGTCAATATTTTATGTTTGCTGGCACTTGACTTGTCTATGTGTACAGAGAAATATTTTGGCAATACATCAATTTTTCTAAACCAGCACACGAAATTACCTTTTGAATGTGGTTACACAAACCATTAAAAAGATGAGACTAAAATTTAAAGCGTTGGCTGCCCACCAAATATTGGTAAATTTAACCAATGCTGGCTTGATGTTAGACCAGCGTCGTAGGAGGTGGGCCAACATCGCGCCTGCATTGGTTTATTGTTTCGGGTTTAATTGGGAGGTTGAAACCACGCGCGGATCACCCACACCTCGCGCTATGTCCCAAATATAAAATTGGTAAAAAAGGTGATGTCTCGAGCCCCAAACTAATCTTAAAGCGACCTAAGTTTCCATAGCATATTTGACAAACGCGGAACTAAGACTTTCAGTACTGTAAATATCAGGCATCGATTTTGATGCCAACTTTTAGTTTAACATAAGAATATTTGAGAGCAGCGTCCGAAATTGACTTCACTTAAATCCGTATCTTATCAGAGTCTTCTAGTACCGCTGTTCAGTACCTATTCTGTCAAACAGTGACTCACCGGAAACCGTTTGGAAAGGGAACTCTGATGAAAACATTAAAGGGACTGGCCCACGCTAAAATCATCAAAAAATCGGTGATTTTATTTCGGGTTCTTAATATGACCATATGATGTAAACATGTACATAGACTATAACTGCAAATTTTTATAATTTTTGTGCTGCGCATTCACCAGTTAGGCTACATATAGAGACGAAATTCCTGATTTCTAATTATTGACAACCATGTCAAAAATAGGAAATGCGGGAATTTCGTCTCTATATCTAGTCTAACTGATGAATGCGCAGCACAAAAATTATAAAAAATTGCAGTTCTAGTCTATGTACATGTTTACATCATATGGTCATATTAAGAACCCGAAATAAAATCACCGATTTTTTGATGATTTCAGCCTGGGCCAGTCCCTTTAAAACCAATGCCGGTTTATTGTTGGTCCACCAATTAAACCGGCATTGGCTCAACGTCTTGTGTCTACTGGTATTGGTTTATCGCTCGGTGACTGCTGTGATGGCTCGACACTAACCATATCATTTGTGTTTCAGATGAAGTACGTACCGGGACATACCGCCAACTGTTCCACCCTGAACAGCTGATCACTGGTAAGGAGGATGCCGCCAACAACTACGCCCGTGGTCACTACACTGTGGGTAAGGAGCTGATTGACCTGGTGCTTGATCGCATCCGTAAGCTGGCTGATCAGTGTACTGGTCTTCAGGGATTCCTCATCTTCCACAGCTTTGGAGGAGGCACCGGATCAGGGTTCGCTTCTCTTCTCATGGAGAGACTCAGTGTGGATTATGGCAAGAAATCCAAGTTGGAATTCGCAGTTTACCCAGCACCCCAGATTTCCACAGCTGTTGTAGAACCCTATAACTCCATCCTGACCACCCATACCACCTTGGAGCACTCTGACTGCGCTTTCATGGTGGACAATGAAGCCATCTATGACATCTGCCGTCGTAACCTTGACATTGAGCGTCCCACCTACACCAACCTGAACAGGCTCATTTCGCAGATCGTCAGTTCTATCACCGCCTCTCTGCGGTTCGATGGAGCCCTCAACGTGGATTTAACAGAGTTCCAGACAAACTTGGTACCTTACCCACGTATCCACTTCCCTCTGGCCACCTATGCTCCTGTTATATCTGCTGAGAAGGCCTACCATGAGCAGTTGTCTGTAGCCGAGGTCACCAATGCTTGTTTTGAGCCAGCCAACCAGCTGGTGAAGTGTGACCCGCGTCACGGCAAGTACATGGCCTGCTGCATGCTGTACCGTGGTGATGTGGTACCCAAGGATGTCAACGCCGCCATTGCTACCATCAAGACCAAGCGTACCATCCAATTCGTTGACTGGTGTCCCACCGGATTCAAAGTTGGCATCAACTACCAGCCACCCACCGTGGTACCAGGAGGTGATCTGGCCAAGGTACAGCGTGCCGTCTGCATGTTGAGTAACACCACAGCTATCGCCGAGGCCTGGGCTCGTCTTGATCATAAGTTTGATCTGATGTATGCTAAGCGTGCCTTCGTCCACTGGTACGTAGGAGAGGGTATGGAAGAGGGGGAGTTCTCCGAGGCTCGTGAGGATCTGGCTGCCCTGGAGAAAGATTACGAGGAGGTGGGAGTCGACTCTGTGGAGGGAGAAGGCGAGGAAGAGGGAGAAGAATATTAAAGCCCATACCACCTTGGAACACTCTGACTGCGCCTTCATCTATGACATCTTCCATAAATCACTGTTTTATAAAATGTTACGTAAAACGCAATAAACCCTGTTACTGCATTATATGCATTTGTTTATACTTTTTTAGTGAATTATAATTTTCTTCGACATTTACTACGAAAGATTCGTTTTGAAAGTTGGTTCAAAAAAGGGAGGCTAATATAACGTCCTAGTGCGATAACGGTTCTAAGCGATTTCTCAATCCCACAAACTGTATTGTCCCTTGCCCTTCCGGAGTAGGCCTATAATAGCAGTGCGTTGGTTTACATCTCGCCCATTGGTCGGCTCGCTTCAAATAAGAGTGTTTTCCCATAACTAACTGTGGTTACCAAGTTCCATAGTATTTGGATAATCACGGCTTTTTTAACTTTGCAACGATACGCCCGATTGCAAAACTTGTATCTTATTATTTCCTTTTTTACTAACCATTTTATCTAAATATTGTATTTTTTACATTAAAGAGATAATTCTCGTGACCATAGGTCTCCATAGAGATTGGAAACTTGGGATTGTCCCGCACACAGCTTGAAGGCTATTTGGAAATTGTTGATCACCCACAACTTTTAAAACATGAATTATAGCCAAATAAAATATTCTGATCGGATGTGCTTTTCCTCTTATTGCTTTGTGACGTTTGCTGTCATGAACAAAATAGATGTGTCCCGATATAAATAGATTGAAAACGCTTAGAAATAATTGCAAAGCTACGAAACTAAGTATTGTGTCGATTAAAATGTCGTGGCCTATATTGAACATATATCTCGATTAACAGCCAGAGACACCAACGCGAGCGCGATTAGGTACGCGACGACAGACGCGAAAATCGCTCAAAGGGATTGGTCCAGGTTAAAATCATCAACAAAATCGGTGATTTTATTTTGGTTTCTTAATATGACCATATGATGTAGACATGTCCATGTCCATAGACTAGAACTGCAAAAAGTTTTTAAATTTTTCTACTGCGCATTTAACAGTTACGCTAGGTAGTGACGAAATTCCCGTATTTCTTATTTTTGACATGGTTGTCAATAATTAAAAATCGGGAATTTCGTCTATATCTAGCCTAACTGGTGAATGCGCAGCACAAAAATCAAAAAACTTTTGCAGTTCTAGTCTATGGACATCATATGGCCAAAAATAAAATCACTGATTTTTTGAAGATTTTAGCCTGGGCCAGTCCCTTTAATTGTCCACACACCAACGCGACGTAGAAAGTGATCTGCGAGGCGCGACGAAAATGTAACCGTTTTGGAAAATGATCGCGTTGCCTATCGCGCTCGCGTACGTCGTCGCGCTGGCATGTTTTGGCAATGATCAAATAGTGTGTTTGAAAAAACGACGCGACGATCCACGGGCAATCGTTTTACACTTCCCAGCAAACACGATGGTATTTTAATGTTGGGCCAGCGTCGCAGACGTTGGGCCAACATTAAAAGATCGTTGTTTCAACGTGTCGTGTTTGCTGGGCTCAGACTGGTATATATTAAATGTTCTTGTTATCGCTTCGTTATCGCTATATATGCTGCTACAAAAATCAGTTTACCAATCGCCAGATACAAATCGTTCAATCGTAAACCATACATACAATCAACTTTGTGCTCCCCATGTAATGTTCTTGGCGATGAATACCACTTTGTGTTTCCAAAGTGCACTGCCTTAAGAAGTAAATGAATACAAATTTCTTGTCGATGATCAAATGATAACTAAGATTTCTATGATGATTTTAAATTGGGAAACCCATTTTGGCTTATACAAAAATATTTCAGCGTTGCGAAGGTAAAATGAGCAGGCTGTACGAGTGACATTTATGACATTTTTGACTTCATTCCTATCTTTCCTCTTTCCCGCTGCCTGTTTTTGACAAAACTGCAGACATAGGACATCAAACGTGACATAAAACAGCAAGATTTTATAGTCGTTGACATCAATTTTGTCAAATCTAAATAATTTTCACTCACTTGAAGTTGTGGATCGCGTCAGCGAGACACAACTTCAAGTGGGTGCAAATTATGAATAAATAATGTGGCGGTTTAGTGTTAATGGTACTGTTATTTCCAGGGGCGAGTTGGAACTAAAGTAAAAAAACCATCAGAGTCTAGAAGAAAATTGAAGTCCTGAAACAACACTTGTATTATTGTTGTTTGAATAGCCGCGTCTGTCTGCACTACATCATCCGACCTCAATTAGTCATACTTTTGAGTGGTGAGACCACACAAGTAGAAACATTAAACCATAGTTGGTTTAAGGTTGGTCCAGCATTGTCTTTTAAAATATTTGCTCATTGTTGCTGCTGCTGGTGAAACCGAACAGCAGTAATGATCTGGGTGGTGATGAGAATGCCTATGTTGCGCAATGACGTCCAACAATGAGCACCTTGTTGAATACATTTTGAAACAATTCCTGTTTTAATAAAAGTATCTGTGCCCGAGGTAACGACACAAATGGGTTTCCAACGCATAAAAAAATGTGCGTTTTCCACAGCTAAGAATGTAGACCTCCTCGGGTTTTATCCTATACGTAATGTAACTCATTAGTCTAGTAGGAAGAAGGGGGTATCGTGCACCCCCCGGAAATCATTTTCTAATTGATGTTTCTACATTGGAAAAATGTCACAGAAAACAATTTGATATGTTAAAAAGTTTTTAAAATGTCCCACATACCATTTTTATGCAAATTAGTGACGCCATTACTGAAAAATGTATATTTCGCTATATCTCAGCCAAACTTGCACATAGCTCGACAATTGAGGTGTTTAATCCCATGTTTTGAGGGTCTAAGATCACTATTAAACTATTCTTGAAGTGATCAGATGTGTCTAAGAGATGCTAGCGTGTCAATTATTGCCGCAATTAGCGAAAAGTCTAAGTTTCGCTAAATCCCCGCGGATATCACTGATAAGTCATTTATTTATTATGCTGACATAAAGCGTCTAGATCTATGTCCTGATGCTCAACAATTATAAAATATGAATATTCAAGCGATCGGATAATGTACAAGGCATGTGATAATATGTGCCACTATTAGTGAATAAAAACTGATAACTGCACACGTCATCTATCTTTACCTAAGGGACGCACCATTTGATATCTGGGGGGGGGGGAGGGGGAACTAGAAAAATATTAAAAAAAATAGTTTGTCGCCACAAAAGTCAGAAAAAAAGTACATAATAGGGAAAGCATACGATAAAAAAATTCTTCGACGAAACATAAAAAAAAAATTGTCGGACGTTGATCGCCAAAAAAAAGATTGTTTTCTCTCGGAGGTTAAAAAAAAAGTTTGCAAGCAACAAAAACTCTGCCCCCCCCCCCCAGATATCTAATGGTGCGTACCTAATGTATTTCTGAAGATTCAATAACACAAGAGCACCATAATAGAATAATATGATATGTCCTAGTACACGACGTGTTAGGATGTATATTAACATGTCCTAGCACATAAAAACACTATGATGCGTCCTATCAGGGCCTACATGATATGTACAATGCAAGCTGGAGTATGCTGTGTTTGCAACAGAACAGTTAGGACTGTCCAGTCCAGTCCAACCATTTACTCATCACTCGACACTTCCATCGAAACTGTCAAACTCATAATTTTCATCCTGTTCTTCATGA